>JBAIZL010000376.1:10577500-10650000 GCA_036971475.1 Prosapia bicincta
ATTTTAATCGCCCATAGAAATACTCGAAAGTTGAATCATACAAAGCTGTTTGCAACACCAGTACGCCATTAACAGTTTTTGTTTCACATTAAAGCACTATTGGTTCGACTTAAATGATGGTGAATTCTTGGAGTAACTTTGAGATAACTTTGTGGACCAATTAAACTTTGGAGAGCCGGAATACTATATAAAGGAAAAGTTTGTTTGGTTTGTTGACGTAATGGGAAATGACACTTGATTATGTGACTGTTTTGGAAGGATTCTTGTTTCTCTAGTATTACACAGGGAAGGAGAATTTCATGCCTCTAACTTGTTAATCGTCTTATCGTTATTGTTGCGGTTCCTCTCTAAACGTTTTCATTTTTACTACAATAAATGGTTACTTTTTTAAAGTTAGGATCTAAGTGTATTTTTTTAACACTGCACAGTCTTATCTAGTAATCATTTACCTCCCAACTTCACTCCTCTACCGGCTAAAATATAATCGATCGGACCACGTAACGGCATTGTTAGTTCGACGATTCATATAAATCTGGTTTTTTATTATTTTTTAATATACTTTTATTTGATTGCGATTTCTTTCATGATTTTCTTTTTGCGTATTTTACTTATATCTTATTCTTTATTCTTCTTGCATCTCTTTCCCTAATAAACCTCCCGATATAAAAATAAACAACACCTAATAGGGGGATTTCCTCGTAGAGTAGTCTCACCTCTATCGAGCAAGTCAAGGACTTATTTCAATCAGATAACAGATAGGACAGCGGTATCTGTGCGTACGAAACGATTGAAGAAGAAAGGTGGGGAAAGTGAAGAGAGACAAAGATCCAGCCTTCCGACTCGACCCCTGTTAAAACGTTCCAGACCCGCTCATTCGGGAATATCCACTTCCAGCAATGAAACCTCTACCCCCACGAATATAACCTCAAACTCGTGACTCCCGTCCCGGGTGAGTAGTGTCTGTCACGAAAATGGGAGCTTTGTGCCACGGCCCGTGGTACCAGTATGCAAGAGCCTTGCGGCCTTACTATAAGGCCTAGAATGGTCATCGGGCAGCCAACGGGACGAGACCAACTCTACCAGTGACAGCGGTTCGACCCTTTTTTTTCAGAAATACTCGGGACCAGTAGAACTTTCAGAACGGCCAGGCTTCGGAACCCATATAAACTGTCTGGTTAGTTCGGTTCAGGTAGTGCAGTCTGACCTTTATCTATTTTCGGGTGGCCTTACAGGCTGGGGACTTGGTCCTAAGGGGGCTTTACTCACCCCGTTCAATTGAAAGCCCAAATAAACAACAGTTGACAACACGATAAATCCTCTATTCTGCCTCAACACAAACACCTTGACGATAGAGTCAGATGTGTGAATTTTGGACCTAAAGCGCTAAGCTTGTATGGTGAATGATAGGAAATAATAAAGAAGGCCAAGGCTCAGGTTGATCTGAAGTATCAAATAAGAACATGTGTTTGCATAATTATTACTGTTTTCTCTATTTAAAATATCTTTTTTGTCTAAATTATCGATCCGAATTTAATTTTTCAGAATCTAGTATAAAATTAAGTTGTATTTTTTAGGTTATAATAGTAATGCATTTAACCTGTATTCTAATTTTATTTTATAAAATTGGTATAATTTAGTTGTACCAAACCTTCGTAATACTTTCCCTTCGATTTTTCTTATTTTCCGCATCTTGAAAACAATTTGACATTTTTAAGTTAAACTGATTTGTAACTAAAAACTTAATAAAAAATTTATAAAGACATACACACTTAATTCTTGCCGCTTAGATGTTTAGAGTGTCAATGTCTAAGTACGGTAGAGAATCTGACGATTCGTCACACTTTTTGTTGTCTAGGCGTGACTTCACCCTTCATATCCAGTTTAATTATTTCAGGCAAAGAAATTCAGATTTGTTGTGGTTAGTCTCTGAAAACTTCAAACAATTCGGTCATAAAACTTTGCCTTTAGGAATTCAGTCGACGAAACGAGCATTGACGCCGAAAAACATGAAAAGTGAACTGATCGCGCGCTGCACGTAGACAGACAGCATTGTGCAATCCTCACAGTAGCTGCCCGAGTTCAACGAACACAAACACATTCACTCTCCGTCAAGATACGCGCATCGCCTTTGGGCTATTCAAGGAATGTATGTCAGACAAGCCGTCCTGGCTGTGATGGATGCCTGCCATTTGCGGTGATCTTTCTAAATTATGTCGGTTAATCGACTCAGGTAACTTTAATTGAAATGTATCGATTAATTTCTCACACTAATTGCTTATCGTTTCTGTTTCGGCTTCAGGCGTGCATTCTAGGAAGAGTAAACAATAATGTGATAAACATTGAATCAGAAGAATCGTAAACAAATTGATTACCACTGTAATTGAGCCAAGAAGAGTTTAATTTTAGGCTCAAAAACCTGTAGGCTATGAAATGATTATTTCTTATGTTGTGAAATAATTACGTAAAAGGCATACAAATATTAAAGTAAACCATTTACTGAACCATAAAACCAAACTATAACCTAAGTGTAAATAGATGCCAAAGAAAGTATTTATATAATATTTACATTTAATAAAACAAATATTTATTAAAATATTTATCGAAAATATAAATAATAAACTTACTAAACAAATTAACAATGTTTATAAATAAACTGCGTTATTGGACATGAGCTCTCAATACAGTAACAGATTTGACTCAACAATTCATCTCGTAATGGTTTCGCTTCAGTTAGATTTTTTTGTTGAAACAGGCTACGTATTACTAAAGTAATACAACGATTTTTTCGGAATATTTTGACTTATAAATAAGTACTGAGGTAGTTTCTTTTCAACTAAGCATTGAGCTGTAAATTGCCGGATTAATTGGATTTGTAGAAAAAAGATTGCTGAATATTTGAAATTTCAAATATAGATGCACTGACGTATCGCCTAATTATGGAACAGCTGAAGGGTAACAGCTGTTTTAGTATTTGAAAGGATTACTTAGTACACTCGGTGTTTCTATCTTCCCGTCCTTTAGGGTAGGCAAGGGTAAGACTAGTACGAAAGACGTGTGGTCACGTGATCACTTGAATCATACATCACGTAAAGATTATGAAACTTCATTTCGTCACTACACACTCTTCTAACCTTTACTAATTATTTTTATTTAATTAACAACTTTTTTTGTCCTCGGTACGTAATTCGGATCCAGAACATAGCTGATGAATTGCATTTCCTGAATATTGTTTAACACTATTGTTGAAATTAAGAAGAGCGGTTGAAAGTTAATTTTGCTCAGAACAAAGGAATTGAGGTTAATGTGTTTCAGAGTTTATAAGATGGAATTTTAAAGGTAATGGTTTTTAAAAGTGTAGAAGAAGGAAATTGAGGGTAATTGTGTTGAGAATAAAAGAATTGTGAGTTAATTGCGTTTGACTGTTTGTTAAGAACAAAGGAATTTAGAGTTGATTGTGGTTCAGAGTTCAGAACAAGGAAATTGAGATGAATTATCTTTTCAGCAAACAAATTGAGTGTTAATTAGGTTTGAGTGTTCAGAACAAAGGAATTTAGAGCTAATTGTGTTCAGAGATCAGAAGAAGGAAATTGAGGGTAATTTTGTTGAGAATAAAGGCATTTTGAGTTAATTGGGTTTGAGTGTTCAGTAAAAAGAAAGTCAGAGTTAATTGTATTTCAGAGTTCAAAACAAGGAAATTGAAAGTAATCGTGTTCAGAACAAAAGAATTCAGAGTTTGAGAGTTTAGAACATGAGTTAATCGGTTTAAAAGTTTAGAAAAAGGGGATTAAAAGTAAATTTCGTCAGAGAATTACTTTTATTCAAACGTTAGAAGAAGGTAATTGAATTCTTGTTATGAAAATCAAGTGTTTTGTTCTGAATAGAATTCTTGAACTAATTGTAAACAAAGTTGATAAAAGTTCAGTTCCAAATAATTATTAGCTTGAAACAAAAGACGTTGAACCTATTGAGCTGGTTAGATAAAATAACAAGCCCGATTGCAACGAACTGGAAAATACAAAGGGAGTTTAGCAACTGCATCCGGAACAAACAGAAACAAGCCCTCTCAGCAAAGACCTGACATTTAGTCTTACATTAAACTGGACAAAGAGAGCGTGGTCCAAACTAAATAGTGGGATGTATCAGTGCCCACTCAAGAGGACTGTCTTAGTTCACGCTCTGATTCATTTGTTTCTGTAACAGTTCATTCTGGATTACAACATGATACGTCAATGGATGGACATCGCAATATTAATGTCATGAAGTCCACGTTCATGAATTTTACTTTACATACAAATTAATTGATATGTTTAATTGATATGGGGATGATTATGATAATCATATATATAAAACAATTAGATTATGTTTATCAAATATAATATTTTTTTCTTTGTACTTCTAAAACGTTCAGTCAGTTTGACTATCATTACCTATAAAGAGAAAGAATTTTAAGTATAGATAAGATCCAGGTTGTATCATAAAATCCCCTTTCACAGGATTCAGGGGTTGTATTGTGGTAGCAGATGCGCAAGGTCAACTACCTGAATTAGACCGATTCTCTCTATCGGTATCGTAAGGAAGTCTCTACCCTCTACATTTCTTTATAAGAAAAAGGATAATGAATTGTAGATGAATGAGGTGTCTAAGGAAAGGATATAATGATACCCTGGTACAGAGAACAGAGGACAAATTCGGCAACCCTTATGCAGGGTCACTTACCAAAGTAGATTGGGGTGAAAAGAGGTATGTAATAGGTCCCCGGAAACATTATAATTGTTGATAAATAGGTTCTGGTAAGGTAACTTAGTTAATAAATATACCTCAAGTAATTGATAACTTAGTATATTAAATAACTTTATTTACCGTTAATCTATTAGGAAGTAAAATAATTTAATTTATTCCTAATATATAATAGAGAAAGTGATTCATCCTGCGAGTAATATAAACGGGAATGAACTCAAACCTAGTTGATTAATTTAATCAAATATATAATTACCACAATCTGGTTGTCGTCGAAATCTCCATTGTACAACCTTAAATTATTCCCAAGGTTCACACAATATCATAAATATTAGGTCTAATATAAAAATGAACGAAAAGAATAAAATAAACTGGATTAACGGTATCAAACCTTGCTTCACAAACGGATAATGCAAAAGGAAAGCGAAGAGCAACTACAACACAAAGCAAGCGACGAGAAAAAAGAAAGCGCATAAATAGTAACAAACAAAAATAATAGTCCAACACCATACATCGAAAGGAAAATGGTCAACTGCAAGGAAATTCGCTTTCTATTTTGCCACTTATTATTCTAACATACTATATACATATTTATATTAATTGTGATAATAAAATTAAAAAAATAATAAAATGAAAATTTTCTTTGTTGACAAAAGTAGGAATCGACTTTTAAAAAAAATTGTATTATTATTAAACACAATAACATATATGAAATTATGTTTTTCGTACTTTGGGTATTTATATTTAAATAACATACACAAAATAAATAAGAAGATATTTGACAAAATAAAATTAAAAAATTACACCTTCTAAAGGCAGTAATGGTACGTGAGTGGAATATTTGGACCGGACAGTTCCTGTATCGATTGGAAATGTTCATGCACGATCCTCAGCCTTGTCTGGAGTATGCACGTCGGAAACCACGCAGATTAAGAAAAGCACTCTTTGTTCCGGGGAATGTCTCTAAATAGGTCGTACTCTGCACAATTCATATTAGTTATCGTGGGGTTGTTTTCTAACTACGGAAAAGCTCATCAAATCTATTACAATGATCTACAACGAGAATATACGCAACAATCAACAATGTCTACTTACAACAAAAACAAATTAATTGAAACAAACAACAAATTATTTTTATAGAAAATAAACCTTTTATTAAAAAGTCTATGAGTTTGAAAAAAATACATGTTTTTTGCTCCTGTAGTTCTACTGCATTTTAATTTGTAAGGGCGTAGGAAGCAATACCAAACATTCAGATGTTTGTCGGAAATACAAAAATAATAACAATATTTTTAGAACATTCAACTAAAAGGCATAACAAATATTTCAACATAATTTAAAACAGTTACTTGTATTTTCTCTAATATTCTTACACGGCTACATTGATCTCGTGTGTTATCATGTACCAATGATGTAACTCAAATAATCGAGATAGACACCACCCCAATGTTAGGAGTAAACTAATGTTTGTGTTACCTAGTATGAGAAATAAGAACTAAATGGACATAAATTAAAACCATAATAATGCATTTTGAACTAATAATTAATTATTATTCGTTAATTGTCCTCCCTGTTGCCTGCCTCTAGGGCTCTAAACTCTAAACATCTTTTTACGTCTACCCTCATCATAACAGTCTTACAACGATATACAACTGTAGAAATGCAATTGTTACAGCACTTATAATTGTTAGTACTTGTTTAAATTAAAAATTAAGTATTTAGAGTAAATACAGGCGAATGACATCAAGTAATAGCTGTATAAAGACAAACACAAACAGAACACTTTACACAGAGAGACTATTAGCATGACGCCATCATGCGGAACTTCGATAAACAAGTGAAGGTATTTAGAGCAGGTATTCTACGCTTTTTGAGTCTTAAATAGTACATTAAACCGAAAAGAGCGCTTACCTCAGTCGATGCAGTAGTGGAGGGACATCTACAAAACGAAAACTGTTTTTTTTTTATAAAATAGCTTAGTAGTGACGATATCATAATAGAAGGAGTACCATAGTTATTTTGGTCAAGTGGAGATGAAAAAGGCATAAAGACAAGAGATCACCGAAATAAAAAAAAAAATAAATAAATAAATAAAAAAATAAAAAAAAAGACTTTATAAGTGGAACAGAAGGTACGCAAGTTGAGAAGATGAAGAGATCATGCGGTCATGTGAAGGGTAGGCGAAGAGACAGGAGACTGAGATTAACGAAATATAAATGAACAAACATAAAAGTGAAAATAAATAAACTCGTATAGATGACAATATAACAAACAGGATGGAGAATCAAGATAAATTTGATGTTGTATGAAAAAGAGAAAACCATCTGCAGAAAAATAAAAGAACACACGGCAATTGGAGATAAAGAAGAGAACAACAAGTATGTCCAAAATTGATAAGAAAACTTTGGGAATAAAATAACAGTGGAAAAAAAAGTTTTGTGAAGTATAAGAGTAGAAAGTGTTAGAGATATAAGTAGACAGAAAAAGAAATTTAAAAAAAGATACTCGTAGCAATATCTGAAGAAATACAGTTAAAATAATTTATATACCGCTCCGTTGTTATATCAAAGAATACCAACGAAAGATTTTCTAAAGCATTAAGACTAACTGGAGAGGGACTGTATGTAGGCAATGTCCAGAACCTGTACAACAATTAGAGGGGACAGAAAGATGACAGCTACGGAACGAATCAGGCCCTGTAAAATTTTCAAAGCTTGTATGTAGGCCTATACAGTATAATATATCTCGTAGTAACCATATCATATTAGAACTGATAGAGAATTTATTTTATCCTGTTATTGTATAAAGGTGCTCATAGTAATTGGGAGTTTAAGGTTCGCTACTGACTGAAATTTTTTAGCGCAGCAATTTTTAGGACGAATGATCAGTGCAACGATCTCTGGAATAATTTAAGTCAGTTCAACTATATAAACGTGTTTACGCTATAAACCAATGGAAAAATAAATTCTATTACATATGCTCAACAAGTAAGCTTTTGCCTTTCCCAGCTATGTTATTACCTTGAAGTTGGCTCTTTTCAAATATCCCCAATCCCATCGGTAACCTCTTACACTTCTAACAGATGAACTTCGACACAGCTAAAGGAGCCAGTATAGGCCTATTACTAACTGTAGATCATCAGTATATTTCCATAAATCCTATCACAATTTATAAGAAAGTAGAAAATTAATTACTACCTACAGTAATATAACAAAATAATATTTTTTGAAATAAATAAATACATTAATAAAATATAGAAGGAAAACAAAGACAGAGAGAGAAAGAGAGACATACTTATAGGCCACACACACACACACACACACACATATATATATATATATATATATATATATATATATAGAGAGAGAGAGAGAGAGAGAGAAAAGGACATGTTTACAAATACGGAAGCAGAGCCGATATTTCCAATATACATTTTCCCTTACTTATACTTATTGGTAAGAGGTACTTATTGGCAAAAGTACGGCAGCCTAGCCGTGGAATTTTTCTACCAGTTGACAAGCAAAGATTCTCGCTAGAATTGTCTAAGTTTTAAAAATTAAATTTCCTATTCAGAAGAAATATTTAAACAATAAACAATGAACAAAACTAGCGCAGATTACCCACTCACTCTGTTCCTAAGCCACCACTGGTAAACTTGAGAGATAAATCATGTTTTAACACCCTATAATTCTAAACTGGGAATTAATCACGGTAAAAGATTAATTTAGATACGTGGCATGTCGTCACAGGTTGAACGCCTTTGCAACATCACATCTGTGAGTGATTGATAATAGGGCCAATGTATTGTACTTCGAGGCGGTCGAATCCGAACCTCATAACAATCCCTCATCCGGACTATTCCGGGTGTTAATTAAATCTTGCAAGATTTTTGTTTGACTTGTTTGAATATTGTGTTGTATAAGCTGCTTTTCAAAGTAGGTAACTACTCTTACGTCAATATTTGTGAATAATTTGTTTTATATTTTTCAAAAATAGCAAAATAATTTAAGATTGAAAGTAGATATTATCACATACAAACACACACACACACACACACACACACACACACACACACACACACACACACACACACACACACACACAAACACACAAACACACACACACACACACACACACACACACACACACAATCATAATCACTAAACACTTTTAAATGTTTTTTTTTATTACTAGTAGCACACGCGAAGATGGAATCAACAAATGACAATCATAATATAACAAAATTACTTCTAATTTTATTAAAATATATACATACTTACGAAAGAGAAAAAAGATGGAGAGACAGAGAAGAAGGGAAAGAATGGGAGGGAAAGAAAGTGACAGACAGACTAAAAAAATATATTACAAAACTATATTTTCACAATATCTTTATTCTAAATAAACAAACATGATATAAACATAAATAATATTTGTCTCAAGTCTGCCCTTTTACTTTATCTTACGGCCTCCAAATTTTCAATATAGCCATGACCCCTCCAAGTCATTCTAGAAACCTTTTTTGTAAGTGATACTTGGCTTGGTTAAAAACTAAATTTTTCATAAAATTATTCTACACTTCTTAAGCAATGCGACTGGCTAACTGTCAAAATCTGATATCCATGGAATATATTTTAATTTTTTATATATAATCTGATACAGTACAAAAACATTTCTATAGAATTAAAGTAATATAAAAACCACAAATGTTATAAAAACGTCGAATCTTTTTTAATTGTGTTGAAAGGAGTTTGTGATGATTTTTCACAGGTTCAAATTTTGTTTTGATTTATTTAGTTTTACTATGAACCTCACAGGAAAATTCTCTGAGAAACTGGAATTGTTTCTTGTAATCGGTTTCAATAACAAGAATTTATCATAGTTGAAGGATTAGATCCATTGTATCCTACTCATACTCCTACAGAAGAATAAATAGCCTAAAGATAACAAAAGTTCTGGTTATATTGTTTTTCTTGGTAGACTTAGACATCAGCCTCTGAGAAATTTAATTTTAAGTGCCTACTAGCAACCTGTACGGAACCTAAGGTAAGATTAATCTTGTGATATTAACACGAGGTTCACTTTAGGCACCGACCCTCCGCACATTTGTCGGACTGGAGGCCCGTTTCTGCATTGCAGCAGCTTATTAGGTTCTTCTCGTATTAAAACAAAGAAACATGCAAATTTTGGAAGAGTTTGAATTTTCAAAAAAAAAGAACACAAGGGAATGGGTTCAAATTTAAAATAGCAAGCGAAAGAAAAATATCTTTAAAATGCAGATTGCAAATACGCTAGCTTTGTTCTAAATCAGGGGTCCTCACTAGGAATACTTTGAGAGCCAAAAATTTTGCATACAATTATCCTGAGGGCCGCAAGTACAAGAGGCACTAAATAACTGACAAACAATATGATTATAACATACGTTTATTACATTACCAACATAAATATACTGTTTTGCGCATGAAAAAGTTTGAAAATGTGTTTTTTTTTACTTAGTTAATTCTTTGAAGTTGATGGGCGAAATCTTTCACAGTCCTCTAATATGGCACCTATGTTGGCAGTTGGGAAGAAACTGAAATTCTTAAAATGTTCTCAACATTCTCACTTGTTGGCCTAGGTCTGTATAAGTAGATGAAAAAACACACAATATTTTCTGAGCACATTCAAGTAAGTTAGGAAATTTGTCCTTTTCAACAACCCTCCGAAACTCATAGTGAGCTTTATTCTTCATCTTTTCTTCAAAAATACTTTTGAGTTCCGTATCGTTCTGAAGATCGATTAATTCATTTTTCAAATCCCTTCATATCCAAAAAAAGAAAGATGAACTACATTAGCTGGTTTCATTGCCCATGGATTTTCTACCAAGCGAAATGGTACAGTTTCACGACATATCAAACATATGGCAGTCTCTTCTTTCTTACCTTTTGCACGTCTCCACCGTCACACGTTAAGTTGCGTTGCGTTGCGGTGTTGCCGATACTATTGCTTGCTAAACGTCAGTAAAGCCCGAGGCAAAGATACAGCGGGCGGGGTTTTTAACTTCAGTAGTTTGAGTAATTAATTAAGTTTAGTAAAACAACGACAGATTTTCAAAACACTCTGAATATAATATTTATTTAAGTTATAAAATATTTTGACTTCAATCCTAACCGTCTAAAGGCCGCAAAAAATCGTGCCGAGGGCCGCATGCGGCGCGCGGGCCGCGTAGTGAGGATGCCTGTTCTAAATGGTAATAAATACATAAATTGCTTTAAAGTGTCATACCAATTGTTTTATTGTATTGGATAACGAAAAAAGGTGTTTTCTAGCAGATTATGGATCACAATATAATACTTAAATAAATTTGTTATTTAAATTATTTGTTTAAAGTAAGAATATTCATTCTGTTATGATTATTCGCCTCGGATTATGCGATGGAAGACACAATACCTGGGGCGTATAACAAATATCTGCATAACTTCCGTGCACCTGGTTACTGACCACCCTTTCCATATAATTTGTCATGACCACTTCACCCTTCCTTTTAGTCACCCCTCTTAAGATTTACTTTTGTAGGGTAGCTACCGCGCCCTACAGTATAAATGCCAATCAGGAATCGGTTTTGTGAAAGAAACAAATGAATTTGTTGAATACACTAATGTTTTTTACTCCTCTTTAGTTGAATATATTGAAGTATACTAAATATATCGCTACATACATTGTAGAAGGCAAAGAATGAAATATTGGTTCAAGTCGAAGCTAGAACAACTTTGCAGATCTGTTGAAAGAGTAGAAATAAGAAGAAGGAAACTATGTAACTTTATTGAATTCAAGTACTAGATTTAGGAATATTGGAAGTCTGCCAAAAGTATGAGCAGCGATCCAGTAACTTCTCTACAGCACTAAAGTTAGCAAGAAATCTTGACATTTTTCTTGTGAAGAAGCCAGTGTTTTCTAATGTTTGCAAATATTTTGGTGGGTCGCTGCACCATCTCGGACAATCAAACGTTGCGGTTAGGCCTATAGATCCCTGATCCATAACTCCTGTTCATGTGGTCCCATCGCACTCGTAGTCTTTCATGTACACTGAGTTAATATGGGCTCCGTTTCTTACAAACACCAACTCACCACAGTTAACGATTGTCGACACCTAAATTCAAGACGCCACAAAATCAAGGAAATCAGTTTTTACAGTAGTTTTTCATAGTATCTTGAGAAGTCACAATATTTAAGACTTATGGATACTAGGACTTTTTCTAAAAGTTGTCCCGTTTCCTAGAAACGAAATATTAAAAAAAAATCTTATAAGGAAGAAGTAACAACTATTATAATTTAAGGAACACGCAATAACCTTGTAGTTTTCAGAAACACCTTGAAATATAAAGTAGAAGATAGTTTTGGGTAGGCCTAATGGCTTTACAGGAAAGAAAGCAACTCAATTGTATATTTAAACTTTGAATTTTCCATACATAATAATGTCGAATGATTTATAACAGTCCAAAGATTTCTTATGGAAGATCTATTGGAGCAGTGGTTCCCAACAGGTGGCCTGCGGACCCCTAGGGGTCTGCGGGCAATGTCTTATGGATCCGTGAGATGTCACTGAAATTAAAATATGTTCAATTAGCGGCCGTAACTGATCGAAAACTCCGGCTAAAACTATACATTTTTTAACCAAACATGATTTTGCCTGGAGGAAGTGTGTGGGTTTGTCTACAGATGGAGCAAAATCCATGGCTGGGTACAAAACAGGTATTCAAGCTCGTATCAAATCTGACAGCTTCTAACATGAAATGGTCGCATTGTTGCATTTATCGAGAGGTTTCAGTAGCCATGAGATTGCCTGAAATGTTGCAGAAAACTTTTAAAATTTAGCAACAACTTTCAAGGAATACTTTCCCGAGCCAGATCCTAATGATAGTTGGATTAGAAATAATTTTTGCTTTCCTGAAATAGAAAAGATCCAGAGTCTTTTAGAAGAGGAACAAGGTCAACTTTATGACGTAACAAGAAGTGGCACATTAAAAATGGTTTTTTATGGCGAGAACATTGTAGACATTAAAGACTACAAAACATCCAGCGATAAGGCAATGGAGGTAAGACGAATTTTAACAATCTCCCACCGATATGAACTAACATTCTCAACTATGTGCTTTATGAAAAATAAATGTACCAGTCGGCTTGATATACATTATGATTTCAGAGTAAAAGCGTCACGTATGGAACGTAACATTCCTGAAGTTATGAACTTAAAGTACAGATTCAACTCATCTCACTGAAATGATTGTTAGGCAGAAAGTTATTACAATTGCATTGTATAAAAATTTTGAAGTAATAATATTGTTAATACTCTTATTATATTTTTATTCAACAGTTTTCTCTGTTTATCGCAATTAAAACACACTTGTGATACTGGTTTTCACTTCATCAACGTCTTGTTGCAAACTAAATATTAATTTAAATAAGTTTAACGAATCCTTCCTTTTACATGGAGGGAGATGTTACGGGTAGACACCTCTTATATAAAGAGAAGGTCTGTTTTAAGTATGAGACTTTTCTTATGATGCTTTCATATAACCTAGACCAAGGAGTATTATCCTTTTTATATATTTTTAATTGGTAACCAAAGTAATCATTTTTTTCAATTGGTAATCAAAGTAACTGATCGCCTTAAATGCAGAGAAATAGTAGGAAGGACAACATGAAGGTAATGTTACTAGGGCAGCCCGGCCATCGACTGATATATGAAGAAAGACAGATAAGATGTTATAGAAAATCCTAAACCCCAATAAATCTTGGTCAAAAGAAACCAAATAAAATATTTCCAACCCAAGACCAAGTAAAGCAAGGTAAAGATCCAACTAGACAGATTTGAGTTGCTACATTTGTGCTCAAAATATATGAAAATGGTAAGATTTGTATTTTCATAATATGAGAACTTTTAATAACCACCTTGAAGTTTGTTTTGTTTGTTGAAGTAATTATATATTTTGAAAATTAAACAGTTTTATAACGACACACATTTTAAAACAAAAAAATACATTGTCTAAAATTAAAAGTCTTGGGGAACAAAAATGGACGAAAAGATATCTTAGTAATGAGGGCATTATAAATTATCTTATATAAATATCTATATAAATATCTTTAAAAAATAAACCCCACTAATCACAATTAGATGGAAATACTCATAGGCCTACCACTAGGCCTAGTATATCAATAAACTCCAACACCGATGAAATTAAATCAGCTGAACTGAGCAAAGCAGGTAATAACTCGTTTTATAGGTTACTGCTTTATACTCTATGAAAGACTAAGTAGCCAGTTTAACAAGAAATGTATTTATAATATACTTGTATGAATAAATAACGCGTGGTTATTATAATGCCAAGGTTTTCTTTTCAGTGTTAAAATATTGATAAGGCAAATATTGCAATCCGGTTTATTCGGCCGATGCCTACAGCTGAGTGTCACTGCCCCCACTCCTAGCAAGGGATACTCCCAGTAGTGTTGCCAACTTTGCTGTTTTCTTACTAAATTTCGTTTATCTCAGTTCCGCTTGGAGCGCATGGTCGTAATCTACAAGAGCGTGAAGTGAATTACTGTGTTCTCACTCATTAAAGTATTGGAATTAATTTATTGCAATAAACTTTAATTTGTCATTTTACTGAAACGTGTTACATAAAGTAGGTTTTCATAAAGTATTGTTATTCTTTAAAAACTCACCTTTCAATCAACCCTCGGAGGAATTATAAATGTGTGTCACTGTTTATAAGGGTTCGATTGTGGTGATTTGTTTTGAGCATTTCTCTTTTAGCCAGTAAAACTATTACGGGATTGTTGTCCATTAACTCAAGTAAAACCATTTATATTATATACTTTATCGATAAAAGTATATCACAGCAACTCATTTTTGTAGTTCCAAAAATATAATATAATTTCCACTTAATTTTAAAATTCAAATAAAAATGCCAGAACAATTTATTTCTTACTATTTAATTTTATTTGCACAACTTGGTCTACTAATTTACGCTTAAACAATTGGACAAACATTGATATGCATAACTTGTCTATAGCAGCACTTTGTTGTTCAATAAGTTCAGGAATGTGTAACCTCAACTCAGTATGATACTCAGTATTGACACAAGTGTTAAAATTAATCTATATGACAAGTTTAAAGCTTAAAATAATGTGCAAGTGATGATAATTGTATCAAATAGTAGTTTTATTTAAAAATGTAAATATTTGTTTACAACTATTTTAAATTTCTTAAACTTAAAATTAATAAATAAGAAAAAAGAAATTATTTCCAAGCAATGCGATTATTTTAAAAGAAATTTGAACTACAGTTCTAAACAAAGATTTCATAACATCGCCACAAAAGAAGAGGCTTCCCCAAAAGTACTGTAATTTTTAAATTTATACTCACATGTGAAATTAATGCAAACTTCAAAGTTTAATGTACAAGTAACTGCTACTAACATGATCGATATAATCACTACATTAAAAAGATAATCTCTCGGAAAAGCTGTAAATGTATTAGGCCCTACATGGTGAAACATAAAACATCTTATACCCCGACTCAGGGTAAGTTGAGGCAAGCCAGGTAGCTGGGGGAATAGGATCTGCTCTGCCTATGAATCGGGACACTTCGCCGATTATTCGACTTAAAAACATTAATCTAATAAATACGCATTATTTGAGAAAAACGTTGATACGGTTTTCTTAATTATTATTAAACAAACAATTGCGTGTTTGTCTCAAGTTAATCGACCGCCTTTAAGTGTGATTACCGGCTTCGCTTTGGTAGTTAAAATTTGTAATAAGCTTCAGTTACAACACTTCAACATGAGACAATTACGCAATTGTTTGTTTAATAATAATTAAGAAAACGATATCAATGTTTTTTTTTAAATAATGCTTATTTATTAGATTAACATTTTTTGGGGGAGTAATCGGTGATCCGTCACTAATAGGATGTATTCGCCGGAGCGTCCCCGGCTATTCATCGGCCGAGCAGTCCCTAATTCTCCACCTACCTCGTTTGCCTCAATTCACCCTGAAACGGAGTATATCCTATAGATATACACTTATCTTTATAGCAAATCTAAGTAGAAGAGATATTTTCGAGGGTCAATGGATGCGCAAAGTTAGTTCTTGTGCCAGCCTTTTCCCCTTTACCCCTCTCACCCCGACCTACGGGATTTGCAAACTATGCACAGTGTTCCACGGAGAACACAAAGATCAGAATTTCTTTATCGTGCTCAGTGTTTTCTTGAAACTAAGATTTTGTTATTCACGTATCAAAAAAAAAAAATACAAAGAGTGCCGTAACTACCAAAAGGGGCAGCCTGAGTACACGAGCATATAGAGCACAAAATAACTTGAGCAAAGTAAGTGTTTAAAGGGCTAAACAATATCTAGCTCAATTTTCGTATTAAAGTTTTATTAGTATTAAACGCTTCCTCAAAGTGAAGAATATATTCCTGTTTTCCAAAACTAGAATTTTGGAGTACTACTTAAAAACAAAAAAATCGTTTTGGAATTTTTCCCCGTGGCACCCAAAATGTACGGAACTGGGTGCAAACGTGTAAGAGACAATATAAACGTTGCCATCCGTTGTAATGATCTAAATATGTTTACAATGTTAAAAATAAAACTTCCAAAGCGAAGACTACCTACTTAATTGTAATATAATGAAACGGAAAATTTGTAAAAGTATATTTTTTGTTACTAATGTTTAGAGAAAGTAACACTTATAAAATTTAACAATATAAAATAACATCTAATAAAATTTTGTCACTAAACAATAGTTGTGGCGTAAAATCATCAGTGTCTTTGAATGGGGACAGAATCTACCTAAAATATTTATCGCAATTCTTTGTTATGATTCGAAGACTTCAGCTGCAAGGACCGGTATCGACTCCTGATGAAACAAAATGTAGTACTGCCGAGTTGCGTTTACACGCTCGCCATAGAAATGAAGGGGCAATAATCTTATTAAATTGATTCGAGTGCTATACATTGTGAATGTTTTATCTCGATATCCAAGTGTTTTTATAAGAGATAGAAAATTAGGCCTGGCACCAATCACCAAACACTATAGGTCCGAACTTTGAAGTCCTCGATCTGTTTCATTGCTCGATCTATTCCGACCGGATGTTAGCGCTATGTTATCTTAGCATGATTGTTCCTCAAAGTGGTCTCTATTCAGCCGGTATGACCAAAGCTAGAGTTGCCAATTTATCCTACTAAATTATCCTAAATTTATCCTAAATGTAATTTTAAAATGATCGTAGTACACATTGTCATCCTATAAATAGCTATAAAAAATTAGCTTTGATGCAACAGCTTAGACTACGCCATTAAAATGTTATATTGCCACATTATAAAGCGGCAAGTTATTAGGAGTTTATTAATAGTTACAGTGGCTTCATTATGTTTATAGTAGATAGATTGTTGTTTACGTTCGCATAACACCTGCATAATACGAAGCGATCCAATCTATCGGTAAAACTAACGGCTTGTTAAAATTAAACCAGAGGAACGCCTGTATTTATTTAGGATACAAACAAATGAATTCGACAATAAAATTCAGTTAAATATAATCTGGACTTTAGTTTGACATTGAAAAATGAGTGCTCTAAACATCTCACTTTCGCACAAAAAGTAATAAATAATACACATAATTCTTTAAAAGTCAATTCCTACTTAAATCAACACAAAAAATTTTATTTTATAATTGCATTTAATATAAATATGTATATACATATTCCAGAATAACAATATAAAGTGGTAAATAGAAAAAGAATTTCCTCGCAATTTTCCATTTTTCTTTCTGTGTATGGTGCTGGACTATAATTTTCGGTTTGTTCCTATATATACGTTTTTTTCGTCGCTTGTATTGTGTTGAAGTTTCTTTACGCTTTCCTTTCGTATTGTACGTTTGTGAATCAAGATTCGATAACGTTAATCCAGTTTGTTTGTTTATTTTATTATTTTCATTAATTTTTAATCATAGAGCATTATTTATGATATTGTGTGGTAACCATGGCAACAATTTAGGAAATAAGGACAATAACTATATAAGGACAAAAGAAAACATTACATTTTTGAGAAGTACATTTTTAACCAGTGCGTTGGCTCAGTGCCAAAGCGTTAGACTTCGAACATGAAGGTTCTCAGTTCAAATCCGACCTAGAACCCCCATATTTTTATTATTCAATTATTGAATAAATATTGGAAAAAACTGTAATAACATCAATTGTCATCCACTGTAGGTTAAAAAAAAAAGACTTTTTAAGATGTGCAAACCTGAGGTTTTTGAATAACAAGTACGAGTGCAGTAGTTATAACCAAACAAACTGATCTGTACTAAAAATATTGTATAATCGTAACCAATGTAAACACGTAAAAAGAAAACGTCATCGACTGAAACAAAAATTAAAAAGAATTTTATTAAAGAATTAATGTAAAAAGTGAAGGTATTGTTATCGTGATATATATTGCCATAGCTTCGAAAAACATTCTCGATATTGTCCTAAAGACCGCAACGAAAAACGGTTTGCGCCCTTCTTACTATCGAGGGTAAACTTACGACAACTCATTTAGGGAAAGACCCCCTTGCGCCCTCCGAGATAGGGAGAAGCAGGAGTTAACAAAAATTGCAATTACTAATATTAGTTGGATGTACGTCTTTCATTGCCTAACCAGATTAGGGGAAGGGAGGTGTTGGGCTTTAAGTGGTGGAAAACTCTTGGTAAATTAATAATAAAAATCTTAATATTTTACAGTTTAGTTGAACTGGATTCTGTAATATGAAATACATTAAATGATAAATATGACGAAAGAATCAGTGAAACATGAGGTAAAACAGTTTGTTTTATCGGCATGGTATTTTTAGCCAGATGTATTAAAAAATCGCTCTATTGATCTCTTCGTCATCTCGTTAAATGGAACGTGTACAACATTAAACTGCAATTTTTATTTTCACCACTATTTCTATAGAACGGTATTTTGCAATTTCTATTTACTTTTTTGTTGTTTTATGTAGCTGTGAAGATTTACATTAATATTAATGAATTTTAGTACTTAATTTTTTTGTCAATCGTGTTATTACATTATAATTATTATTATGTTACATTTTTATGTAAATTATAGCAGATACACACACTACGATCTTGAGAGAGAGCAAAAATTGTGTGTGGATAGACACCTCTATACGGTTCTGGTAGTAAGAGATAGATAGATAGATAGATAGATAGATAGATAGATAGATAGATAGATAGATAGACAGAAAGACAGATAGACAGACAAACAGACAGACAGGCAGACAGAGAGAGAGAGAGAGAGAGAGAGAGAGAGAGAGAGAGAGAGAGAGAGAGAGAGAGAGTAAGGTGTAAAGTGGTGCAGTAATGATAAGGCAAGGTACAAGTGGTTAAACACTACAACAAATTCTACAACTGACAGAATCGTGGCAGCAATGACCTTCAAAATGCTTTTGACATTTGAGCTCTCCCAGTCCAAAGTTTTTGATTTCTATATTCTAATAAAAGTTTGTACATAAATAGCTAAAAAAATGATAAATGTAGCAGGGTTGGAGAATATTACATTCAAAATATAGGCCACCCTACATGCAAAAGAAAAATGACGTGTATCTGAAGTTTCCATTCGGTTCGCTCGTCGAGTAAGCCGAATGTTTTCTCTGCCGCCGACTTTGACAATGTGGACGCAATTTATTAAAACAAGACAAAGTGATTGAAATTAATAAACAGAACCCGTTAGTGACGTAGTGATAACGTGTTGTCAACTTGACAAGTAACATATGTGACACGTCACCAAAATGAAAACACCAGCAGACCAGAAAATTTGGCACTGTCCCGTTTTTCATTTTTTGTCGTCTATATTTGTTAAACAATAATAAACAGAAATCGTTTGAAGGAAAAACATAATAAAAACAATCATAATAGATGTTAATAGAATGTGTTCAAATTCAATATTTAATTTAAGGTTTAATAAATTTAAGTTTACATTAGGGCCTACCAGATGTTTTTTCTTGAATTTTGTAGTCCATCACCTTCGGCGAATCTTATTAATCACTTAAACAATAGTTTATGACTATCCGAACTTTAAATTTTGTAAATTTTTTATAAAACTTAAGTTTTATAAAAAATTTACAAAATTTAAAGTTCAGATGTTTTTATTGGGCGTATATAATTTTGATTAAATACTGTTGCTCAAGTTATTTGAATGAAGGTAAGAAAAGTTTAATAAATGATCCATGTATGGTATACTTAGTCTCTGGACATAACGGGTATAAAAACATCTTGAATGTTAAAATTATTATTTTTCAACGTCTTCTTAAGACAAAAACAACTAAAGAACTAAGGAATAAACTGAAATAGAATTAATATTAGAAAAGTATTTTGCAGGAAAGGTTCAAGAGGCGTCGGAGGCTCGTCATCGAGTTTGCCCAATCAGGAGCTGGCGGTTTCCATGGTAACGAGGATACCATGCTTCTTTGTGTATAACTAGCCTCTGCGTCATTGTTATTCTCAAGTCTAACGGGCGGGTCGTACTAAAGGCTAAGACCAAGTACTTATTCTGAGGGTCTGGGTAAGTCCAACCCAGAGTGGGTGAAGATCCGATTGTACAACCTGGACCGAACCAATCAGATGTGGGTATTGAGATATGAAAATCCCTGCCGCTTGGAATGTTCTACTGGTCCCGAGTAGTTCTGGAAAAAATGGGCGAAACCATAGAGTTTGTTTGGAGTATCGTCTTGTCCCAGCGGTAACCAAAGTATATATATATATATATTATAACATAAAGTACGAGGCTTCAGAGTAAATTCAGTTAGTTGCTAAAATAATTATCTGTAGGGTTAGCAAAGAAAGACACAAATAGTTTTGTAAAGTGCCGACAAAGCAGGTACCATCATTATCCTTTTCCGGAAAAGTTATAAACTGTGTGCCGGCAATTTGACAATAGAAGGGCCCAAACTTATTAAGGACGGGAAAATCCACTGATCGATATAGCCTGGGAAAATAGCCGTGTACCATTAGATGGCTACTTGTGGAAACTGTGGGAACTTACAAAGAACACATTGGTAGTGGGAGAGATTAGGGATTTCAATAGAAACTAAATTATCGGGAGACGAGGGAGGTTTGGAAGGGAACTCGAGAAGAAGGCAGACGGATTGGTGGGGACAAGGATGGGAGTGTTGTAAAAAGAATAAATTGTTAAATTAGGTAAAGAGTTTTTTATAAGTAAATTTTAAAAAGTGCGACGTAAAAGTTTTTTTTAAGAAATATAAAGTAAGTTTTTTTTGTGTGTCAAGTGTAAGTGCAGAAGGTAACAAAGGCCAAGATTGCAGGGGCTCTTCAGAACAATAAGTATTATTTGAATATAAGTGTAGCCAACAGACATCTATATTTTAGTTCAGAACAAATTTAATTTCATTACCATTTATAAAATTTAATCTAGTTTCACCATTTCTAATTTAAGAAGCAAAGTTCCCGTATAAGCGACCCGAGAGCAACTATAAAATTTTAATACTGAATTTATTATCTTTGTTATGTTATTTTATTAGAATTCTAAAACCTCAAAGTCCACCTTTATCATTGTAATGTTAGTTAAGATATCAATCCTGTCACTGCAAAATATTTAATATAAATTTAGTATAATGTGTAAAGAAATAAATTCAAGTGATTTTTAAAATTTATGATTGTTAATTGATTATAAACCTGAAGGTGTGACATTAAATAGGTAAGGCAAAGTTATAACATAAAAGTAAAATTTTAATTATAACAAAAGTTTAGTTATAATATATATATATATATATATATATATATATATATATATATATATATACATATATTTATATATATATATTCTTGATATTTAACGTTATCCATTGTTTTAACTTCATATATATATATATATATATATATATATATATATATATATATATATATATACTTATAGTATTTCGTGGTCCTAAATACTGTTACCAAGGGTCGTGGTTAAACCCCTCCTCAGGCTTGACGTCACCCGTTCGGTTATTCATAAGTATGAGGTTGGCCTCATGGGGGCATGGATTCACATGCTGGACTATAGATAATACCTGAATTTACCATCATATTTGTGTTCTGAGGACGATAGAATAGAAGGCCAGAGCCTAACCCTTCTTCCATTTCCTCACAATTTTATGTTCTTCTTCAAACATTCACAAACACTCTGGCTTAATGTTATAGCTGTGGACGGGATAACAGACACAGCATTAGCATTGCGTTCATTGGTTTACACTACGTAAAGATTTCCTGACACCTCATACTTTTATTCGTCTTTAGTAAATTACGTTATGCGGGAAAAGAATTGGCGGCAATGTTAATGTACCTGCCATGCGAACATGAAGAAGAATCCATTGGTGGGCAGATGTGACAGAGACGATGTGTTTGAATAGTGGGCGAAGAAGAAGAAAATCTAAAACTGTGTCAGGAGGGGAAATCGTTTAAAAATTTCTGATGATTATCGAAAGGTAAAACGCGTGTTTTGTAAGAAATATTCTGGACAGAAAAAACATGACGAGTGACGAGAAGTTAAACGAATTACCGTAGATTATGAAATTCGAAGAGGAATAGTGAAAACCTGTTCTTGTGCAGAAAGCTATCAATGAATTAATGCATATAAATAATCCAATTACATATATAAAACCAGTTCCATAAACCGTTGTTAGAGTTTTTCAATCATAGCTAACTCAAATTAATTGATTCCAGCAACGCGGGTTATATATAATGGTGATTAAATAAGAACTGACCTGGTTTATAATTAAAAGTAGCCTATATGTCCTTCAAAAACATCATTACCATGTTATGTTAGTTGCGTAAGGAGGACAATCTTAGTGTAACCTCAATTTATATAGTTTTCTATTAAATACTCTTACTTGCAGGTATCGTAGAATATTATCTGAAGAAAGGTAGCTGAAGTAAACTTGGAAAGCTCATTAGGGCTAAAAAGAACAGTTTTATTCACTTCTAAGTTTTACAGACCTTGAGTGTTTGAATAGTAAGACCACAAACGTAGGCCTTTGTTGAGGGAGACGCAATGAGATATGACGAGGCAGGTGTTGGGTAACTCCTCAGGAAGTGTAAAATACACCTGGATTGGAAGCAATACTGTGATTAAAGATGTCACAAGAACAGCGAGATAGAGTGACGCTACGCAGGGCATGTCTAATACCAAGAAACAAGATGGTCTTGAGCTGAATTAAATGGCGACTATACTTGAGAAGTAGGTCCAGTGGGCGACCACCACTACCTGGATCGACGGTATCAAGAGTACAGAGATGCTGACGTGAATGAAAAACTCTCAAAATCGAGAGAATTGGAGAAACATGAAGGAAGCTTATGTTCAGAAATGAAGGATATAGATGATAAGTTGAAAATTATACACACACACACACACGCACACACAATATCTTATAATTTTGTTCTATCAATAATTTATTACATGAAAGTTTTATATTTTTTTTACCTAAAAGGGGAAAATAACTTATATGAAAGTTTCACAGTAATTATTAATTTCAAAAATTAAAACAATAATTAACTGTATAAGTTTATTGTAGTTCAAGTTGAATTATTTTTCAACATCTTTTACATAACAAATTGTATTTCTATTCTATGCTTTACAAACAAATTCAAAGATGGTGAGAAAAGAGATTCAAGTGACTATTGCAATAATATATGTGAAGTAGGCATGTAGCAAGTCTACATTATGAAACGACCATGTTTAGTCGAATAATAATTCCTCTATCTCACTCTGTATCTTCTAATTTCATAGCTCTATTTCACTCGTTTCATTTCCTCTTCATACAGTAGGGTGTACTGGGTAGACACAACACTATAGCCTTAACAAAGGGGTTTGCTCAGGTAAGAGACTTAGCTTACACACATAGTAATTCCTCTGTAGACATTCTGCTTCTTCCATAATCCTAGTTCTATTCCACTCGTTTCATGTCCTCCATACAGTAAGGTATAATGAGTAGACTCATCAGTATTACCTTAGCAATGGGTTTTGCTTAGGTAAGAGACTTTGCTTACTCACAATAGTAATTCCTCTGTAGACATTCTGCTTCTTCCATAATCCTAGCTCTATTCCACTCGTTTCATGTCCTCCAAACAGTAAGGTATAATGAGTAGACTCATCAGTATGACCTTAACAAAGGGGTTGCTCAGGTAAGAGACTTTGCTTACTCACAATAGTAATTCCTCTGTAGACATTCTGCTTCTTCCATAATCCTAGCTCTATTCCACTCGTTTCATGTCCTCCATACAGCAAGGCTATAATAAGTAGACTCATCAGTATGACCTTAACAAAGGGGTTTGCTCAGGTAAGAGACTTTGCTTACTCACAATAGTAATTCCTCTGTAGACATTCTGCTTCTTCCATAATCCTAGCTCTATTCCACGGCGTTTCATGTCCTCCATACAGTAAGGCTATAATAAGTAGACTCATCAGTATGACCTTAACAAAGGGGTTTGCTCAGGTAAAAGACTTTGCTTACTCATAATAGTAATTCCTCTGTAGACATTCTGCTTCTTCCATAATCCTAGCTCTATTCCACTCGTTTCATGTCCTCCATACAGTAAGGCTATAATAAGTAGACTCATCAGTATGACCTTAACAAAGGGGTTTGCTCAGGTAAAAGACTTTGCTTACTCACAATAGTAATTCCTCTGTAGACATTCTGCTTCTTCCAAAATCCTAGCTCTATTCCACTCGTTTCATGTCCTCCATACAGTAAAGTATAATGAGTAGACTCATCAGTATGACCTTAACAAAGGGGTTTGCTCAGGTAAGAGACTTTGCTTACTCACAATAGTAATTCCTCTGTAGACATTCTGCCTTTTCCATAATCCTAGCTCTATTCCACTCGTTTCATGTCCTCCATACAGTAAGGTATAATAAGTAGACTCATCAGTATGACCTTAACAAAGGGGTTTGCTCAGGTAAGAGACTTTGCTTACTCACAATAGCAATTCCTCTGTAGACATTCTACTTCTCCCATAATCCTACCTCTATTCCTCTCCTTTCGAGTTCTTCTTCATACACTACTTCAGGTATGAGAAACGTAACCGTAAAAGTATACTGTTGGACAAAGAAGATATTATTCTATGGAGAAGAGATTACTTAAGAAAAATAAAAGCCTATCGCGAGGAAGGTCGTACGATTTATTATTTGGACGAAACGTGGGTCAATGTAGGCCATACGAAATCAAAGATTTGGACAGATAAGTCAGTCTGTTCCAGTAAAGATGCTTTTCTGAGGGGTCTGTCGGCGAATTTAAAATGTCCAACTGGAAAGGGTAAGAGACTTATTGTCACTCATATTGGGTCACAAAAAGGTTTTGTAGAAGATGGACTGTTGATTTTCGAATCAAAATCAGATATTGACTACCATTCAGAAATGAATGGTGAAAATTTTAAAAAATGGTTTTCCGCGATAATACAGAAATTGGACAACAACTGCGTTATCGTAATGGACAACGCTCCGTATCATTCTGTACAAGTGGAACGCTTACCTACGACCCGTTGGAATAAGCAACAAATTCGAAATTGGTTGACTGACAAAGGGATTTTTTCAGATGAATCCATGTTGAAGGTCGAATTACTAAAACTCGTTTCCTATCATAGGCCAAATTACAAAAAATACGTTATCGATGAAATTGCTAAAGAAACAAATAGAATAGTTTTGAGAACCCCTCCTTATCACTGCGAATTAAACCCAATAGAAATAGTATGGGCTGAGGTTAAAGGTTATGTTGCGTCTAACAATGTTACTTTTAACATTAAAAAGGTGCACAGACTGTTAACCGAAGGTGTCTCGCGTGTTACACCTGATAAGTGGGAAAAATATGTGAAACATGTGGTGGACGTTGAAGAGTCGAATATGTGGAAATTAGACAATATAATTGAAGACATCGAGCCATTCGTCATAGCTGTTGACGACAGTTCCTCGTCGTCATCGGAATCGGATTTTGCAGACCCCTTAAACACGAAATAATAACATGGTAAGTTAAAAACTTGTAGCATAAATTATTGAATAGTCTTATTACTTTCATTAGTCTATAATTATCTTTTTTCGAATGATTAAGTGTACCAGTGTAAGACGTAGCCCAATTGCCGATGCATGATTGTGAACCGGATTCATAGCTTACCATCCCTTGCACGTGTTCGCCTCGTGATAGTGTTTACATCAGGCGCAAACACATTCTGAACCGACTTTAGTGTGTAATGGATAGACACCTAAGAATTAATTTAAAATAGATGTCAGGTATGAATCAAAGAGTAATTTCTCAGTACTCAGTAACACTATGTTTATTTCATGATCCTAGATGAGATTGGATTCTGTGGTTTCGTACAGTAGGCTTACAGAATCGTTTATTTGGAAAGAAAATAAACCAAGGTACTACAAGCCTACAGTTAGATCGTACAGTATCAGAGTATCTCATAGATTGAACGCAATATTCAGTTGGCATGTTTACTACGGAATAACAAATAACTTCGACACTCTTGTAATATCTACTAAACATACTAGCTGAAATAGCGTTATATATTTGAAATAAGATTGCATTGTGATTATGTAGCTATGTGATTGCAATGTAAAACGTTTAAAATCGCGTTTATTTGTATTAGATTTACTTTCAATAAACGATTTGTATACACAAAGCTGTTGGCGATGTTGCTCAAGTACTCATATTTGAATACGAAACAAGTTTATACGAGAAATATAAAGTTTGCATATTTGCATATTTGCACACTTTATTTCTCGATATCAACTTCTATTTTCAAAATCACTATTAACTAAAACACTGCCGTCAAAAGAGCATCGCAAACGCGAGTTTTAATCTGGTCGTATAAATTTGCATTTCTTACGCCCTTGGGAGGCAGAGAAAGGGGTCTGTAGCTAACTCCCCACTTCCCATCTAACTTTGCAATAACACGCCCGTTAATTGGATTAGCAGAGGGTGATTACAAATTAAGGAAATCTCCTCTGCCTATCGCGAACATTATGCATTCAACACAAGAAGTTTAAATAAAATATATAATAAATTAGATAATTTCATGATCAAACTTGTAATTAAATAAAGCAAGATTAATAATTATTTGCTAAACCGGACACTTTTTTCACAAACATTTAAATTAACTAATGAACAGGTGTAATAAAATTAAAGCTTAGTTTCGAACGGAAAAAATCGTTCATTAAATTATCCACAAAAAACCTTTATTCATTCCAAAGCCTACAAGGAAGTTTATTTGTTCCACCGACTAACTAGCCCCTACAATGGTATTAGGTGTAACTAATAAATTAGAACTAAACGTGACACACCGCTTTGGTTGCGATTTGGTTGTTTACATACGTTTAAATAAATTGTATGTTTAAAAAGTATTGGTTTATAGGAATAAACAGATTTTTGTTATATGCAAAATAACAAAATTAAAACGCAATTTGTGTTTCTGGTATTTTTTGTATTTAAAGTGGTTAAAACGAACTAACCAAGCTGTAATGAAACAACAGATTTTGATCTGTGGGTCTAATCAATATCGTAATGAATCCAGCTGATTTCGATCGGTGGGTGTAACCAATATCGTAATAAATGCAGACGATTTAGATCGGTGTGTGTAATCAATATCGAAATAAATCAACTTAATTTAGATCAGTGGGTCTAATCATCATTGTAATGAATTCACCTGATTTCGTTCGGTGGGTGTAATCGATATTGTAATTAATCCAGAGATGATTTTGATTGGTGTGTGTAATCAATATCGTAATAAATCCAGCTGAATTACAGCGGTCTAAACGGATTTAGATCTAATCGTCACACTAACGGATCCGGTTGATTTCAAACGGTGGGTCTAATCATCATCGTAATGAATTCAGCTGATTTAGATGTGGGTATAATCAATATCGTAATGAATTCAGCTGATTTAGATCTGCGGGTCTAATCAATATCCTAATGATTCCAGCTGACTTCGATAATCGTGTATAATCAATATCGTAATAAATCCAGCTGATTTCGATCGGTGGGTGTAATCAATATCATAATAAATACATCTGAATTAGTTCGGTGGGTCTAATTGTCATCTTAATGGATCTGGTTGATTTCAATCGGTGGGTATAATCAATATTGTAATTAATCAAATTGATTTAGATCTGCGGGTCTAATCAATATCTTAATGACTCCAGCTGATTTCGATAATTAGGTATAATCAATATCGTAAAGAGTCCAGCTGATTTCGATCTGTGGATGTAATCAATATAGTAATGAATCAAGTTGATTTAGATCGGTGGGTCTAATCATCATTGTAATGAATTCAGCTGATTACGATCGGTGGGTGTAATCAATATCGTAATGAATACATATGAATTAGTTCGGTGAGTCTAATTGTCATCTTAATGGATCCGGTTGATTTCAATCGGTGGGTGTAATCAATATTGTAATTAATCAAATTGATTTAGATCTGCGAGTCTAATCAATATCTTAATGATTCCAGCTGATTTCGATAATTAGGTATAATCAATATCGTAAAGAGTCCAGCTGATTTCGATCGGTGGATGTAATCAATATAGTAATGAATCAAGTTGATTTAGATCGGTGGGTCTAATCATCATTGTAATGAATTCAGCTGATTACGATCGGTGGGTGTAATCAATATCGTAATGAATATATATGAATTAGTTCGGTGAGTCTAATTGTCATCTTAATGGATCCGGTTGATTTCAATCGGTGGGTGTAATCAATATCGTAATGAATACATATGAATTAGTTCGGTGAGTCTAATTGTCATCTTAATGGATCCGGTTGATTTCAATCGGTGGGTGTAATCAATATCGTAATGAGTCCAGCTGATTTCGATAAGTGGGTGTAATCAATATCGTAATGAATGAAGTTAATTTAGATCTTCAGGTCTAATCAATATCGTAATGATTCCAACTGATTTCAATCGTGGGTCTAAACAATATTGCAATGCATCCAGTTGATTGCGATCGGTGGGTGTAATCAATATCGTAATAAATCCAACTGATTTCGATAAGTGAGTATAATCAATATCGCAATGAATCCAGCTGATTTAGATCCTTTGTTTTAATCAATATCGTATTAATTCCAGCTGATTTCAATCGGCGGGTCTAATCTGTTTCGTACGGCTTTCGGAATGTCAGGAGTAGACATGGGCATGCAACTGTTTTGTGAGATCACATAGGTTTCGCTCACTTATTGGAACGAGGTAACTCCTTTTAGGAAATCAGTACTCCACAGTTTCAACTATCTTAGTAGCGTAAAAATAATCTATTTAGATTTTTTTAGTATTATTTAATTTATTAGTTATTCATAATATTCAATTTAAATAATTTACTTTAATAATTTATTATTAATTGATACGTTTTAACTAGTATTGAAAAATCAAAATTATTTTTAGCAAATAATTTTCCTTTAAGAAAATAATTTGGAAGGTAAATCAAGCATTGAAAAAAATTATCTTTGGGAAATAGTAACATTTTTATTATGAAATGCCATGGAAATTAAACATTTCTAGCGAGAGCTAGTACTAACCAACACTCTACGTGGAGCGTGAAGTACGAAACGAATACATTCCTCGTTCTCTTTCTAAATTATAAATGCTAAAGGACCGGTGATCTTTGTTCGTTAGGGAGTTCATGAGTAGGGAGTGTGTGCGGGTGTTGATACAAAACGAAAGAGTGATCGCTCTTTTTGTCTGAGGCTCAACGATGGAGTTGTAACGTAGTGAGAAGTTTAGAGGTATTCCTCCTTTTGCCAGACTCGCAGCTCTACTCTCTGAAAGGAATTAACTTTCTCATAATGAGTTCCTTATCTCTAGTAAGGATGTCGAAATTCGATGTGAGTCAACATAGACGTCTGCTAGCGTCGGGTTGTGCTAACGTATAACAGGCAATATGCAGTAAATGCATTAAAAAATAAGAATATGAAAGCTGCGAAAAATGCTTATTATTCTGTATAAAAGCCAGGACAAATACCCTGTATCAGAACGAAGCCCGGGGGTCCAATGAGCAATGGCCTACTAGAGTAATGGGGGTCTTACTTAGTATTTGTCGAGCCTCTCTTCTACTACTGTGCCTAGATGCAAGAGGGGAGAGTCAGCTGTCTGATCTACCTCCACTAGTCGGTGAAATCCCCTCCTCCGCATACAAAATCTCTTGCTATGTCTCGTGTTATACGTTCTGTATGTGCTGGCCTAATATCTTTATACTTGACTTTAAAGTATACAGCGTAATGTTCGAAAACAAATGTTAAAGTGTGCGCTTTAAAATGACGTTTTATTAACGTGGAGAGCACCCACTACAAACACCTAAATACGGACGACTCCTTTTAGAGAGACACGAAAACACACTGTCATTACCTTTAAATAAACACTGACAGAAATCTACTCAAAAGTTTCCTTTTAATGCAAGTTTGAAAAGGTACAATGTTGGAACAACTAAAAGCATTTAATTGAAGTGATGTATTCTCTAAGGTAAATAGTAAAAGAGCTGCATAATTTAAACACTTTAAAACCAGAATTAATTTAACACTGCTACAGACAACTGAAATTAATTACATCGCAAACATTTGCCCTCAAATCATGATATATATATATGTCTGTGTGTGTATGCCGTTACGTATGGAAAATATGATGAATAGTTAATATTCGGAATACATCCATTATTTTAAAAATATAGAACTATGATTTTATGCACTTCAAAATGAAAGAATGTGCTCTCGATATCAACTATATATATATAATGATTTAAGAGCAAAGGTTTGAATGTAATTATTTTTGTTTTTAAAGGAAATTGGTAACTTACATATCTCCGGTGGTATTTGGCTTTTAATAATAAACAATACATGTTTAAAGATAGAACGTTATGACCTAGATGTTTATAATTCAAAATCTATTTATGTTCTGTTTACAATAATTGGAAAAACTATGGTATAAATATTCTTCCATTTAATCTTGTGAAATATTTTAATTCTAATTTTATGGAAGAGCAAGACATGCAAGACTAACCGTTCAGAATTAAAAGTCATGTTCTTATCGATTAATATGATGATTAATAAATGATGTCAACATGCAAAGACCGACACGATAACATTGTACGGCCTTTATGGCGAGCACATTGGTTTTAATAAATTCCTTCTAGTAGCTCACACTCTCCTGATATATATCTTGCAGAAATAATTTTTGTTCATACAATCAAGTTCAAACACATATTTTTAAAACTATAGTGGATAACAATTAATGTTAATACAGTTGTTTAAAATATTTTTCAATAAATAAAGTAAACAATTTGTTGGGTCCAGCCGGAATCGAACTGAGAATTTTCATGTTCGAAGTGTATTGCGCCTTGACACTTTACCAACTTTCCAATAAGCCTACATAGAAATATATTTCTCAAAGATATAGATGAATTTTCCCCCTTAACTGGTTGTCGTTGAAATCTCCACTGTACAACCCTAAACTGTAATTTTGATAAACTGTTGGACGATTTTGCCCGTCCATCATGTTATCATTAAGTGAAGTAGGTAGGTCTACACAGTTATGCATGATTTTAAGTTTAAACCAATTAGAGTTTTTCCAATACTGCGTTCTGATAAGCGTAAACAACATGATTAAATACTATAGGCTACCTATTTTAACTTTTTGTACATTGAGCTTGATACTAAATGTAAATGAAAATTCTTGCGTAACTTTTATTGATTCATATTATTTTATATACGACGCATACTATACGATATACGTATTGCCTACATTTTGGTTATTGATGTATTTGTGGAACTAGTTGGGCGGCCCTCGTCTTCACTGAAAATATTAAAGTAGTCCTTTAGAGTTAAGAAGTTGGTCATCCCTGTTCTAGATGATTGCACTAGGAGTGTGAACGAATGATACCTTGGGTGGGAAGAGCTGCTGTTACAAGCAGCCATTACTATTATATAGTAATAGAGTTGTAAATATCCATTATATTTAGATCAAAGATGGGGAGGGGAGTAAAATAGATAGGGTGATACAGCCCATACACACATACATACAGCACATAAGATGGTAAAATAATCATAGCTAGGATGGACAGAGCTGCTACTTTAAGAAGCCATATCCTAGTAATAGTAAAGCAAAATCCACTAAATCTAGATCAAGGATGGGGGGGGAGAGAAGTAAATAGATAGGGTGATACAGCACATATGCCAATCATGGTATTAGGATGGTAAAATAATAACAGCTAGGATGGACAGAGCTGCTACTTTAAGAAGCCATATCCTAATAATAGTGAAGCAAAATCCACTAAATCTAAACCAAGGATGGAAGGGCGAGTACAATAGATAAGGTGATACAGCACATATGCCAGTCATAGTATTAGGGTGGTAAAATAATCATGTCTAGGATTTACAGAGCTGCTACTTTAAGAAGCCATATCCTAGTAATAGTGAAGCAAAATCCACTAAATCTAGATCAAGGATGGGAGGGGAGTAAAATAGATAAGGTGATACAGCACATATGCCAGTCATGGTATTAGGGTGGTAAAATAATCATATCTAGGATGGACAGAGCTGCTACTTTAAGAAGCCATATTCTAGTAATAGTGAAGCAAAATCCACTAAATCTAGACCAAGGATGGGAGGGGGAGTAAAATAGATAAGGTGATACAGCACATATGCCAGTCATAGTATTAGGATGGTAAAATAATCATGTCTAGGATTTACAGAGCTGCTACTTTAAGAAGCCATATCCTAGTAATAGTGAAGCAAAATCCACTAAATCTAGATCAAGGCTGGGGGGAGGGGTAAAAAAGGCGATATAACACGTAAAAGACTTCTGTTTTTAACAGTTTGAAAAAATCATTACTTTCGTAGTTAAAACAGGTGTAGTGTAATATGATAAGTAATATAAAGTAGTGTGACGTAACCCGACGTGATAAAACCAGACACATTACATCGTAAAAAGTGTAAGAAAGTAGCGTACGTAAAATTTATCCTAAATACAACACAAAGGAAAACAACTTAATATAATAAATATAGACGTGGTTTTAATTTTAATCGTATATTTCGTTAATCAGCGATTGTGTAACAAAGATAAACTTCTTAGATAAACAAAACCCAAATAAACTACTTTATTTCGAACCGAATGTGACCAGTCAGTGAGTTTGGGAAATTTTGAAACTTCCTGATTAATTTCAAATTAGAAAGGCAATTAATTGAACAAAATGATTCAGTAATTTAAAATTGCGTGATAAACAATACTTCACTTGAGGTTAGAGTAATGATTACTTTGAATAAGTATAATGTATACGTACAATGTTGTGATAATAATTTACCACAACTAGAAATCTAACAGACTAAGTTTGTAGCAGTAATAAGACCCTTCGCATAAACTTCATATAAATGGATGTAAAAGCGCCACCGAGGGAGGCAATTTGTCTTTCTTGCAAGTGCACTGCTCAGCCCTTAAGTGTTGCAATGTTGTTGGCAGTTGTACTTTCAACTCACATTATTCTAAATACGCCAAACTTTCAACTTCGTACAGTGCACTCTGCAATTTGCATTGATCGACTGTTGAATGGCGCAAGCAATACAAGAGGAACGGGAAATAAATCAACAATGCTTCCAGCAAGCACTGACAAGCAATAATATTGAATTCGTAGGATACAAGCAAAAGATAACAAGGTGAGAAGTGCTAAAAAGACGAAAAAATTAAAACAGAAAAATTTTTTTTAAAGAATGTATAAAACAATTAATAATAGCTAACTATTCCTATCTTATCCGTAAAAAATGTTTCATAAAATGTTTTAAAAAATTGATAAAATGGTACTTTGTAATCAGGATTTGGATAATAGACTCTATTACAGTAAAGTCTCTATAATATTGCTGTGAGCCAATACGGTACAGTGCACTTAGTCTTGAGAGATCGCAGTAGGTGAGACGGGAGGTAAAGGGTCAGAAAGTAAACAGAAAGTACTTTCCTACAAATATCATAAGGACTTTCAAAACACTGACTTGAATGAGATTGTTGTGGTATTAGATAAATTCGATGATAAATTAGCTGCGTTATGAAATTTAAAAAAACAATCTTGAAATATGTGAAGACATATCGAATGTAGAACCTGTTGATTTATAGAACGTTCTGAATATGTAACATGTTTTCAGAAGTGGTAGTACACGAGAAATCTCGTGCGATCTCTCAAGGCCAAGTGTACGGTTGTGTGGTCCGCATTGTAGGCTACGTCCAATGATCCGGCACTACCTATTCTGATATAGTGTTGGATTAGCATAATCACTGTAATCTAAAAACATTCATCGAAAGTATATTTAATCGAATGTGGTGTTTGTGGCGGTTATGTTTTGAGACTTTTACCGTTATGAAATATCTCTGTATATATTATACATCTATCATCTTTTTAATTATTACGTTTTCATCAGAACGGTTCACGAACTGATCTTACGATCAGAATATTTAAGCATAGGCCAATCCTCGCATGAGGTCATCATATTGGATTTTGCTACGCTTACCAGAACCTAAACACTGTCTTTGTATTCTTACTTTCCCCCCGTAAGTTTTAATTCATTTAAGTTTTTCTTTTTTATCGCATAGATTAACAATGTCCTCTATAGTCCTCGTTAATGTACTTTAGTTTGTCATTTTCTTTTAAAAGTGAGATTATGTTCCTCCATAAACACGTCATATCCAGATATCTTATCATTTTAATTATGTTTGCTATATTTTTCCATACCTTCCTGTTAGCATTTTTTATTCTCACTTGGTCAACCCTTTTTATCTTTATTCTAATAAATTTTGGAAATTTCAATCTTGTACCTTTTATCTATATATCATATGAAATTAGCTGATCAAACTTTTGCCTGGTCGGTTTCTTTGTATCGTCGCAAAACGTGAACAATTGCAAAGAAAACAAATCCCTTAGAAATTAAGAAGAGTGATGCATTTAAATTGGAGAAACAAAGGACAAAATATGAGGAATTAGCGAGGCTGAAGATAAGATTTGTGTTAAATGAGGGCTGTAAAGAAAAGGAGACATTTACTGACCGAACGTAAAACGAAGCACCGGTTGTCATATAACGTACTGCACAGGAAGATAAATAGAAGACAGATTTTCCATCAGAGTTAAAAGTAGCAGGATCTAATAGAAACGTAAGGGCTATAAAAAGAACGAACAGATGAAAAGGATGGCAAAGAAAACAGGCTTGTAAAGGTCCAAGTAACAGAACCCAACCAAGTGACAGATTAGTGTCGGAAGATGGTCAAGACATTTCATTGATCTTTAAGGCCAGAATCCACATACATTCACTTACAAACTGGAACGCATTACTCTGTTAACTCCGTGGAAATTGTGTCCTAATGGATGTCCTCTGCACTGGATAAAGGTGAAGATCCCGAATATTGTACTGCATCAACGCAAATCCGTTTAGAGGTAACGTTATTTTCGATGACAGTTCAGCCAACACATCATCATGTAAGAAAACGTCCTGGTTATCAAAAGATAATTAGGGATGCGGAAGTTGAACAAATATCTGGAAGTTAAAGCTTAAAAATTAAACTGAAGACAACAATGGTACAAAACAATCAGTAAAAGAAGGAATGCGGATCACCGAGAAAGAACACCTTTATTTGATAAATATGCTGCTTTGAGAAGGATGAATGTATTGAGGCGAATATAGTTTAAAAAAAAGAGGAAGGGTCGCAGTGTGTACGTAACTTAACAAGTTTCAATATGTGTCCCGTTGGTCGTAAGACAAACATAGAAAAGATATTCGATTTCTCGCCTCGTATTCTTGAACATGTTTGGAGTGATATTAGGGATGGCAGCAACAATCCGTTCTGTGAAATGCACTATCTCACGAATTTTTCCTTATACTCTTTGTTTTTTTACGTATCACCAGTGTAAAAGTCCATTGGTATGAGATCTGGGCTCCCTGGCGGTCACGAAATAGGGCAACCTCTACCAATCCAACTTTTTGAAAACTGAATATCCAACGCAGTACCAACATTTCTTTTGTAATGCTGCGGTTCATCTTGGATGAACATTACATTGAGAGCAATTTTGTGTTCGAAATATTTTTTCTGAGAAAAAACTAATAAGTGAAGCATATCCAGATTGACGTCACCAGTAATTATTTTCTCAACAAAAAAGAAAGGGAAACACCTGATCACCCAGTAACCCACACCACACTTACTTTTGCAGTGTCACGATGTAGTGTACTCGTGTATAACATTAGGTTGTTTGGATTCCCAAGTTCTACAGTTGTTACGGCACTTCTAATGGTGTGTTTCGTCATTAAAGAGTTTGTGACTAAAACAATGTTCAATTTATGTATTTTATATACAGAATTGTAAAACGGCTCATCTAAAACTCTGTATAGTGGAACCAGTATCGTTTTGACGAATTTTTAATCTCAGAGAAAAATCTTGGGAAATTGTCTTTTATATGATTTTGAAAAAAAACAAATCGTGTTAACAAATAATGGATTGTTAAAAAAAGTGTATGAGACTCTGATAAAAAAAATCATTGTTTAGATCACTGTTTTTGTACACTCACTGTTCAGTAAAGCCCCCCATACACGGGCGAGCATGTTGGCGAACCTGCTCGTCGTTGCCCACAAACGATCAAACATGCTTGCGAACTTGCTAGCCGCCGCCGCACAGTACTCTTGCTTTTCTTGGCGCTGTGACAGTATAGCTGTGTCAGTGTGTGTGAAATAGATGCTAACGCTGTGGTGGCTATTTGTGGTGGTTTTGTTTGTTTGGAAGATGAGAAAAAACGCAAGTCACGCAAAATATGGTGCAAGAATTGGCTTAAAAATAGGAACTGGTTGTCACATGTCTCTGTTGGCAGAACTAGCAGCAAACGAACCAAATGATTATGAAAATTACCTGAGGATGACTGAAGACTGCTTCGAAGACATTCTTCGACATATTTCTCCAGAAGTTGAGAAAGAGAATACTGCTATGAGGGATTCGATCGGCGCCTTGCTGCAACACTTCAGTTTTTGGCTCGTAGCAGAAGCTACGAAAACTTAAAAGACTCACGAACATGTTGGTCGTCTCCCCAGACGGCCGAGCATGTCCATGATGGGGATCGGGCTTGCCTGTTTATGGGGGGCTTAAAACAAAATGTACACGAGCAGAAGAAGAAATCAGACTTCGTTGTTAAGCGGAAGGCAGAGAATAGAAGGTTTAACATATTGAGATTAGCATTAGAACGCAATTCTTCAGATAACAACCCATAAATTACAAATAGATAAGGGAAGCCTCTTTTAGCTGTTGACTATCAACTGTTTCATCAATGACGTTAGAATCATAATCATGATTGTGCCAGAATCATACCTAACGTCGGAAAGGTATTTGCGTTAAACACAACGCTGGTGAATTTATAAACTTTTAAATGACCTAATTAAACATTGGGAAAGTATTTAGAACGTGTAAATAAGCTCATTACGACAATTGTCATACCACGTCAACGTTCTGAAACAAATTATTCCGACCCTAAGGAGAGTATTTAAGCTTAACGTTCAATTTTAAATAGTTCCTCAGTTTATTGTTGCAATTTGGCAATTGCTGGGTTTATAATGTCTTGGCAACAGTTCCTAATGACTAAACAGTTTCTTTTTTTTAACGGGATGTTGGCAGCTATCTGGCTGTCAACACGAGCTCATTTACTTTGTGCTTTTACAAAACAAGTGACTGTCCTGCCACGTTTAATGTTTACGCGTTCTACAAGAATGTTGTTTTGAAAGACAACCATGCATAGATTACTTTTTCACAGAACAACCATTTATTGTCCGCTAAATGTTTTAATTGTTACAAAGCGAATTTCAAAGAAGACCTTAGGATGTCTTAGAATTAGTGCCAAAGTGTGTCTGTAAAATTGTTTGAGCCTGGATTACTAAATAAGAGTCGTAGAGGTCTACTTGTAACTGCCTATCCATCTGCTTCTGCTTATTGATGTAATGTCAGCAATATTTTAAAAATTCACTTAAACACTTCGTATACTTAGTCAGGCTTTCCAGAAAGGGGAAGAACAACAGTGATATAAAATTAACAGAAAAGAGGGAAAAACGAGAGGAGAAGAAAAAGATTAAGCGGAATATAAAAAAAGTTGAGAAAAAAGAGAGATAAAAAGCTCTGGTGAAAAATGAGAGCAAAAAAATAAAAAGTAAACGGGGTAGGAATAAAACCAAAGGAAGAGGAACAGAAAGGAAAGATTGAGGAGACAAAGATGAAGGGATGTAAAAAAAATACAGAGAAAAATTACGAGTTATGAAAAAATAGAAAAAACAAGCAATTAAAGCAAGATATATGAAAAAGGAGTAAAAGAAGTAGCACATAAGAGGACAAAAAACGATTTTTTATTTATTCCTTTTTTGGCTCAGAAGAAGAAGGCTTACATAAAGAAAGTAGAGTCGAAAAAGAGAGATAACAAGCAATGGTAAAAAAATGAAAGAGAGAAAAATATAAGAAGTAAACGGGGAAAGAATGAACCAAAGGAAGAGGAACAGAAAGGCAAGATTGAGGCGACAAAGATTGAGGGATGTAAAAAAATATAAGAAAAAATTACAATGTATGAAAAAAATAAAGAGAAAATTAAAAATTTTAAGCGAAAAAGTAAACTTAGAAGGAGTAGAACTGGATGTAAAAGTAGGACAGGAACAAGAAGGAGTTCAGGAAGACAAAGAAGGAGGATGTAAAAATGATATAGAAGAAAATTACGAAGAGGAAAAGCGGGAAATCAAATCAAGGTAAATGAAATAAGATAAACAAATTAGCAATTGAGAGGACAAAGACACAATTTTGTTAGTCTCGATTTCTCAAGACTTTAATTTTTGAAGTCAAAAGAAGAAATATTAAAGAAATAGTAAATTGTCTTTGAACAAATCCTATATTTCTAATAAGCAAGCTTATAAAATGTTCTCGTCTGATCTGATGAAAGGTTGAAGCTTTTATTACATCAGCTTATTATAAAGAATGGGAAAGCTTCATAGCATCAAGTGCAATTCTTATTGTAATCCATACCACGTAATTTGATGCAAACATATACTCTTCAAATTTGAATGTAATCTTGAATTTTTAATAGCCAATAAATCCTCAATTTTATTCACCACTTAATAAGCAAATGCTAAGTTAAGGAATTGCAACTTCATGACGTCAGGTATGATAATTTGGCTTTAAATTAATCAATTTATGTTTTCTTTTTAACTGACTACACAATGCGTTCGACGGCCTAGGTAAAATATGTATTATTGCAACAGAGTGTAAGTTTGAGATTTGGGATGAACAGTAAAAATCCGGATTTAGATTTTTCTCTCTTAAAATAAAGATTTATTTAGGGCTTTCAAGCGCCGTTACGCAGAGTAATTAACAAAACTCTATTTGGGTGTAACTAGTAAGCAAATGCACTCACGACTTCTCAACTGGTAACAATAAGGTCGGAGTTGTGAATTTATAGTGGTATTACTGATGATGATGAAAGTAATCGCAACGCTTATGAAAGTAAAGTGTTTATTATGAGTTCGTCAACAGTTATTTATATAATTATCACCTTAATTCACAAGCCATCTCAAATATTATTTATTAAGAAATATACTTAAGGTAAAAATTGTTATTAAACAATATATACTATTTCGATTCGTCTATTTTTATTATAGAAGGAATCCTGTAAACTTCTCTGCTTCGATTCATTATAAATAAAAACAATGAAAAGTTCTTTTTTCATTCCTTAATCTACGTTCGCCGTTACAGAGTTGTGAGTGGTATTAGATTTTGATGTAATAGGGGATGAAATGCCTCCCCACTCAATCCCAGTTGCTTTGAGGGTTGGAAATTACGTCTTTAATGTGGTGGAGGGTACATTTAGTTAGGCTGACGTTAGGAAACTATTAATATGAAATTACACAGTAATTTAGCCATTTTTCAACTCTATAAAATAACTAAACAAAAATTTATGTTTTTAATTTTTCAAATTAATCTTCATAAATTAATAATGTTTGGAGTTTTTGTGTTATATAAAGTAGCATTTAAAGCATCCAACACAACTAAAAAATACTTACACAATACAAAAACACAACAGAACAAACACGACTGGGCAGGAGTGTACAAGATCACATGCAACGACTGTCCTACATCTTACATACAGGTAAAACAAACAGGGAGAAACTTTACCACACGATACAAGGAAAACATAAAAGTCATAAATACACAACCCAAATCAAACTTTGCCATACACATGCAGAATATTACTACTACAAGACAGTATTTCTGAAAAACTAGTTTACACTATATCGATAACTAATAAATATGGGTATATACTATCCGTAAAATACATCACTGATTAGAACCATTTTCATTGATCCTCACATATTTAAAAAATCAAGTAATAAATATTTTTCTCTAAAGTAAATTCCTACTTAAATTAACAAAGGAAAAAAAATATTTTAGCTTTTATTTAATTTTATAATTAGAATTAACATTCATTTGTATATACATATGTCATATATATATATATATATATATATATATATATATATATATATATATATATATATAAAATACATACATATATAAAGTGGCAAAATAGAAAGCGAATTTCCTTGGAATTTCCATTTTCTTTTCTATATGTGGTGTTGGAATGTTATTTTTGTTTGTTACTATGTATACGCTTTTTTTCGTCGATTGCATTGTGTTGTAGTTTCTTTTCACTTCCTTTCGCATTGTTCGTTTGTGAAGCAAGGTTCGATACCGCTAATTCAGTTTGTTTGTTTATTTTATTCTTATCATTCGTTTTTAATATCAATATTTATGATATTGTTTGGTAACCATGGCAACTATTTAAGGTTGTACAATGAAGTTTCCAACGACAACCAGATAAGGGCAAATAAAATTCATATACATCTTTGAGAATTACATTTTTAGGTATGGGAAAGTTGGATCAGTGCCAAAGTGCTAGACTTCGAATAAACATACACAGTTTGAATCAGAGATTTTTTTATTCGAAAAATCCCAAATTTTTATAATTTAATTTTTGAATAAATATTTGACATCAATTGTCATCCACTATATAGTAAAAAAAATGTATTTGAACTTGATTGGATGAATAAAAACGATTGAAAATCTGTACAAGATATATATCAGGAAAGTGTGAGTTTATAGAAGGAATTGGATAAAACTTACGAACAGTGTTTATATTGAATAACATTGTCAAATATCCATGACCGAACGGATATTCAGTACCAGAAGAATGAGGTTTTTAACGAAATGTAAAAAGATGTCTCCTGGACCCAATATGTGTTTGTAGAATTTCAATTTGAGAAAATAAAAATCTAAAGTTGTTTTTCAGAGATATATTTTTTTAAAATATGACTTGACCGTCATTTTCTACATAAATACTACCATGTGCATTTGATTTACTCTTTATTATTCAGTAAGCACTCTTATATTTGGAATGCATTTGAATTAAAAACAAATTTAATTTACTCATTTTGTAAACAAGTGTCAAATTTTAAGGGCTAGAATCCATTAAATCTTCATATTAAAAATGTTTTCTTGGTGGTATAAATTAACTCTCAATTACCACCAAATACCATAACCCCTATTTGGTGTGTCCATAAATACCAAATACCAAATATCCATAATCTACTAACTAAACTCAGAAAGAATTTCAGTAAGCAGATTTCATCCCCTTTGCAGATAAGTACTGAGAGAAATTACCTATTCAAGTCCCAAATTTAATCCTAACAACTTAACTTCTCAGTACCCGTCTCTATACACATCTATAATACCAGAGTGAAGAATGCCTGAATCAGGAGAGGGGATGCAGCCTACGGGAACCACGATTCTCACTTTCAATTGTAAGCAGCAACACAGAGTCCCAAATTTAATCCTATCCAAATTCACTATATATTTTCCGTTCCCATGCCCATAGACGACGGTGTGATGTGAGGAGACTTCTCCGTGACACTGAAACAGGGCCTCTAGCATGGATTCGTGTCATTCTAAATTTCCAAAGAGAGATTCTTTATCTTAATAGTAGCTAAACCTGGAGAACACATGAGCTATTGGAATTAAGAGAACTAACTGCAGTCACTCGAAACTGAATTCTCTCCCCCCCTCTCCTCTCGGTTGCTCTGACGCAATTAAGGGTTGCATACAATATTAACGGTTGCTTTGGTGAGCAGTTGCGGTCTGCATAAATATTAACCGTGTTCACAAGATAAATTCACAAGATAAAACGCGACTATGTTGTAGTGCAACGAAAAATGAGGTCAATTCTTGGGATACCTCATTGTTTGTACTGTAACAGTTGAGCCTTTTTTCCTGTGGTAAGTATTTATCAGGGCTTTATTAAAAATGTATGTTAATTACTAATTAACAAATTAATTAACCTTACTTACCAGAGGCTCCTAATTCTCCGTTTCAGCCAGGCATAATAATGTCTTTCTGTAAACGATCTTCCGATATCTTCGGAAGGTAGAATTAGGTTACTTGGGAAATGAAGATACAAAGTTTGTAACGTTCTAGGTTACTTGTGAAATAAGAATTTAAATTTTTAAAATACAAAGTCATACAATTTATTAATCAGTGACAAATTACAAAAGAACAAATGACACCAATGTGTCGAGTAATTTACTTTTAATTACTGCTAATTATTCCATACATTTTAATTACTTATTATCTTTTAAAATTTATATATATCGACAAGATGGTAACTTAAGTTTTCTAAATTAATTCTGAAACGAATATTCAAGGACAATTTCTACCGTTCATGAGTTAACAGTTTATCAATTAAAAATTCAACTTAGTTAACATTAAAATAAATTTTCTTTATTATTATCTAAAACGTACCTGCTTGTGCACATTACTTATCTTTAAAACACTTTAACACATATTAAACATTGCCCATGGCTTTTGGAATCACTAATCACTTAACACATCGCTCTTGCAAATCAGCGCACTTAAACAAAAATGATATCAACTTTTACTCATTTGAAATACATAAATAATCGCTTCTGACTTCTTCTTTAGCTCGTTAATAAAATTTGGTACCGGCCTTGACATCTTAAAATTTGGAATACTGGAAGCTTATAAATTTCTAGGTTACGTCCGAAAATGCCATCACGTCTGTTCTGTTCAAGAACCTCTGGATGAGTGGGGCTTCTGAAGGGGCACGCCAACGGAAATCCACCCTTGGTTATTATTTCGAATTTTTCAATTGGTGCATTGGATCTGGCGATATCAGACCATGCTTGCGTCACATGAGGTGATGTCAGTTAATTACCCTGAGTTACTACCTCGTACGATATTTTACATTTTTACCGCTAGGGGCGCTACTATCTATGCTAGCTTCACAATGAGCACGAATAAAACAAAAATTTTCTTTTATATTGGGAAGATATAATTATTAAATAAAAATCAAGTATATAAATGAATTTATATGTAACACCTTATTTTTAAGAGTGTTACAATACCGCATCAGGGTAAAATAACTACAAGTTTACCTTTCATAGAGACGTTTCAGGAATAATATCAAAGCAGACAACATGATATTAAAACAAGTAATATACAAGTTTTTAAAAGTAAATTCTTACCTAGTTCAACAAAATCTTTTAAAAGTGTATTCAATTTTCATTAAATAATTACAATGAATATAAATAAAGTATCATAACCTATGGTATAAAACAGGTCTTCTACCACGTAACCCATAACATACAATCAGATGTTTTATGAAATCATATGTTATACCTTAGTTTGAGCTAAATATGATGAAATAACTATATTGCATACCTTGACCCTAATTAATTATTGAATTTAATTAATGTATTGATAATTGAAAAACTGTATTAACATCAAATGTCATCCACTACAAGTTTAAACAAATGTATTAGAGCTTGAGCGGGTGAATTAAAAGTATTACATTCAAGATTGAAAATTTGAACTATAAATATATATATATATATATTTATAAAGAACTAAGTCAACATACAAATACAAGAATTATAATTGAATTTACAATTCAAAGCTTTTCGTTGGCTAACCGTACCAACATCATCAGGAATATTAAACATATAAAAATTCTGTTGTTTAAACAAGGAATTTTAATTGTTTAATATTCCTGATATTGTTGATACTGTTAGCCAACGAAAAGCTTTGAATTGTAAATTCAATTATAATTCTTGTATTTGTACTTAGTTCTTTATTAATATACAAGAATACATATTGCGATATATATATATATATATATATATATATATATATATATATATATATATATACTCACACACACACACACACACACACACACATATATATATATATATATATATATATATATATATATATGTGTGTGTGTGTGTGTATGTATAAGAAGATTGTGAACTAATTGATGTTGAATAAAATAGAAGACATTGAAAAAATACTAACTAACTTTAAACAAATAGATATAAATATTCCTTTTGAGCTAAATCATAAACAAAATAAACACCTTAATTAAATTTAAAAATATGTTAAAATAAGAGGTATGAAATATAAATTTATAATTTAAAATGGTTTCAATCACATTTTTAAATGACAGTTTAATCATTTATTTTACTCAACTACAGTTTTTAATTACACTATAAACATTTTATTTGTATGACTGATCAAGTCATTTATTTATGTAAATGTAATAAAACAGAAAAACTAAACACAAACGCAGATGATATATGTAAACTTAAATACTGTAAGAAAATAGTAATACCCGAATAATCAATACACAATAGGCCCTACTTAATTTGCTTTAGTAAATAAAACAACAATCTTGCCATAACACATATAAAGTTACTTTAAATGTAAAATAAATGATCAAAAAAATACTCAGCTACTGAGATTATATATATGTTACTGTAACATATTTCACTTTCACTATATGTACTTAAACAAGAAACTTACTTGGTATACCAAGTAAGATTCTTGTTTAAGTACATATAGTGAAAGGGATAAGTGAATACAAGAAAACAGTGTTGCAAAGCTACAAATATGTAACAAATATGGATATTTTTATAATATCCATTTTATAATACTTCAACTGTATTTAATTATTGTTGCAAGAAAACGTTAAATAAATTATTAATAACACATCAGGAAGTTTTTATTTAAAATTCTAGCTACATTCTTGAAGTGATAACTTCTTTACGCGCGGTGAACAAAACTAGAGATTAAATCATTGCTTTCGTGTCACGATACTTCTAAAACGAATATATGTTGTAGAACAGCCGTTTAGACATATATTAATATTAAATAGTTTTGATCAGTCAAATAAATATATTAATTTAATTAAACTTAGATAAATCTCAATAGAAATAAATCAATAAAACGATAATAGTAAGTTATGTATTTTTATCCAATTTTTAAAGGAAAATATTTTTTGGTCCGTTTTGTACTTTTTAAAGAACAGATTTGTATTGTTAAAACTTTTTTGTTCAGTAAACATCTGTTAAATGTTTTTTTTATATTCACAATATTTTAATATTAAATCCAATAAATATTCATCTTTATTAAATACATCCCTCAAATAAAAAATGTATAAATTCATATTTTTGGCGATTTTCTTTGAAACGTTTACGAAACGGTTAGCTTTATTCTGTTATCACTTCTGTCGCGACTCCCCCGAGTCCCAGAACTAAATTTTGTTTTAAAAATTATAACAATTTACTCTTCTGACAATAAAAAAGAAATTTTTGTCTTTATTGGCAGCGTATGCTCGTATACTATCGTAGCGTAGCGGCATGGTATCAGAATACCATGTTCTGAAATATGTAACATGCATATTGTTTAACAAGACAGTTTCCCCGCTATTATCAACATTCTATTGTGTAACGGTTTATCATGTGAAGGTAGCAGTTTGTTGACAATAAAGAATAGGCTTCACAATCAGCTGTTAACAGCCAGCTGTGACGAGACACATTCATCATTGCTATTCACCCGTAAATTCCTAATGTCTCGTTAGGACTAATCTCACCAGTGTATTCCGGTGCAGTAGGCTTACTGCTCGAACTCTCTTCAGGGTTTAATTAACATGCTCGCAAATGAACTTGCCGAATATTCATTGTAATTTTGATTTAAATAAATTTAAAACTAAATAAAATTAATTAAATTGAAATTAATTATTTAATTAAAATGAATAAATTAAACTAAGAAAATCTATTGAAAGATTCATTTTCTAATAACTTTGAAAATGTCATTGCTATTTAAAATACGTATATTATTTTGTGTTACGTCGTAAATAAATTTAATGAATGGAATCACAAACATTTTATTTTTAATAAATAAAACCTGTTATTACACAAATATATTTAAATCCTTAAGTACATTTCGATTGCAAAGTAATCATCTCCACAGGAAATCATTAAAAGAATAACTTTATTATTATTCTTGTATAATTTACTCTGTTATGATTACTTTGCAACTGAAATGTACATAATGATTTAAATAAAACGTTTTTGTGGTCCAGAGGTTTTATTTATTTAAAGTAAAAATTACACCACAGTTGCTCCAAGATGTTATTAAAATCAAAATTGTTTACAATCGCACTTATTTTACTTTTGTAATAGCCAGGAATATTTTTTTGAACTATTTACATTAATATTTTATTAATTTATATTGTATTCTCTCTTACCTTCTGTTTCTGAAATTTTCACGACTTTATAGAATTTACATCTTTTTACGAGGAAAAAGTCTCAGTTGATGGAACAAACCCGGCTTTTCGGAATACCTTCACTCTTAGGCCTATTTAGTAACACTCTTCTCTTAGACACTTGGATGTCATGTTTTCCAGAAGGTCATGGTAGATATATTTTGTATAACCAATATTTTCTTTTTTTTGAGCGGACTGATCATTTCTTACGATTTTCCTTCCTTTATTTTGAAGTTTATTCTTTGGATACGTCATGAATAATATGCCTGTTGGGCTTTTAGTCGGAAATATTTGACGATATGAATTATTTTTAAAGTAGAAGATGATTTAGGCTTCGCTAGCACTTTTCTCGATGAAGTAAAATCGTAGAAATATGATGTCACATTACAAACGTCAGAGTTCTTTAATCGGAACGAATTGTGGAGATTTCCTAAATTCAAACATGGTGGAAATTCTAACAGATATTTTTTGTGAACCTAGAGATAATGTTGAGGTTATGTTAGATCATTTTATACAGTAGCAGTATATACTAAAATATGGTATATATTCAGAAATATAGAATAATCGATTGAATTATGGCATTTTATTTGTAACGTATAATTTCATGCATCTCATGTTTCACTACTCGAATACTATCTTAATTTCTGTACCAAGAAAAATATAATATTTCTTAATTGGAACAATTGTAAATATAGTATTCTGATATAAGATACATTTATTAGTTATTTATAAAGAGCGGGCTAATTTATTATAGATAACACCAACTGGCCTGATCCCTACCCGCAATCAGTGTTGAAGAAGACGACGTTGAAAAACTGCAGGACGTCCAAACCCCTTCTTCTTTAAATGCCCTACTAAACACTACCCTAAACGTCATGGATTCAATACCCGGCAGTTCATTGCGCCTCTCTAGTCCCCAGGACTCACCCTCAGAAAATGACTGCCTGAGGTAACAAATCTTAAAAAGATTCATTGTTAATAATTTTTAGGGACTATTTTATAAAACTCAAACTAAAAGGGTAAAATTATGTTTGCCATGTAGGCATATACATTCTAGCGTATACATATATATATATATATATATATATATATATATATATATATATATATATATATAACATGTTTTCTTGTATAATAATAAAAAAAACTGAGCTTATTCAAATAAAAGATTCATTTATGAATTATTATAATAAATATTATTATACATATAATATATGCTATAAATACTTGTTATAAATAGGCTACTGATATCTTTCGGAAGTGTCTCCTCTTCTTAGGCCTACCAGTTATTTGACCTTTGTAGCACGGTTTTGGGTTTAAATTTCACACAATCACTTCGTTTGATTCCAGTAAATGTCATTGTTTTTTCCTGAAAGCTGTGGTTCGTTCCGAGTCTCCGAATTAGTCACGGCCCAAAGTATGGCAGGAAGCCCAGTCATTGTCTAACTGTGTAAACCACATAGATTCTCTCATTTGCCCATAACGCACGTGCAGAATCTGTTTCTAAGTCTAACAAGCATGACCGCTTGGAAAGTTTTATTGTTACCACCCCGTTACTGTTTCACAGTTACATAATTTGTTTTGTTTGTTATCGTGTTTTTAAATATTTTTTTAATATTATTCTAAATTTAGCCTTATTGTTATATTAACTTTGCTCTGATTATTAAAGTTTTAATGTGGCAAATTAGAATCGACCTTGTCCTCTGGATTGTTCCTCTATTTCCAATATGAGGGGACCATTACGTCCTCCCTTAACCAAACCTAATTTCATCCACTCTGCATTACTCTTTTCATAATGTGGTGCAACAGGAAGACACGTTGTTCAATGATCCCTATTGAGAGTATTCTACTTTAGGGAGGGGATCCTGGAAACTTGAGACATGATCTCTCTTATATGCTCTACCAGTGACCTATATCTCTGCGTCAGTTTTACCTACATTCATCCTCTTCTACGCTACATAGGCAATAATAGTTACATTAGCTAATCGCATAAAAGTAAACGAAAATTAAAAATATCTATTTCGCATTTACTACAAATATTGTTGTTTTACTACGGAAATAAAACTCGATTAATTTTAGCCACAAGCTTCAGTTTTTAAAATGTTTACTACAATCCCCTAAATTAATCAAGTGAATATATCTGCTGGAATACCTCTGCTGGAGTTCTCTTGTATCAATTGAATTCTGTGTAAATGCCTGACATAAATATATTATAAAAATATTAACATGTAATTTTTCTATTTAGGTTCACTGCTTGTAACAAATTAATGTTTCAAAAAATTGCCCCAAGCTGAGTATAAAAAAATGCTATCTATTTAAGGGCGGTATTCACTCTCCCCTCAAAGTACTATATTAAGGGCGTGCCACTAAGACAAGTGAACTTGTGAAGTTAATTATAGAAAATACATGTATATTATACTGCCTAGAAAGTGCTCTTTTGATCAAAATCTAACATTCTCCAAAAATTCTTGGCTTCTGTATTGCCTGTATATTATTAGCAGGAGATGTTTAACATTAAACAAACAGAAAAAGCATCTAAAATGTAAGAATATAAGTTAATACAGTATATAAAAAAATCGAATTAAATACCGAATATTACCAGTTGTATTGTCTTCATAATGATATGTTAGAAAGTGTTATTCTCTCTCTCTCTCTCTCTCTCTCTCTCTCTCTCTCTCTCTCTCTCTCTCTCTCTCTCTATATATATATATATATATATATATATATATACATATATATATATATATATATATATATATATATATATATATATATATATATATACATATATATATATATACATATATATATATATATATATATATATACATATATATATATATATATATATATATATATATATATATATATATATATATATAAGTATATTCTATGAAAGGATTCTTCTATTATCCACATTTCTTTTACCTCTGTTTTCTCCTGCAATCCCACTAAGTATCTCTTCTGCATTTCTATAGCTTTCCTATTCTATAGCGGTGTAAGCAGACTTGTCAAAAGTAAAGTTTTCTACAGCGTAGAGAGTTATCAAAGGATAATGGTGTAGCCTGACCTCCCTTGTCAAAAAGCCTATTTTTATGTTAGCTTTCCCGCAGTTGTAAGCTTATAGGAATTTGTGTGGGAAACGGTAAAAGTAGAAGATTCTTGTCCAAAGTAAAACTTTCAAAGATTTACACGATCTGGGGCCGCTTATGGTATAGGCACCCTGCTTGTCCAAAGTAAGGCAGTTTACTCGGCGTTTATACCATTATTGCTCCCCTTAACATTATTTTTCACTGATGTTTGCTCTACCTTTTACACTTTGTATTATTAATACAACAATTTTCCGCTAGGTGTCGTTTCACTAAATTCACTCCGAATGTGCTTTGGATGACTTATAAACCTTTATGAAAGGAACATTTCTCGTATAAATAGAGAGCTTGCTGTGATTTGAACTTTTAATTTAAATATACTGGGTGTATGAAAGACTTTCAATGCAATCCCAGTGGGAAAGATTGAATAGAAAATGCATTGGAAATCAAGCATCAAGGTATTTTCACATGGTTGAGTGTTGCAATTACCGGATTTCTAAGCGACAAAATACTCCATGAAAATTGTCGTTACTTTGAAAATGATTGCATCAACTAATTGCATTAAGTACGAAAATGACAAGCATTTCAAAAGCGATTAATGGAAAACCTGCAAACACTTTATGAAGTGACAAAATATTTACAATGCGGCAAAACACTATACCCTTTCCCTTCAGAGTAATTTCAGCGTTCTTTGTTTTCTCGATTTCAAGTTTTAATTATTTTTAACTATTGTATTAAATATTTTTCAAACAAATTTTAATGTTTGACATTAAGAGTATTTTATTAAATAGTAGCCTTTGTTCTACCGAGTAGATCTAATTTCAAACGGAGTAGTAAATTGTGTGTGCCTGACACATTTCTAAAAATAGTAAAAAGAGTAAATCAAATAATAAAGAATGGGTAGTGTAAGCTATATAGCCACGACTACAGTACATAAGGTCCCTGTTAAAGAGGTTCTACATGAACCACTTTGTTGAAGATATTGGGGTGATCAATTTGAAGTTGACCTACTTTAGATTGGAGTCGTAAAATGTTTGTAAAATATGGTTACGGCATGGGTTGTGTATATAGCTGGGATTAAAGAACGAACATCAGCATCTCTATAGAAGATATTGTGGTCGACCTACCTTCGAACGAAATCTTAAAAAATGTGTACCTGATAATTTATTGCAAGTAGAAGAATACAGAAAGAGTTGTTTACATAACTAAGTTTACGGTAGGGCCATCAACCTATTTGTAAAAGAAATTGGGGGGAACAATTGAAAGTTGACCATTTTAAGGTCAGAGTCGTAAAATAGGTTTACATAGCTAGCCTCAGTGGATGTAGAAGGATTAAGAAAGTTCAATAGTTCCGGGATAACGTCTTCTTATATCATGTAGCAGTAATAAAAAAGTCTCTACAAAAGCAGTTTAGTGATATTAGATAAGTCATTAGTTCTAGCAACGCGAGGAAGAACTATAGGTAGGACGTTAGTTCAGGCATTGCGTAGGAGAGCCACTTACCTAAAGTAGGCTTACACTTTATCGGGTAAATAAAGACGTGTCTTACAAAGAATGGTAGATGACATTAGGTAGGGCGTTAGTTCAGGCTTTGCGTGGGTGAGCCACCTACTTGAAGTAGACTTACACTTCATCGGGTTAATAAAGACGTGTATTACAAAGAATGGTAGATGACATTAGGTAAGACGTTAGTTCAGGCATTGCGTGGGAGTGCCATTTACCTAAAGTAGACTTACACTTCATCGTGTTAATGAAGAAGTGTCTTACAAAGAATGGTAGATGACATTAGGTAGAACGTTAGTTCAGGCATTGCGTGGGAGAGTCACTTGCCTAAAGTAGGCTTACACTTTATCGGGTTATTAAAGACGTGTCTTACAAAGAATGGTAAATGACATTAGGTAGGACGTTAGTTCAAGCATTGCGTGGGAGAGCCACTTATCTAAAGTAGGCTTACACTTTATCGGGTTATTAAAGACGTGTCTTACTAAGAATGGTAAATGACATTAGGTAGGACGTTAGTTCAAGCATTGCGTGGGAGAGCCACTTATCTAAAGTAGGCTTACACTTTATCGGGTTATTAAAGACGTGTCTTACAAAGAATGGTAAATGACATTAGGTAGGACGTTAGTTCAAGCATTGCGTGGGAGAGCCACTTATCTAAAGTAGGCTTACACTTTATCGGGTTATTAAAGACGTGTCTTACAAAGAATGGTAAATGACATTAGGTAGGACGTTAGTTCAAGCATTGCGTGGGAGAGCCACTTATCTAAAGTAGACTTACACTTCATCGTGTTAATAAAGACGTGTCTTACAAAGAATGGTAAATGACATTAGGTAGAACGTTAGTTCAGGCATTGCGTGGGAGAGTCACTTGCCTAAAGTAGGCTTACACTTTATCGGGTTATTAAAGACGTGTCTTACAAAGAATGGTAAATGACATTAGGTAGGACGTTAGTTCAAGCATTGCGTGGGAGAGCCACTTATCTAAAGTAGGCTTACACGTCATCGTGTTAATAAAGACGTGTCTTACAAAGAATGGTAAATGACATTAGGTAGAACGTTAGTTCAGGCATTGCGTGGGAGAGTCACTTGCCTAAAGTAGGCTTACACTTTATCGGGTTAATAACGACGTGTCTTAAAAAGAATGGTAGATGACATTAGGTAAGACGTTAGTTCAGGCATTGCGTGGGAGCGCAACTTACCTAAAGTAGACTTACACTTTATGGTGTTAATAAAGACGTGTCTTACAAAGAATGGTGAATGACATTAGGTAAGACGTTAGTTCAGGCATTGCGTGGGAGCGCAACTTACCTAAAGTAGACTTACACTTTATCGTGTTAATAAAGACGTGTCTTACAAAGAATGGTAAATGACATTAGGTAAGACGTTAATTCAGGCATTGCGTAGGAGCGTAACTTACCTAAAGTAGACTTACACGTCATCGTGTTAATAACGACGTGTCTTACAAAGAATGGTAGATGACATTAGGTAAGGCGTTAGTTCAGGCATTGCGCGGGAGAGCCACCTACCTGAAGTAGACTTACACTTTATCGTGTTAATAAAAACGTGTCTACCAAAGAATGGTAAATGACATTAGATAAGACGTTAGTTCAGGCATTGCGTGGGAGAGCCACCTACCTGAAGTAGACTTACACTTTATCGTGTTAATAAAAACGTGTCTACCAAAGAATGGTAGATGACATTAGGTAAGACGTTAGTTCAGGCATTGCGTGGGAGCGCAACTTACCTAAAGTAGACTTACACTTTATCGTGTTAATAAAGACGTGTCTTACAAAGAATGGTAAATGACATTAGGTAAGACGTTAGTTCAGGCATTGCGTGGGAGCGCAACTTACCTAAAGTAGACTTACACTTTATCGTGTTAATAAAGACGTGTCTTACAAAGAATGGTAAATGACATTAGGTAAGACGTTAGTTCAGGCATTGCGTGGGAGCGCAACTTACCTAAAGTAGACTTACACGTCATCGTGTTAATAAAAACGTGTCTACCAAAGAATGGTAAATGACATTAGGTAAGACGTTAGTTCAGGCATTGCGTCGAAGAGCCACTTACCTAAAGTAGGCTTACACTTTATCGGGTTAATAAAGACGTGTCAACCAAAGAATAGTAGATGACTTTAGGTAAGACTTTAGTTCAGGCATTGCGTGGCAGAGTAACGTACCTGATGTAGGCTTGCACCTTATCGCGGTAATAAAGACGTGTTTACCAATGGATGGTAGATGACTTTAGGTAATTTATTCTTTCTGGAATCACGTAGGAGTACAACTTACCTGAAGTAGGCTTGCACCTTATCGCGGTAATAAAGACGTGTCTACCAAAGGATGGTAGATGACTTTAGGTAAGACGTTAGTTCAGGCTTTGCGTGGCAGAGTAACGTACCTGAAGTAGGCTTGCACCTTATCGCGGTACTAAAGACGTGTCTACCAAAGGATGGTAGATGACTTTAGGTAATTTATTCTTTCTGGAATCACGTAGGAATACAACTTACCTGAAGTAGACTTGCACCTTTTCGCGGTAATAAAGACGTGTCTACCAAAGGATGGTAGATGACTTTAGGTAATTTATTCTTTCTGGTATCACGTAGGAATACAACTTACCTGTAGTAGGCTTGCACCTTATCGCGGTAATAAAGACGTGTCTACCAAAGGATGGTAGATGACTTTAGGTAATTTATTCTTTCTGGAATCACGTAGGAATACAACTTACCTGTAGTAGGCTTGCACCTTATCGCGGTAATAAAGACGTGTCTACCAAAGGATGGTAGATTACTTTAGGTAATTTATTCTTTCTGGAAACACGTAGGAATACAACTTACCTGTAGTAGGCTTGCACCTTATCGCGGTAATAAAGACGTGTCTACCAAAGGATGGTAGATGACTTTAGGTAATTTATTCTTTCTGGAATCACGTAGGAATACAACTTACCTGAAGTAGGCTTGCACCTTTTCGCGGTAATAAAGACGTGTCTAATAAAAAATGGTAGATGACTTTAGGTAATTTATTCTTTCTGGAATCACGTAGGAATACAACTTACCTGTAGTAGGCTTGCACCTTATCGCGGTAATAAAGACGTGTCTACCAAAGGATGGTAGATGACTTTAGGTAATTTATTCTTTCTGGAATCACGTAGGAATACAACTTACCTGTAGTAGGCTTGCACCTTATCGCGGTAATAAAGACGTGTCTACCAAAGGATGGTAGATGACTTTAGGTAATTTATTCTTTCTGGAATCACGTAGGAATACAACTTACCTGTAGTAGGCTTGCACCTTATCGCGGTAATAAAGACGTGTCTACCAAAGGATGGTAGATGACTTTAGGTAATTTATTCTTTCTGGAATCACGTAGGAATACAACTTACCTGTAGTATGCTTGCACCTTATCGCGGTAATAAAGACGTGTCTACCAAAGGATGGTAGATGACTTTAGGTAATTTATTCTTTCTGGAATCACGTAGGAATACAACTTACCTGTAGTAGGCTTGCACCTTATCGCGGTAATAAAGACGTGTCTACCAAAGGATGGTAGATGACTTTAGGTAATTTATTCTTTCTGGAATCACGTAGGAATACAACTTACCTGTAGTATTCTTGCACCTTATCGCGGTAATAAAGACGTGTCTACCAAAGGATGGTAGATGACTGTAGGTAATTTATTCTTTCTGGAATCACGTAGGAATACAACTTACCTGTAGTAGGCTTGCACCTTATCGCGGTAATAAAGACGTGTCTACCAAAGGATGGTAGATGACTTTAGGTAATTTATTCTTTCTGGAATCACGTAGGAATACAACTTACCTGTAGTAGGCTTGCACCTTATCGCGGTAATAAAGACGTGTCTACCAAAGGATGGTAGATGACTTTAGGTAATTTATTCTTTATGGAATCACGTAGGAATACAACTTACCTGTAGTAGGCTTGCACCTTTTCGCGGTAATAAAGACGTGTCTACCAAAGGATGGTAGATGACTTTAGGTAATTTATTCTTTCTGGAATCACGTAGGAATACAACTTACCTGTAGTAGGCTTGCACCTTATCGCGGTAATAAAGACGTGTCTACCAAAGGATGGTAGATGACTTTAGGTAATTTATTCTTTATGGAATCACGTAGGAATACAACTTACCTGTAGTAGGCTTGCACCTTATCGCGGTAATAAAGACGTGTCTACCAAAGGATGGTAGATGACTTTAGGTAATTTATTCTTTCTGGAATCACGTAGGAATACAACTTACCTGTAGTATGCTTGCACCTTATCGCGGTAATAAAGACGTGTCTACCAAAGGATGGTAGATGACTTTAGGTAATTTATTCTTTCTGGAATCACGTAGGAATACAACTTACCTGTAGTAGGCTTGCACCTTATCGCGGTAATAAAGACGTGTCTACCAAAGGATGGTAGATAACTTTAGGTAATTTATTCTTTCTGGAATCACGTAGGAATACAACTTACCTGTAGTAGGCTTGCACCTTATCGCGGTAATAAAGACGTGTCTACCAAAGGATGGTAGATGACTTTAGGTAATTTATTCTTTATGGAATCACGTAGGAATACAACTTACCTGTAGTAGGCTTGCACCTTTTCGTGGTAATAAAGACGTGTCTACCAAAGGATGGTAGATGACTTTAGGTAATTTATTCTTTCTGGAATCACGTAGGAATACAACTTACCTGTAGTAGGCTTGCACCTTATCGCGGTAATAAAGACGTGTCTACCAAAGGATGGTAGATGACTTTAGGTAATTTATTCTTTCTGGAATCACGTAGGAATACAACTTACCTGTAGTAGGCTTGCACCTTATCGCGGTAATAAAGACGTGTCTACCAAAGGATGGTAGATGACTTTAGGTAATTTATTCTTTCTGGAATCACGTAGGAATACAACTTACCTGTAGTAGGCTTGCACCTTATCGCGGTAATAAAGACGTGTCTACCAAAGGATGGTAGATGACTTTAGGTAATTTATTCTTTCTGGAATCACGTAGGAAAACAATTTACCTGTAGTAGGCTTGCACCTTATCGCGGTAATAAAGACGTGTCTACCAAAGGATGGTAGATGACTTTAGGTAATTTATTCTTTCTGGAATCACGTAGGAATACAACTTACCTGTAGTAGGCTTGCACCTTATCGCGGTAATAAAGACGTGTCTACCAAAGGATGGTAGATGACTTTAGGTAATTTATTCTTTATGGAATCACGTAGGAATACAACTTACCTATAGTAGGCTTGCACCTTTTCGTGGTAATAAAGACGTGTCTACCAAAGGATGGTAGATGACTTTAGGTAATTTATTCTTTCTGGAATCACGTAGGAATACAACTTACCTGTAGTAGGCTTGCACCTTATCGCGGTAATAAAGACGTGTCTACCAAAGGATGGTAGATGACTTTAGGTAATTTATTCTTTCTGGAATCACGTAGGAATACAACTTACCTGTAGTAGGCTTGCACCTTATCGCGGTAATAAAGACGTGTCTACCAAAGGATGGTAGATGACTTTAGGTAATTTATTCTTTCTGGAATCACGTAGGAATACAACTTACCTGTAGTATGCTTGCACCTTATCGCGGTAATAAAGACGTGTCTACCAAAGGATGGTAGATGACTTTAGGTAATTTATTCTTTCTGGAATCACGTAGGAATACAACTTACCTGTAGTAGGCTTGCACCTTATCGCGGTAATAAAGACGTGTCTACCAAAGGATGGTAGATGACTTTAGGTAATTTATTCTTTCTGGAATCACGTAGGAATACAACTTACCTGTAGTATTCTTGCACCTTATCGTGGTAATAAAGACGTGTCTACCAAAGGATGGTAGATGACTGTAGGTAATTTATTCTTTCTGGAATCACGTAGGAATACAACTTACCTGTAGTAGGCTTGCACCTTATCGCGGTAATAAAGACGTGTCTACCAAAGGATGGTAGATGACTTTAGGTAATTTATTCTTTCTGGAATCACGTAGGAATACAACTTACCTGTAGTAGGCTTGCACCTTATCGCGGTAATAAAGACGTGTCTACCAAAGGATGGTAGATGACTTTAGGTAATTTATTCTTTATGGAATCACGTAGGAATACAACTTACCTGTAGTAGGCTTGCACCTTTTCGCGGTAATAAAGACGTGTCTACCAAAGGATGGTAGATGACTTTAGGTAATTTATTCTTTCTGGAATCACGTAGGAATACAACTTACCTGTAGTAGGCTTGCACCTTATCGCGGTAATAAAGACGTGTCTACCAAAGGATGGTAGATGACTTTAGGTAATTTATTCTTTATGGAATCACGTAGGAATACAACTTACCTGTAGTAGGCTTGCACCTTATCGCGGTAATAAAGACGTGTCTACCAAAGGATGGTAGATGACTTTAGGTAATTTATTCTTTCTGGAATCACGTAGGAATACAACTTACCTGTAGTATGCTTGCACCTTATCGCGGTAATAAAGACGTGTCTACCAAAGGATGGTAGATGACTTTAGGTAATTTATTCTTTCTGGAATCACGTAGGAATACAACTTACCTGTAGTAGGCTTGCACCTTATCGCGGTAATAAAGACGTGTCTACCAAAGGATGGTAGATAACTTTAGGTAATTTATTCTTTCTGGAATCACGTAGGAATACAACTTACCTGTAGTAGGCTTGCACCTTATCGCGGTAATAAAGACGTGTCTACCAAAGGATGGTAGATGACTTTAGGTAATTTATTCTTTATGGAATCACGTAGGAATACAACTTACCTGTAGTAGGCTTGCACCTTTTCGTGGTAATAAAGACGTGTCTACCAAAGGATGGTAGATGACTTTAGGTAATTTATTCTTTCTGGAATCACGTAGGAATACAACTTACCTGTAGTAGGCTTGCACCTTATCGCGGTAATAAAGACGTGTCTACCAAAGGATGGTAGATGACTTTAGGTAATTTATTCTTTCTGGAATCACGTAGGAATACAACTTACCTGTAGTAGGCTTGCACCTTATCGCGGTAATAAAGACGTGTCTACCAAAGGATGGTAGATGACTTTAGGTAATTTATTCTTTCTGGAATCACGTAGGAATACAACTTACCTGTAGTAGGCTTGCACCTTATCGCGGTAATAAAGACGTGTCTACCAAAGGATGGTAGATGACTTTAGGTAATTTATTCTTTCTGGAATCACGTAGGAAAACAATTTACCTGTAGTAGGCTTGCACCTTATCGCGGTAATAAAGACGTGTCTACCAAAGGATGGTAGATGACTTTAGGTAATTTATTCTTTCTGGAATCACGTAGGAATACAACTTACCTGTAGTAGGCTTGCACCTTATCGCGGTAATAAAGACGTGTCTACCAAAGGATGGTAGATGACAAAAGTAGGACGGTAGTTCAGGCATCACGTAGGAGAGCAACTTACTTAAGTTGGCTTACACCTTATCGCGGTAACATTGACTTGACTAGCAAAGAATGTTAGATAACATTAGGTTCTGGTATCCTGTAATAGAGCAACCTACCTGAATTAGACTCTCATAATTTGGCATAATAGTAGATGATATTAGGTAGGACATATATGTTCTTGCATCGTTGGAGAGACCCGGTTACCTGAAGTAGACTTACACCTTACTGCGGCAATAAATACGTCTCTATCAAAAATTGGCAGATGAAATAAGGTGGGCCATTAGTAATATTAGGTAGGACATTACTTATGGGATCGAGAGGTATTGCCGCTTCTCTGAAGTAGACCTACTCCTTAACGCGGTAATTAAGACATTTCTACTTAGGAATGTTAGATAAGATTTTGATGGACGTTAGTTCTGGTATCGCGTCGGTGGGTTGCTTACCTGGAGTAGACTTAAACCATATCGTGGTAATAGAGACGTGCATACCTAAGAATATTAGATAACATTAGATAACAAGAATGGTAGATGACACTAATAGTACATTAATACATTACAGTAATACATTTGTTGTTGCATAGCGAGGAATTGCCGCTTACCTGAAGTAGACTTACATTTTTTAACGGTAATAAAGAAGTGTCTACCAAAGAATGGTAGATGACACTAATAGTACATTAATACATTACAGTAATACATTAGTTGTGGCATAGCGAGGAATTGCCGCTTACCTGAAGTAAAATTACATTTTTTAACGGTAATAAAGAAGTGTCTACCAAAGAATTGTAGATGACACTAATAGTACATTAATACATTACAGTAATACATTAGTTGTTGTATAGCGAGGAATTGCCGCTTACCTGAAGTAGACTTACATTTTTTAATGGTAATAAAGAAGTGTCTACCAAAGAATTGTAGATGACACTAATAGTACATTAATACATTACAGTAATACATTAGTTGTTGTATAGCGAGGAATTGCCGCTTATCTGAAGTAGACTTACATTTTTTAATGGTAATAAAGAAGTGTCTACCAAAGAATTGTAGATGACACTAATAGTACATTAATACATTACAGTAATACATTAGTTGTTGTATAGCGAGGAATTGCCGCTTACCTGAAGTAGACTTACATTTTTTAATGGTAATAAAGAAGTGTCTACCAAAGAATTGTAGATGACACTAATAGTACATTAATACATTACAGTAATACATTTGTTGTTGTATAGCGAGGAATTGCCGCTTACCTGAAGTAGACTTACATTTTTTAATGGTAATAAAGAAGTGTCTACCAAAGAATTGTAGATGACACTAATAGTACATTAATACATTACTGTAATACATTAGTTGTTGCATAGCGAGGAATTAACGCTTACCTGAAGTAGACTTACATTTTTTAATGGTAATAAAGAAGTGTCTACCAAAGAATGGTAGATGACGCTAATAGTAGATTAATACATTACAGTAATACATTAGTTGTGGCAGAGCGAGGAAGAGTCGTTCACCTTTTATGATCTTAATGTATTTAACGAACTAAAACTTATGCAATATCAATCTTATACATATAGTACATCAATTTATCTTATATTTCGTAGAAAATAATCGATTTGATTATATCCGCGATACAATTTAGAAAAAGTAATATGAACAAAATTGTTTAAAGCCAATTAATAGTTGGGTAAAAAAACTATTTTAGTTGATTTTCATTAAATAGTTATAAAAAATATAAATAAGGATATACAAATGACTGAATCACAATATTAAGTGGTAAAGTATAAAACCTCTTAATAGAATTAATAAAATTAATTAATTAAATTTAATTACCAAATTAATAGTTGAAACAAAATTTATTAACTTCAAATGTCATCTACTAGTTTCTGAACTTGAGTGTATGAATAAATAACATTTTTATTACGGATTGAAAGTTTGAACAAGATATTTATAAAAAGAGTGTGAACTAATAGTAGGAATTAAAAAAATGAGTAAAAGGTCGCAATTAACTCTATTCATATGTAGATGGTATATTTAAATGAATATTATATTTAAGCATATCAGTACAGATATGAATTTGTGAGAAATAAATGGAATAAGGCCCGTTGGGAGCGGTAAATTTAGCACGTAACAATCTCTACAGCTGGATTCCATTAACTACCGCTTGATGTAGGGGAGTGTGGGCGGCTTCATTATCAAAATTAAACGGAACCTGAAACCAAGTGCATTAAGTAATTGCAGTATGTTTCAGCGAATTGATATGATGTGGGTAAAAACATTAGAGCTTCAGAAAGACTTTAGAATAGACTGACTTTATAAAAGGAAATACGGTGTTGGTACGGATGGGTAACGGAATTCATTCTCTTGGTGAAACCATTACGTCACAAAAAACTGGTTTAAAAGTGTTTGATTTTGAACACGCATGTCATTCTTTGTTTGTCTGTCAACACACAAACACACACACACACACACACACACACACACACACACACACACACACACACACACACACACACACACACACACACACACACACACACACACACACACACACACACACACACACACACACACACACACACACACACACACACACACACACACACACACACACACACACACACACACACACACACACACACACACACACACACACACACACACACACACACACACACACACACACACACACACACACACACACACACACACACACACACACACACACATATATATATATATATATATATATATATATATATATATATATATATAAAACACACGACACATACGCATCCACCCGTGCGCGTGAACGCACACACTAGTTGGCGCATACACTCATAGACAGTCTCACATACATACATAGATACTCGCGAAGGGCTTGAAGGCAAGTCAGGGGAGGAGAACAAGGGGAAAATAGTTAGATGAATTCTCATTTAGTTTATATTTAAGTACACAATTTATCAAATTTAAAACTAAATTTACACCCCACATTTATTCTACATAGGTAATTTTATTGTGCACGATGTTTAGAAAATGCAATTGAATATAAGCACTTATAAAAGAAATATAAGTAAAGGCTGTGCAAATTTTGTAAACTTGAAATTAACTCAAAATGGCAGCTCGAAAAGAATAATAGTAGAAAAGTGTCGCGAAACGAATGTTTGCAGTTCAACGTGGCAAAACCTCAGCAAAACATTTTTTTTTTTATATAACACTTAAACTTGTATCACATTCAACTCTTCGATTGTACTTGCACTTATCAAACACCTATATGTGTGAAAAAACATTTCCAGCACAAACAGTATAAAGGAACAAACATGACGTTGCTAATGACTTGCGTTGTGCCTTTACTAAAATAGAACCTTAAATAAGCAAGCTGGTGAATAAAAGCTCCATCCATCTCACTAACAGATTTTCCTCTTATCAGTTAAAATTTACCTTGGAAATTAATACTTGAAATGATATATATGAAGTTATACCATGTTTCATGTGAAAGTATGTATAAATAAATTGTTATAATAAATAAATAAATAAATATATATTTATAATATTTGCTTCTTTTTTTTATATCCCCATACCATTTATTTATAGTGTAAAGGGTTGTATAGGAGGCTTTCATCTCAAGAAAAAGGGGCGTGGTACCCAAAACGTTTAGAACCCCTGATCTAAATAAAGATTTATTAAGAGAATTTTAGTTTTGATTTTGAGTAAATTTGCTGGTGTATAAAAAAAGTAGTTTAATGACAATGGCGCTTCAGAAACCTATTATTATTTCAGGTTTGATTTTTAGGTGTTAATTCCTGTTTATGGGAGTCAATAAGCACTTCCAAATAATGGGGATGGAACGTAATATATTCAAGGTTCTAATCTGGTTCCACTGTCTACTCAGATGTTTTTTTTTTGTAATAACAGAATCTATTTCAAGTCCATTTGGATCCAATCTTTATTGTTTCTCTATAAACAATTTGAGTCATTTTATTTTTATAAATTTTCACTACCGCAAAAAACAAACGTGGTAATTTATTTTGAAGTAAACTAGTTTACGCATTCTCTAATTGAGAAGTTTTTGATAAAAGATCTAATTACCGTCGATTAAAAATACAAGAGGGATGATGAATTACATGTGAGATCAGATAGATGGGTATGATCACTACTCGAATCGGAATGGTAGATTTTCTGGGTCCTCGCAGACCTCTCGATTCTCTAACGCATTTGATTTTCGGATCTTATTTTAATCACTAATAATATACGTTCGTCTTTTGTTTTAGGATAAAATATTTTTTGAGTAATAATGTCTGAAAGAATTTAAAGTAAAAGAGGTTTAAAACCTTGACCAGAAAACAACCCGATTACACAAATCTAGTAACATGGTTTTGCAAACAAATGTTGGGGGAGAGGCAGGTGATTACAGAGACCAAGACGTGTTCAAGAAAGGGCACCTCCAACTATACAGCAAGGAGTGATTGAGCCCCTAACAGTGTTGGAAGTAAATATACAGTATCAGGAGACTTACCCAGGCATCTATAAAAAAACTACCTATTCACAACAACGACCTTTTACATTGTATTCTGAAAACAATAAATGTTAAAGGAAATACAAAATTGAAACAGTTTGTCGATGGAAATAACTTTTAATTATTCTGTTACAGAGATAAATTAATAAAATAATTTAATTAGAGATTAAGTATTTTTTAGAAAAAAATGTTTGAAACACTTTTAATTAATCCCCAACCATTAAAAATTACACCAACAAAGTTTAAACAAATAGATATTTTAGTCAACGGTTCTAGCATTGCAGTTGTCATGGCAACATCTCATTAAATCGAAGTAAAGCAATTATAAGCCGGCACTCCGTATAAAACATTCAGTTGGTTTATTTTTCATCATCGTAGTTTAGTAGTCTATTTTTAAAGATAAAATGATTTTTGATTGTTTCAGTTAATTATCAATTCAAACAATACACAAATATTTAGTGTTGACACTAGACGAATAATGTGGCGACAAGAGTTGTTTTATATTTTGTTTCTAGAGTGTCCACAGATTACAAAAACACGTTTATATAAATATCATTAGTAAAATAATTTATTTTGAGGGTAAGACGAGAGTATGCCAAGGTCCCCTAAAACTGACGACCGGAAAAGGTAGAAAACAATTCTCACAGAAAAGTAAATTGCCCGCTGTTAGTAAATAATTTATGAACACTTGGAATTGTAGTAAAATTAAAAAATAATACGACAAAGTGACTAATGAAAAAGGGGTGTGACGTTTATGACCTAACCAAACGTAAGCTTGCCTAGTATAAGTCTTTATTACCTTGCTCCAGCGGTTGTCATCCATAAAACGATGGATAGAATGTATGATTTAGGTAGGTAGTCTGAATCCGATGTAGTAATTGGAAATGAAGGAATTTATGGTCATATTAACATGGTCGCTTCCATGAGGTAAGCATTCCGTTAGTCACAGAGATACGCATGATCCTTAGAAATATGGGAGCATTGGGTGCATCATGGGTAGTGACCATAACAAGACATAATGTCGATTTATAGCGTGGGTAAGAGGATCTAGTTTATAGTATAAGCCTTTCGTCAACCACAGAGAAAAGCTTGGTTCTATAGTGTAGGAAGTAGCCATATAGAGAAGTCTACCCTCTATTGTAGTGATGTGTTGTTACAAAGCCCTACATAATTTATAATGCAATAGAACTATTATGTCAGTTATTATTAAGGTATACGTGGTTATGTTGACTCGGATTTATGTAGTTCTAATAAACATTTAAAAAAGATGATGAAAAAGGAAACATACTAAATTATAGAAGAAAACAAACACTAGAATTTGCATGCACTACAGAAACGTATGAAGGGCTACATATTCTAATTATTGTAGGGGCACAATTTGAATCTACTATTCAACATTACTACTAAAACAACAGTAATATAGTATGGTGTAAAATTTTATAAGAAAAATATAAAAAAAACATTAAAAATGTGTAAATTTATTTTAAGATGTGATGATTTCTCTTTGGTGTGTTAGATTGGAATGAGAGTACGTAATCCTGTTACTCAAAACTGCGACAAACTATTACTTTATTAAGGTACATTTATACTCAGAAATCCTACAATTATATCAGTCATAACCGATTATGTACTTTGATTACATAGCGAAATAAAGGTGGAGGAGTACTACGATATGCATAGTATTTATTGTAAGAATATATTGCTGACAGAAACGACAGAAACGTATTCACTAGATTTGTGACGCTACAATACACTGGACGTTAGAAAAACGTAAACAAAAGCAACATCTGAAAATATCTTCCGTAACATAAATCTAAAAAAAAATAAAATCGAAATACTTTTATTTAATAAAGTCTAGAAACTAACCATGAAACAGTTTGAAGAAGCTTATTTAAGTTTTAATTGGGTACTTATAAAAGAACTTTAAAATGATATTTATTACATAAAATTGGAATGAAAAAATTTGAAAATAAATAGAATGTCTTTCAGCAGTAACAAAATATTTTTAAAAAATAATTATTTTTCAATTCTTTTTCCTATATATATATATATATATATATATATATATATATATATATATTTATAATATACAGTAAACTCCCGATTATCCGTGGGCGGATTAACCGGTTTGCGGATTATTCGGGATCTGCCATTGTTTTACAAATATACAATTTCTATTCCAATCAGATTCAAGTGTTTAAAGTTCCAAACGGTGAATTACGATGTAAATACATATAAGGCCTAATAGAAGTTAAGATGAAGGGAATAGATATGTAAATATGTACGTACTAATTTTTACATTGAAAGGGAAGCATCCCGACGAGGGCCAGCGAAATGAAAGGGGTTAGCAGACTACTGTATATAAGAGACATTGACAAAATGCTTGGACGCCCGAAAACCTAATGTGTATCATAAGATTGTAAACAAATGTCAGCTAATCTCGGCTATAAATAGTCTAGGACGTGACATATGCATTATCCATGTCTGTCATATACATTATCGGTCTATGGCTTTGTGACACACGTGACACAAGTAGACACTGTGCGACAAAATGGTTCTCAAGAAACATAGATCGCACATTAAAGCTAAATCAATGCTCACAAAAAACAGATGAAAGTGACAGATTTTTTTGTATTATGTGTAAAGGAAATTACATATGTACATACATACTTACTTTTGACATATACTTATGTGCGTATTGTAAATAGTTAGACATATAAATGTACATGTTATAATCCGTCAAATACATCGAAATTTTAAATTATTTTCGGTATTTATTTTGCCCTCTGAAGATTATTTGTGAATTGCATTAACCGGGGTCATTATTTGTGTAACTTATGGTATAATAATCGATTATCGATCGTTTTGCGTATTCTTTGTTCATAGCGGATTATCCTGGGAATTCGTTATCCGGCGTTGCCGGGCCACTCTATTCCACGGATAGTCGGGAGTTTACTGTATATTAAATATGGTGATACGTTTTCTTGTAATATAGTTATTGAATAAAAATATTTCAAATACAAGAATAGTTTTAATATATATTCGTGTACAAATTTTCAATCGTTAATAAAATACGTTTTTATTCTTCCAGTCAAGTTCAGTTGATGGTAATACAGTTATTTCAAATACTTGTTCTTAAATAAATTTAAAAAAGTTGATGTTTAGGTAGGATTTGAACTGCATGGCTTCATGTTTGAAATCTAACACTTTGGCACTGAGCCAACTTTCCATAACTAGAAGACTATTACTCAATGATGTATATGAAATTATGAAGTGAAAGGTTCTTGGCAATAATGAAGCATAACAAGAGACGGATAGAATGAGAAGTTATAGACCAACATCCGCTTCATAAGTCAAAAACGAAAAAAAACGAAAGCGAATAAATAGTAACAAACAAAAATAGTCGAATAATATATTTTATACTGCATAGGGGGAAATAGAAAATTGCAAAGAAATTCGCTTTCTATTCTACCACTTAATATTATGAATCTGTCATATGTTTATACATATTTATAATAATTATAATTATAAAATTAAAAGAACCTAATAAAATTTTTTTCTTGACTTCAGGAGAAATTGACTTTGACAGTAGGAAAAAATTTTGTTTTGTATGACTTGCATTTTAATTTCTAGTTAAATTCAGTTAGTTTTCTTCTTCCACGGCTGCTTCGCTATCACATTTCTCATGTTCAGGTCTTAACGTTTTTCCAGAACTCTCAAAATACCTCAGGCTCTCATACTCAACTTATCAGGATATACAGATTACACCCATTCACATACACAAACGTTACAACCTTGTTAATACTTTTAGGAAATGTTTGACAGCATGCAGCACCTGTCAATCGAATCGAATCATACGAGCGTGAATGACGAATGTATCCTGAAATATATTTAATGATTGTTATTTTAGTACTCACCTAATCAGTAATTGGAAATAAATGGAAGGGGATTGTCTGAAAGCACGATATCTTGAATGAGGCAACATTATTTGATAGAATGTTGTCTAATGTGATCATAAAATGTGATTCTGTAAAAAAAAACAGTAGAATTTTATTTGGTGGTTTAAGGTATTCAATAATTTTGGGTATTATCGTCTATGGAAGATATGGAAGGGATTGTGGATAAGGGGCAGGCTGAGGGTAAGAGGATTATAGGAGCTAAAGCAACCTTTTGTGTACGCACGCAGAGTCGTATGCCAGAAGTAGAGGTTCAAAAACCTCTCCATCGAGGTCAAAGAGAGGTGTCAACTTGCTACTTGGATTTGGAATAAGCATTTGTTTGAAGATTTATATAATAATTGATATGTATATATATATATATATATATATATATATATATATATATATATATATATATATATATACATATATATATATATAATTTATTAGAGAGAGAGAGAGAGAGAGAGAGAGAGAGAGAGAGAGAGAGAAAGAGAGAGAGAGAGACGTAGCGGCAAAGGAGAGGGAGCAAGGGGTAAAGGGCGGAGAAGTCAATTAGTTAGAAAATAACCCGAATATATGTCAATATCTACAAAATATTTTAATCAAACTCGCAGTATAGTACCAAAGTAGTATCAAAATAGTACCAAACTATAGGCAAACTAGAACCATACGACGCATTTTATATGCAATTTAAGTGCACTGATGTTTAACCACGGTTGTAGTCATTAATGTGCCTCGTTTTTCTTCAATCCAGAATTAATTAAAATTTGCTCACTGGGCTTTGAAAGCTAACCAACAAATTATGTGCAATTTAATAATGTAACAGCCAAATGTTTGATTAAACTCACGTCATGTAGTTAATTTGTATCACTAAATGTTAATCTATTTGTCACTAGATTAATAAATTTGTGACTAAAGCGGGGCTTCGCGATGCAGTGACTAAAAAATAAAACACAAGAACTAATAAACAAAACATAAACCAATTTAATAAAAAACTAACTGAATATTTCAATTTAATCGTGCAGATCGATAAATACTGCTCAATTCTCGTGCCAATTATATTGAAATATAAGAAAGTAGTTTGAAAAACGAAATAAAAAACAGCTAACAAGGAATTCATTATATCCAAGATATAAACTCTATGATAAGCGAAGGAAGTCAATTCCACCCCAATTTCAAAAGAAATAATTAAATAAAAATAAATAGAAATCTATGAAAATGCAATTTAACAATGCATCACAGCAATTCATTGGAATAAGAAAATTTGCTATGTTTACTTCCAATAGATAGACACGTTTTTTGTTTGAACGTGTTTTCACGAGACACAGTAGTAATATCTATGTAATATGGTTACAAAAACGCTAGCGTAGTCCAATGATGAATCATTATCGGTAGAGAATTCTCGATGTTTTAAGCCTTTGAACAAGGGTACATTTTTATACTATAGGTTGGTAGTAGTGAACTCCATATTGTAAGCAGAAACATCTGAAAATGGTATCTGTTTTTAATTAAAAAAAAAAAAAAAAATAGACAATAATAAAAAACCATTTTCGTTTAGCATAAACAGTTTCCTCTGAATATATTGTATAAATGTAAAATCTTTGCTGTTCAATAAACTTGGATAGCTTCTTTGAAGACGTCACAACCATAACTCTATTTCGATTCTCTTTGAATTTGCAAATTCTACTCACAAAAATTTCTTGTCACCTCGTTTTGATAGGTTTTTAAACGGTCATAACTTGTCTGCCGTAGAAAATGCTTTAGCATTGACAGATAATTTATTTGTTTATATTCCAATAGCATAAAAAATCTCTTCACCTGCCAACGCTTAATATAGGTTATGTTTAAAGTGTTTGCATTACTGCAAAAGAATTCGCTCTTTCAGTGCCAGATGTTGATCATTTCGTAACAACAATAATCTATGTCAGTCTTACTATTATTCTATCGAGAGTCATAATACTAAGGGGCGTGACGTAATACATTCATACTACCAACATTACAAAGAAAGCACAATTAAACTAACAGAACTGTATCCTAAACGTAATAAAACAAGCCAGCTTTCATTACGGCCGGCTACAACAATGTACTTATCCGTGTAGCTCAGCATACTCACGTACGCTTCATCCGCGTGTGGCCATGCAGGTAATTCAAGCAAAGTTTTAATTGTTTTTTTAAAATAACTATGAAGGTACCTATATGGTCAAGATTAACACTGCTTTAAACTGACTTAAAAGTACCTTTCATCAAACAACACTTCCGACACTTAGCAACAAGGTTCTACTAACAGGTCTACACACAACATCCGCACTCATTTCTTCCTTGGGTAGGTAAGACAAAACCCACCACACAGGCAGACGGCCACTATCAGTACTGACCATTTAAATCTGACTCTAAAACTGTAAATAAATTGTAGCCTACTTACTACTGTATTTTTAATCTTCTTCCCAATTCTATTTCAGGTGGTACAATGGGAAATAATAATTTTGCCTTGGATGTTATTTCAGTTTCCAGTAGACAACTGAAGAAGAAGTGCATGTGATGTACTATAGCCTCACTAACAAGATATTTGTAAGGTAATAGTCCTCCATATACTTTAGCATAAGGAGCCCTCGGGTTCCTGCATGATCTATCTCGGGGTGTTTTCTGGCAGGGATTCTTTATTACCAAGTTTTGTCATTCCACTCTTAGCGCTACACATAGGCTACCGTTCTGTTTCATTTCACTATCTCCTATTCTTCCATAAAAAGAGCTTATCAGCTTGGTACATGGGTAATTTATCCTGATTCCTTCACTCGCGCTAGGGATACTAACCGAATGTATGACAGATGCACCTCTTTAGAGGATGGTTATCACGAAGACTGGGGTGATTTTGGAACCTTAGACCAGGGGGCAAATGTGCAAAATTACATTATTCTATCACTGAACTCTGATAGAAAATAGTAAATCAATCTTTCTCTGTTACATGTCTCTGGATTCAGTGAAAAAATTAATTATAAATTCTCTATTGTACAAAAGTCCCATAATCTTGCGAGAGATTACCCCCCCCCCTTTTAACCTTTTATCACTTAAAATAATAATTACTATACATCGGCCAATATATATATATATATTTATATATGAGTATGGGGATGCATTTCCTTGTAATAGAATAAATGAATAAAAATATTTCAAATATAAGAATTGTTTTTAATTATATATTAAAAACCTATATATATTATATATGTATATATTATATATATATATATATATATATATATATATATATATATACATATATATATATATATTTATATATATATATTTAGAAAATTATAAATATGTTTTTAGTTTCGTGAATAATGTATAATGTTATGTTGGTTAGCGAAACAGCGCGTGTAGTAATTTCGTGTATCCAATAGTTTGGAAATTATCTCTGTTGGTAATTCCTAATAAACTGCACCTTATCGAGCCAAAAACCAAAACTAATTAGGTTAAAAGCAAGTTTAGTTGACTAACTGAGCAATAAATCAGCTGATTATTAGCAAAATGAAGTGAGCATTCACTTCTCTATTAAATCCAGCTATTAGTTAAATTCAGTTAAACCTCATTGTAATATATTCACGCTTACAATGCTGCAACAATCTTTTCAAATAAAAGATTTAATTAATTTTAAGGTCTAATATTTTTATAACGCTTCTTTTATGATATAAAGTTTGGAGTGGAATTTCTCTCTCGGTATTGAAAGGCTTAAAACTTTAAACTTAGAACTGGGGGAAAATGCAATTATTTTATATTATTGAGTTGGTAAAAGGTTTAGTTATGTATATAATACGTAAATTGATTGAAGGTCTTGATATAACTTTTGGACATGAAACGTTTGTTGTGTACAAATTGATTAGCATGTTCATGTAAACACATCAAGTGTTGAAAGCAAAATTACCAAGAAAGAAAAGTTCAATGGAAAGCGAGTAATACCAGCCGGAAAAATAGCCACTCAACGTGGATTATTTTTAATAGATAGATAATTATACAGAATGTCTAATAAAAAAAAATTCAAAAGGCCTAAAAATATTTTTAAAGCATGTTATTTAAAGTATATAGTCGTATATTTTATATATTAGAAAGTTTTGAAAGGTATACAAACTCATAACGAATAAGTAGTTATTTTACTCGCAATATTTATTACAATAACATGCATGACTTTGTTTGAATATATCAAGAACTTATATCAACATTAAAACTCACAATAAATTTTTACTATAAAATGTACAAAAAATAATATAAAGATGAATAAATGCTAAACCGGTTGAATATCGAGTTATTTAGTGCAACGTTTCGACAATTAATTTGTTGCTCTTATGAAGCAAGAAAAACAATTTTGCATAACATTTTAAGTAAGCATAAAAATACAAGTACTCTCACAACAACAAAATTTAATACTTTATTAAAATATTTTAATCTAATAATAGTTAAAATCGTAATAAAATAACCCACCCATATAATTAGAATCTTTCATAGAGTCTACAGACAGAGAATATGTGTATTACAAGAACACAACCCGGATTATGTGATATAGTTCCCCTATAATTACTCTTATATGCCCAAGGTAGAGAGTAGGTGTTTTGCAAGTACACAACCCTGATATGTGATCGTTCCTCCTACAAACACTTTTATATGGCCCAGATAGAGTAGGCATGTTGCAAGAACATAACCCTGATATGTGATCGTTCCTCCTATAAACACTTTTATATACCCCAGATAGAGTAGGCATATTGCAAGTACACAAACAACCCTTATATGTGATAGTTCCCCTATGGACACTTTTATATGGCCTAGATAGAGTAGGCATATTGCAAGTACACAACCCTTGTATGTGATAGTTCCCCTATAGACACTTTTATATGGCCCAGATAGAGTAGGCATATTGCAAGTACACAACCCTTGTATGTGATAGTTCCCCTATAGACACTTTTATATGGCCCAGATAGAGTAGGCATATTGCAAGTACACAACCCTTGTATGTGATAGTTCCCCTATAGACACTTTTATATGGCCCAGATAGAGTAGGCATGTTGCAAGTACACAACCTTGATATGTGATATTTGCCCTATATACACTTTTATATGGCCCAGGTAGAGAGTAGGTGTTTTGCAAGTACACAACCCTGATATGTGATATTTGCCTTATAATTACTTTTATATGCTCAAGGTAGAGAGTAGGTGTTTTGCAAGTACACAGCCCTGATATTTGGTCATCCTCCTATAAACACTTTTATGTGGCCCAGGCAGAGAGTAGGTTGATTTCAAGTACACAACTATAATAAATGATCCTCGCCTTATAAACACTTTTATATGGCCCAGGTAAAGAGTAGGTGTTTTGCAAGTACACAACCCTGATATTTGGTCATCCTCCTATAAACACTTTTATGTGGCCGAGGCAGAGAGTAGGCTGATTTCAAGTACACAACTATAATAAATGATCCTCGCCTTATAAACACTTTTATATGGCTTAGTTAGAGAGTAAGTGCATTGCAAGAATACAACCCTGATTTGTGATCGTACATCTACAGACACTTTCATATGAAATAGGTAGAGAGTAGGGGAATTTCATGTACAATGTCAATATGTGATCGTCCTCC
>JBAIZL010000376.1:10655000-11027500 GCA_036971475.1 Prosapia bicincta
GGTTGAGTCCAAGGCGTCAGTGCGATACTTAGGAATAATGATAGATGCACGTCTCAACTTCAAGGATCAAGTAGTGCATGCCAGCTCCAGGGCGGCAGCAGTTGGAGGAGCATTATCCCGCATCATGCCGAATGTGGGTGGTCCTAAACCAAGAAGACGAGCGCTCCTTGGGTCAGTTGTGACATCAATACTGACCTATGGTATTGCAATTTGGGCAAAGGCACTAGAGCTACAAGAATGCCAAAGAAGAATATACCCAGTTGGCCGGCAAATGGAATTAAGGATCACCAGCGTGTTTAGGACTGTCTCTAGGGACGCTGCTCACGTGATCTCGGGACTACTGCCGATCGAGATTATTGCAGAGGAATATAGGAGACGGTATCGGCGAAGAACCCGAGAACCGGTGGAGGCAAAAGATTCCAGAACAAGGGAAAGGGAGAAGAGTCTACAACGATGGCAAGTGGAGTGAGATGGTTCTGAAAGGGGCAGGTGGACCCACCAGCTCATCCCACGGATAGCGGAATGGACCAACCGTCAGCACGGTGATCCCAACTACTACCTGACGCAGCTACTTACTGGACACGGATGCTTTCGACAATACTTATATAAGTATAAGCAAGAGGACTCACCGAATTGCCCAGTATGTCATGGAGCAGAAGAGGACGCGAGGCATGTGTTCTTCACATGTCCAAGATTTGACCCACAGTGAAGAGAATTCGAAAGGCTAACCAACGTGGCGATTACGCCAGAAAATTTAGTAGAGCAAATGCTCGCATCAGAAGCTATATGGAACGCCACAACGGACTTCACCAGAGAAGTGATTACAGAACTGCGGAAGGAAGAAAAGAAAAGGAAAGTACACCCAGCTAATAGTTAGTGGGGGATGTAGGGAAGGAAAAAGATGGGAGAGCGTAAGCGCTAATGCTGCCCCGTGAAGTAGTGCCTAGCGGCGGTCCCGCGGGGATTTAAGGCTTTTGGAAAGAGGAGAAGGGGGGTTTTTTAGTCGGTAGGCGTCATAACATCGGGTGTCTTTTGAAGATCTTTCCCCCACCTCCTGAAAAAAAACACACACAAACACACACACACACACACACACACACACAAACACACACACACAGACACACACACACACACACACACACACACACACACACACACACACACACACACACACACACACACACACACACACACACACACACACACACACACACACACACACACACACACACACACACACACACACACACACACACACACACACACACACACACACATATATATATATATATATATATATATTATGTAGGTGTATTGTAATATATAGAAGAATATTAGGTGATAGGAGATATGTTTTTCCTATTATACATTTGTACTGGTTCTTTAATGACACTTTTTGAGAGTGGTAGGATGCCCAATCGATAAAGATGGATGAGAAAGAGATCGTGACCAGTACATCAAGGCGAGATGTTCTTGAGTGCTTCCAGCTGTAGTTGAATTCCCCTTGTTCAATGTCCTGATATCGGAGTTGTAACGCGTTCGTTCGCTGAGGGTAGGCTGCCATGTCGGCGAGGATAGAGTTACAAGAGGCAGTGGCTAGTACAACAAGCTATTTCGATGTATTTGAGTGTCTCCTGCAACGGTTGGCTCCCCCTAGGGTCCTGATATAGATGAGCCTTTAATGCATCCGAATGGCCTTGATTGCAGAGAGAACTTTCTACGGAGGATAGGATGGCAAGTCGGAGAAGATACACCGGAAGCTAGGCACTATGTCGTGACGCAGGAGATCAAGATTTAACCCTCTCTGGGAGGAAATTCCCTGTAACTTCGGTCAGTCGTCCGAATCTTGTTTGCTTCCCTGCTGCCCTGGTTTAGAGGTAACTGCAAATTTGGTTGTGGGAGAGTGGTGCCTTTTTTGATAGCCGTTATTTAATCCACAACTGTTTTGAAGTAAGAACTAATCATACATATTTATTGTGTCCTAGTAATAAACAAATTAAACGTAAGCATTTCAACTGTTGATGATTTCAACATTACCATGAATATTTACGTCATCATCCAGTCTCTTTTCACCCATTTTGAAATTACCACCCAATAAGTGTTCGGTTCCACCATTATAAACCAAATTTCTTTTTATTCATAATACACGGAAACACCACGTCTCTAAGCCTTTCCTTGCTCTATTTTAATACTAAGCAATTGTTCTTAGAGAAAAGGGACAGAATTTTGTCACTATGAATAAATCCATAGACGTCACTCTGGGATTATTTAAAGGCTATACAGAAAGCAATGAATTATGAAAAGGCGAACAGGGTGGCTGGATTTTGTTAAATATAGGCGCCATTGTGAGAAGTTTCGGGGCGGTGTTTGGCGCACATAATATAATATATAGGGGTAGAGGAGACACATTAATATAGAATTTTAATATGCAACACCCTCTGGCTTAGATTGTTCCAAATAGTCTAGCACGGCTCTGAGATGGCAGATTGCAAAAAAGCGAACAGATCACTTATTATTTATTATAGGTGACCTTCAGAAACTAATTTTTTATGAAGTATAAAAAAGTGCAGGAGTTCTTTGAGTGTAGGAATCATTGAAAATCAATTCAATGGCAAAACCGCAATACCGTAATATATAGGACGCTAAAAATTTCAGTACCATTGATTTTTTTAAATTTAAATATAAACTATAAATAAAAAAATTGTCCACACAAAGGATTAGTATTGCATGTTACTTACTTATGTAGCTGAACCAAGAAGGACTTCTCTTCTACTGGGGAATTATTTCAGAGCTGATATCCTATTGTCATTTTACCCCCGTCACAATACTAAGAACTTGTAAAATTATCAGTAGTATTATAATGTAAGCGATTCGCATACACGCTATATACGTATGTTATTCTAAGCGGAGAAAAATATATTCAACTTGCTCAATTCGGCAATAGATTAGTTTACGAAGGGTAGTTAATTTTTATTTTCGCATAACGACTTACATCTTGATCGGATGCTTTACAGCTGTAAATAGTTTAACGAATACGGTAATTCTTGAAGAATTAATTGATAAAACAGCGTGTTTGTAAATTGAGGTTATGTTTGTATGACGGTAGAATTAAGTTATAAGAATAATTAAACATATCATCTTTTGTATTGCGTTTTTAAATAACATATGAGCCAGACTTTGCAAAGTATTATCTAAAATTGTGTTTATTTTAAAGTGAAGTGGTCCAAATAATATGGGAGATACTAACAATGCCAGACCAGAGAAAGTGATATGAACAATAGTTTTTTTATAGGGTATTTTAAAGACTATTACGTACATTTTTGTTTAAATGTCAGGATTAATTACTTCAACTAGGGACAGTTTTGTTTTTAAGAAGAGAGACTGCAGCAAAGTTGAGATGCCAATTAAGAACAGAATTTCTTTCGCCAAGTTTAACCTGAAACAAGTTAAATTAAAAGTCATCCTTTAACCAGGCTAAAGTTGTGAACAAACACAACTCGGAATCTCTAGAGAAATTACTTCTTAGTAAATAGGTATAGGAAATAGTTACTCTTTTAAATAATTTCTTTGGGAGAAACGTGAATAAATATTGTTTAATACTTTATATGGGTAAAATCTTAAATGTTTTCAGTGAACAAGATGTTTTCTATAACATTGTAGTTTGTAAGTTGATTATTTTAAAATAAAATACCTCATTGGATACTGAAAAAGATGCAGGAGAAATCCATGAACATATTGCCGCCTCTTTGAAGAATATATTCTGCTTCAACACGCCGCTCGATAAGGCGAATTATAATTAATGTATATACACACACACACACACACACACACACACACACACACACACACACACACACATATATATATATATATATATATATATATATATAAAGAACTAAGTCAAAGTACAAATACAAGAATTATAACTGAATTTACTAATAAATCCTATGGAATTATAAATTCAATTATAATTCTTGTATTTGTATTTTGAATTAGTTTTTTATTAATACACAAGAATACATATTGCGATATATATATATATATATATATATATATATATATATATATATAATTATGGTGCAACTCTTCACTACAAAATACTATATTTAGAAGGGATTGCAGTCCTCGCTGACATAGTAATAAGAAATAAGAACATTAATGTTTAGAGAAGCACCCAACGCAATTGGATCACAACGGAATAATACGTTTCGTCATCACCTGTACCGTCTTCAGGGAGTTAGCGTTACAATATCTCATTGTAAACTTTGCGGAAGTTTTATGAGGATGAAAAATTATAAGACCAATATTAAATTTAAAAAAAATCTATGCAATATAAGTTATATTTTTATTGTGATAACAGATATTCGATACAAACTGAAGATATCATTTGAGTATTTCGAAACACTTAGCTGTAAGCAATAAACGAATTCCACTCTGATAAAAAAACAATATTTTATTTATTTCAGGAAACAGATTCGGCAACGACAAGTTGCAAGACTTATTAGAAAACAAATAAAGTACTATTTATATTTGTTTACAAATTAAATAAAAACACAAAAACTCAAACATAAAATAATATTATTGTAATATTCATACATAAAAATATCTATTTATTTTTAAAACATATTAAAAATAAACAAAAATTAAGAGTAGTAGATTCTATAAGCTAGAGGTATCCTAAATATAAATTAATACGTACTATATAAATTAAATGCATATTGCTTGAAAGTTTCTCTAATAAATCCTTAAAAACATAGAATTACAATTTCTTTGCCTATACCTCTGAAGTGTTATAATATACAGCACTATCAAGCTCATTAATCAGTCTTTAGTTACATTAATAGTGTCTTCATTATGTTTATAGTGGATAGATTGTGGTTTATGTAAGCATAACACCTGCGTAATACGAAACGGCCGTATAGTAACATTGGGAGCAAAGCGACATATATTCTTGTAATTAATCAAGATGAAAATTTGTAACGTTTTTATTTAATTGCGTTATGACTAGGTTACAAGAAGTAAACAACGTTGAGTCTTGGTTTTGGAAACATTACCTCCTAATAGACAAGCGGAAATAAGCTGTTACTAAATCACATGGTTTTTGTATAGAATAGTGCAACAAAATCAGCTGATTGATATAGTAGGCTCATTTATATGAACAAGGTTTGTAAGTGTTTTCATTCCATCTTTTACAAATACTCATCCATTTCTAAACAATTAGTAAGTATAATATTCAGTGTAGGTTTTAATTTTTTTACAGAATCATTTTTACTGATAAATTCACATTTATGTAAACAATTATTACAAAATTCTAAATGAATAAAAAATAATAAGTAACCTTAGTAAATAAGAGAAGCTTTAAAAAATAGCTTTTACATATTTGAGTAGGTAAGAAAAACTAGAGTTTTAAATTAACTAAAATTTAATAAAGGCGAAATTTTTATAGTCTATATGGCAGAGCCGGCCTTAGGGTTTAGCATTTATTAGGGCAAAATATCATTCAACGCACATGTAAGGGAAAAGTATAGGCAAGCCATTATTAATAAGTATATCCAACTATAAAAGTCGTTTCCTACTTACATCTTGTGTTTTTTAAATCGCTTTAACGCTCCACGTTCGATACAGATTTGCAAGGTGATCTGCCATCCTACCTCGCGTATAGCTTCACTCAATGGTAGGACACTTTTATGCACTTGTATTGAAAATAACTATTAAAAGATCGAGGTGAAGATAAACGATTTTTGTAACTTATTTCACTGCTTCCAATGAAACAAATAACTCGCAATGGGTTACATTTTCTCCAATTGGATTATGATGCAATTCTAATCACTAGATAGAATAGATAAAAAAACCCATTTTACTAGATCTTAAACAAATTTAAAAGAAAAAACTGCTTAAACCCAAATTCTTACATAGATTTTTTTGTAAAGTTTTCAATAAAAAATAAAGTTTTGCCTAAGGAAATAAAAAAATCCGTACCTCCTGTTCCCTATTTTATAAATATTTTTGTCTAATTTTTGTAGTACCTACAAATATCTTTTGAAGAAATTTCCTATAATCATAAAAACCCTACAGCGCCCCCTAAAGGCTGGTACTGCTACAAAGTTTATTATATATACGAAAAATAATCAGATAATTTTATTGACGATCGACGAAACTTAGTAAAAAAACGACTTGCAGAATTTATATTCTATGTAAATTTGTAAATAACTTACTGAGGCATACAGTTTTAGGCACTAAGCCATTTTCATCAGTGTTTCAGAAATATTACTAGGACTAGTTTTGTGTTCTTTGCGTAATAATGTCTTTGCCATAATGCCAGATGTTCCACAATGTAGCCAAATAGCGAATAAGTTCCTTTTGGTTCCTTTTGGTTTTGCCTATAAATATATTTTTATTTTCTTGTGTTGATAAATTTTATATTTTTCTAGTATGTGGTGTTTTTTTGTTGATGTGTAGAATTTCTAGGTTGGGTTTGATGGCTTTGCAATGTGACCTGTTTCTTTTATGTAGTTAGCACAAGATGAATCAGGATAATATTTATGCGTATGAGTTCTTTGAACCTATGTTGAAAGATTAGGGTATTTGTCCAATTTGGAATCTATTAGATTATGGACAGTTTAATTTGTATCTGGTGCTTGCGGTTTATCTTTTTGTGTGTTTGGTTGTGTGTTTTATTGCAGTTGCTTGGTTGTTTGAAATAATATTTTGTTTTACAAATTTTTGGGCGGTCTTATTTATTTATATGTGTATACATGATGAATTTATCTGCAACTTGTTTTGTTTGTTTGTATTTTATATTCTTGCTACAGGTTATCAATTACTGTGATAATGTAGCATATACATCTCTGTATGTAGATGTTTTAATTGTGTAGATTCCTTTGTTGGAGTTTTCACAGCAGATTTAATTTCATAGGAATAATAATAGGTTTTCAGTTAAACTTTGGAATTAAAATTTAATATCTGAGGGTTACGATTTATTCATATTTTTTCGACAGCCATACACTAAAATGTTTAACTAGAGACGGGCAGAGGCCCGAAACGGATTCAAATCCTGATAAATGAAATGGATTTCGTGTGTACTAGTGAAACACCGAGGTTCGAGACCAAAAAAACTGAGCGCACTTTTGAAAATTACATTTTCCCATCATTGAATGGCAATTGAAATATTTAGAAAGGTGAGAATCTTTTGAGAATAAATAGGTTGTCTTTTTTGAATTAAAATGTGGGAAAGTACCGGGTCTATATAGTAAGTGATGTTTTAGACCTAGAATTTAAATGTTTTTGGAATAATGCTTAATCTAGAGAAAACGTGACATGAAGAAATATATAAACAAAATGGTGCTTGTTATGTAATATATAAACAAAGGATAGAAAAAGGAGCAAAGTTTGTTCGAAGCAAACGATTAGTTACAATCTCATTTTAGTTTACTCATTTAGGTTACTCATTTTAGTTTATATACTTTATTTCTTTTGTTTACTTTCACTTTTAGCTTCTGTCTTAATAATTTTATTACTAGCAGTAATAAGTTTTTCATCCCTCCCCCTCAAACAAATATCTACATTAAGGCATATTAAGTGAACACCTCTCCATTATGCCTATTAATTCTCTTGATTAGGCTGGTCCAATTCCGAGACTAGGCGCTGAGAAAACCTTTCTTAATACCAAGGGAAATTTAAGCCCTTACAAAGTATAATGATAATAAATATGTACTCGTATATCAAACAATTACAATAGCCTGAATGTAGTTTTCGATTTAAAAGGCACTGTTAGGCAACTCTCCAGTATACTTGTCTCTACTGAGACCATAGACGTAATTATTGCTTTGACTCAATAATTATTGTAACCATATTACTCAGTGTCTTAAAAATATAGGTAATTGGAAATGCGATTAATCGAGATTCGAAAACAAATAAACGTGATGTGTAGCTTCGGTAAAGCGGACTCAATAATTATTGGAAACATATTACTCAGGGTTGTAAACCATGTAGGTAAAAGAAAATGCGAATAATCGAAAATCGAAAACATATGAGTGTATTGTGTAACTTCAGTAAAGCGGACTCAATAATTATTTTAATCATATAACTCAGGGTTGTAAACCATGTAGGTAAATGGAAATGCGAATAATCGAGAATCGAAAACATATGAGTGTATTGTGTAACTTCGGTAAAGCGGACTCAATAATTATTTTAATCATATTACTCAGTGTTGTAAACCATGTAGGTAAATGGAAATGCGAATAATCGAGAATCGAAAACATATGAGTGTATTGTGTAACTTCGGTAAAGCGGACTCAATAATTATTTTAATCATATTACTCAGTGTAGTAAACCATGTAGGTAAATGGAAATGCGAATAATCGAAAACATATGAGTGTATTGTGTAACTTCAGTAAAGCGGACTGAATAATTATTTTAATCATATTACTCAGTGTAGTAAACCATGTAGGTAAATGGAAATGCGAATAATCGAAAACATATGAGTGTATTGTGTAACTTCAGTAAAGCGGACTCAATAATTATTTTAATCATATTACTCAGTGTTGTAAACCATGTAGGTAAATGGAAATGCGAATAATCGAGAATCGAAAACATATGAGTATATTGTGGAACTTCAGTAAAGCGGACTCAATAATTATTTTAATCATATTACTCAGTGTAGTAAACCATGTAGGTAAATGGAAATGCGAATATTCGAGAATCGAAAACATATGAGTGTATTGTGTAACTTCGGTAAAGCAAACTCAATAATTATTTTAATCATATTACTCAGTGTTGTAAACCATGTAGGTAAATGGAAATGCGAATAATCGAGAATCGAAAACATATGAGTGTATTGTGTAACTTCGGTAAAGCGGACTCAATAATTATTTTAATCATATAACTCAGTGTAGTAAACCATGTAGGTAAATGGAAATGCGAATAATCGAAAATCGAAAACATATGAGCGTATTGTGTAACTTCAGTAAAGCGGACTCAATAATTATTTTAATCATATTACTCAGTGTAGTAAACCATGTAGGTAAATGGAAATGCGAATAATCGAGAATCGAAAACATATGAGTGTATTGTGTAACTTCGGTAAAGCGGACTCAATAATTATTTTAATCATATTACTCAGCGTTGTAAACCATGTAGGTAAATGGAAATGCGAATAATCGAGAATCAAAAACATATGAGTGTATTGTGTAACTTCGGTAAAGCGAACTCAATAATTATTTTAATCATATTACTCAGTGTTGTAAACCATGTAGGTAAATGGAAATGCGAATAATCGAGAATCGTAAACATATGAGTGTATTGTGTAACTTCAGTGAAGCGGACTTAATAATTATTTTAATCATATTACTCAATGTTGTAAACCATGTAGGTAAATGGAAATGCGAATAATCGAGAATCAAAAACATATGAGTGTATTGTGTAACTTCGGTAAAGCGAACTCAATAATTATTTTAATCATATTACTCAGTGTTGTAAACCATGTAGGTAAATGGAAATGCGAATAATCGAGAATCGTAAACATATGAGTGTATTGTGTAACTTCAGTGAAGCGGACTTAATAATTATTTTAATCATATTACTCAATGTTGTAAACCATGTAGGTAAATGGAAATGCGAATAATCGAGAATCGAAAACATATGAGTGTATTGTGTAACTTCAGTAAAGCGGACTCAATAATTATTTTAATCATATTACTCAGTGTTGTAAACCATGTAGGTGAATGGAAATGCGAATAATCGAGAATCGAAAACATATGAGTGTATTGTGTAACTTCGGTAAAGCGGACTCAATAATTATTTTAATCATATTACTCAGTGTTGTAAACCATGTAGGTAAATGGAAATGCGAATAATCGAGAATCGAAAACATATGAGTGTATTGTGTAACTTCGGTAAAGCGGACTCAATAATTATTTTAATCATATTACTCAGTGTAGTAAACCATGTAGGTAAATGGAAATGCGAATAATCGAAAATCGAAAACATATGAGCGTATTGTGTAACTTCAGTAAAGCGGACTCAATAATTATTTTAATCATATTACTCAGTGTAGTAAACCATGTAGGTAAATGGAAATGCGAATAATCGAGAATCGAAAACATATGAGTGTATTGTGTAACTTCGGTAAAGCGGACTCAATAATTATTTTAATCATATTACTCAGCGTTGTAAACCATGTAGGTAAACGGAAATGCGAATAATCGAGAATCAAAAACATATGAGTGTATTGTGTAACTTCGGTAAAGCGAACTCAATAATTATTTTAATCATATTACTCAGTGTTGTAAACCATGTAGGTAAATGGAAATGCGAATAATCGAGAATCGTAAACATATGAGTGTATTGTGTAACTTCAGTGAAGCGGACTTAATAATTATTTTAATCATATTACTCAATGTTGTAAACCATGTAGGTAAATGGAAATGCGAATAATCGAGAATCGAAAACATATGAGTGTATTGTGTAACTTCAGTAAAGCGGACTCAATAATTATTTTAATCATATTACTCAGTGTTGTAAACCATGTAGGTGAATGGAAATGCGAATAATCGAGAATCGAAAACATATGAGTGTATTGTGTAACTTCGGTAAAGCGGACTCAATAATTATTTTAATCATATTACTCAGTGTTGTAAACCATGTAGGTAAATGGAAATGCGAATAATCGAGAATCGAAAACATATGAGTGTATTGTGTAACTTCGGTAAAGCGGACTCAATAATTATTTTAATCATATTACTCAGTGTAGTAAACCATGTAGATAAATGGAAATGCGAATAATGGAAAATCGAAAACATATGAGTGTATTGTGTAACTTCAGTAAAGCGGACTCAATAATTATTTTAATCATATAACTCAGGGTTGTAAACCATGTAGGTAAATGGAAATGCGAATAATCGAAAATGGAAAACATATGAGCGTATTGTGTAACTTCAGTAGAGCGGACTCAATAATTATTTTAATCATATTACTCAATGTTGTAAACCATGTAGGTAAATGGAAATGCGAATAACCGAGAAACGAAAACATATGAGTGTATTGTGTAAATTCGGTAAAGCGGACTCAATAATTATTTTAATCATGTAACTCAGTGTTGTAAACCATGTAGGTAAATGGAAATGCGAATAATCGAGAATCGAAAACATATGAGTGTATTGTGTAACTTCGGTAAAGCGGACTCAATAATTATTTTAATCATATTACTCAGTGTAGTAAAACCATGTAGATAAATGGAAATGCGAATAATCGAAAATCGAAAACATATGAGTGTATTGTGTAACTTCGGTAAAGCGGACTCAATAATTATTTTAATCATATAACTCAGTGTTGTAAACCATGTAGGTAAATGGAAATGCGAATAATCGAGAATCGAAAACATATGAGTGTATTGTGTAACTTCGGTAAAGCGGACTCAATAATTATTTTAATCATATTACTCAGTGTAGTAAACCATGTAGGTAAATGGAAATGCGAATAATCGAAAACATATGAGTGTATTGTGTAACTTCAGTAAAGCAGACTCAATAATTATTTTAATCATATTACTCAGTGTAGTAAACCATGTAGGTAATTGGAAATGCGAATAATCGAAAATCGAAAACATATGAGTGTATTGTGTAACTTCGGTAAAGCGGACTCAATAATTATTTTAATCATATTACTCAGTGTTGTAAACCATGTAGGTAAATGGAAATGCGAATAATCGAGAATCGAAAACATATGAGTGTATTGTGTAACTTCGGTAAAGCGGACTCAATAATTATTTTAATCATATAACTCAGTGTAGTAAACCATGTAGGTAAATGGAAATGCGAATAATCGAAAATCGAAAACATATGAGTGTATTGTGTAACTTCAGTAAAGCGGATTCAATAATTTTTTTAATCATATAACTCAGGGTTGTAAACCATGTAGGTAAATGGAAATGCGAATAATCGAAAATCGAAAACATATGAGCGTATTGTGTAACTTCAGTAAAGCGGACTCAATAAGTATTGTAAACATATTACTCAGTCCAGCTACGTATGTAGATAATTGTAAATGCGGTTAATCAAGAATCGAAAACATATGGACTTCTTGTTTAGTTTTGGATATACTAATTTGTCATATCAGTTAAACACATTACTTAGTGTTTAAAGGTATAATCCTGGAAGTAAGGCAGACTGGCGTTGTAACAAACTGCTGCAAGTTTTAATTTGCCAACTTGTAGTGTAATTAGCAGTCAACATATACACACTTAATGCATCATAACTGAAACCACTTAGCGACAAGTACAGCCTGCCAGGCACACACTTCACCACAAGTTTAGTTATGTTGCACACTGAATGTGATCAACAGAGTTAAAATTACCAAGCTTCAAGTGTTCTCGTTATAAAATGGCAATCCCTTGTACTGATTTTAATCACAGTAAGTGAATTACTTCTCTTGATTTATAAAAATATTTTAATTACCTTTGCGTAGATAAAATCAGCTTGACGATTCATTAGCTTGACAAAGTAGCATTTAATAAATCGATTCGTTAAAATTAAAGTTCATATAAATTAAAACTGTCACTGCTAGATTAAATGATGTACGGATTTTTTCCAATCCATCTTCAATCACCATACAATTCTCAACATAAAACCTTAACCGTTCCACCCTATTCAACGTCCTTCCACATTGGAAATTCTACTGTTATACCCCAGCCCAAACACCCAAAGCCCTACTACTCACACCCAGCTATTGACGCTGAATAACCTCAGGTGTCAGTAAAACTCCTGCTTTTCTGACTGCCATAGTAGCAGTAAGTAGAAAGCTCTGCCTCGTGGAGGTTCTCCGGAACCCGTCGATATGACACGGTTAGAAATGTCAGAAAATTTTGATCCTCAACATATTGTGGTCCTAGGATATTACAGTTGTAGTTACACTCCTAACCGATGTCTTGGGGAAGATTTTATACGAAGTTGGAAGGAGGAAGCGGAAAAAAGGAAAGTAGCAAGATCTGTGGCACTAGGTAGGTAAAAATTACAGATCGGATGGGCAAGGTCACCTCTGAACCTGACACCCGCAGTTACGGGAATGTCACTACCAAAAAGCCAGAGTTTTAAAAATTGACATGGAAATGGAAATGAATGAAAGCATTTTATCCTAAACTCATGAAAGAAATCACACAAAAATCTTGGATTATTTCATTCAGATTATTAAGGTCAAACATTTGCAATAGAATTTAGAGTATATTGACAGGAACCGCAGAAGCATAGAAATGTGTACAATTCCTACACTTGGTACGTTTTTTGGACTTATATTAATTTATTTTGGAATATAGGTTTTTGTGATTTTTTTATGGATGATCAGGTTTCTTAATCTTGAAAGTCGTATATCAAAACGTTTGATGTCATAATAAAATGTTGGGGCCACTTGTGAACATTTAAGTAGACAAGTTTTATTGACATTTTTAAGTAATATTTTTAATACTAATATTTTTTATTATATTTAACATATTTTTAATTTTTTAAAAATATTATAATCAAAATAATAATTATAATAAAATAAAAAATAAAAAAGTAACAATGAAAACAATAATAATAATAGTAATATTAATAATATTGATTTTAATAAAATAATTATTATTTTAGCTATTTTTTCCCTGGTAGGGTGGAATGCATTTACGCACCATCGTGCCCTGTGCATCGGCCAGAATGACCGATGCAAATAAATCTGGTATTAGTACAGATATATGTAACTAAGCCTATAATAATTAAATAGATCAATCACCTAATTAATTAACAAATATTCAAAATTGATTTCCATTCAAACTTTTGCCTGAATGGGAAATAAACGTATTGTGTTTAAATAATTTTATCTGATATGGTTTAGTCTTGAAAAATGTATGAAATCCTTTGACTTAGTATATAAGTATAAGCAGGAAGTTATGCCTAGCATGTTAGGCCTTTAGTAAATGCCTAGCATGTTATAACTAATTAGGTCAACCTATAAATAGGTAAATGTTAACCAGAGTCTATTAGTGAATTAAAAGGATTGTTTGTTAAAAGGCATAGCCTAAAGTAACTAGAAATTAACCTTAAAACATTTGAAAGTAAACAAGACTAAAATACGTAAAATTTAACTTGAATACTCAAAATTATGTGCAAATTAATTAAAATAATTGAATTTAAATAGATGATAGTAGAAATATTAAGCAATTTTGGATTTTGATAATAATACTAGAAAAGGATATAGTATGTATATATATATATATATATGTTTGTGTGTGTGTGTGTGTGTGTGTGTTAATATAAATGTAAACATAATAAAGGAGATATATTCTGTACTAATACCATGAAATGAGATATTCATGGTAATTCAAAAGCAAGGTTAGGTAAAATTTAAAAAGCTAAATCCTGTTAATTAAAATAAATCAAATAATAATAAGTAATTCTAAATCCAGATAATAAAAAATGTATAGTTTCCTATTAGCTGTGTTTTCATTTAAAACAATAGTAAAACATAGTAAAATAAGTTCACTAGGTATCCATGCATAGTCTTTAAGTCACAAGTGTCTCTCAAAGATTCCACTACCCCGAAAGGAGCTTAAAGAGGCTTATGGGAGGCTAATTGGTTTTCATAAAAAATTCAGGAGTTGGTTCTCCTGAGAGGTTTATTCCTTGAGATACAGGTCTCGAACCAAGGTTCGTAGTCAAGGGATAAGCCATTACCCTCTTACGGAAAATTTGTGGTAAAATGAAGATAGTGAAGAGTAAGAGAAAAGGCTAGTCGGGGGGAAAAGCAGCGGGGAAAGGTAAGGTCCGTGAGACCTGGCAGACCTGGTGTGTGGGACTCCTGGCGAATACCCACTAAACCCTTCCTCCTTTCTGGCCCTTTGTAGATCTGATCAGGGTATCACTGTATTATGTTAGTTATAGTGAAAATAATAATAATAATAATGAGGATGTTCAAATAAATATATATAAATATTTTCTGTGGAGGTTGGAATGCATTTACGCACCATCAAATTTGCCCTGACAGATCTGGTGTGTAGGACCCTTGGCGAATACCCACAAAACTTTTCCTCCTTTCCGGCCCTTTGTAGATCTGACCAGGGTATCTGCACTTCTTCCTGGTCAGAAGGCCCTTTATTAACCCCAGTGGTTTATATTTCTAAAACTGAATGTATTTGGCCTGGTCATTGATCTTGACCTCGACCATCTTCTTGTCTCATTTTACTCCGCAGTATGCTCTCGATATATGTCGCTATCTCTATCAAGTTGCATGCGTTCCACAGAATCTTGCCCACAATGTTGTCCGGGTCTATTAGCCCGACGTTGCTTTCCAGCGTTGTTCTCTCAGATTGCCATCTTTTGCACACAAAGATGTGTTCGGGGTTATCGGGTGACCCTTCACCACAATGGCAGCAATTTGGATTATTCACCTTTCCCATTTTATATAAATAGACCCGGAAGCAATCGTGTCCTGTCAAGAACTGTGTAGTGTAGAAGTTTACCTCTCCATGCTGCCTGTTAGTCCAACTGGATAGGTTTTTGATTAGTCTGGCTGTCCATCTTCCGGTGGGTTCTGCAGACCATCTTTCCTGCCACTTGGTCATCGTCGTCCTTCTCGCTTCCTTTTTGCTATCCCTATCGTTCACATTGTTTCGTCGCTCTGCAATGGTCTTCTTTTCTACTGCCAGCAGATCAATAGGAATTATTCCCGCCACCACTAGAGTAGCCGATTCCGAGACCGTTCGATAAGAACACGCCACTCTTAGTGCCCCTGTGTTCTCTACACTAAGGCCATCCGCCTTCTATTCCTCTCGGTTTTGAACGAGATTTTGCACCTGCCCAAATTTCCGCTCCGTACAGCATTATAGATTGCGCCACGGATATCAGAAGACAGCGTCTGCTCTGGCTAGGGCACCTAACATTAGCCAGAAGCCTACTCATAGCTGTTGTGACTATCTTTCTCAGCTGCGCATTTAACATGATTTTGAAAACTCAGCTTCCTATCAATCATGAGGTACCTACGTACCTAATGGCATTTTTAACCGTTATTTTTTCCTCTCCCACGAGCATCTCAGGGCTAGGAATAAGGTGCCTCTTGGATATCAGAACAATATCAGTTTTTTCCAGAGCCAAGCGCAGACCATGCTCCATCATCCAGCTGTTAACACGACGCATTACTTGGGCCAGTCGTAATTGGGCGAGCTCTTGGTTTCTCGCTATAATGATCGCAGCAATGTGGTCTGGAAAGTTCCATCTGACATTGTTATACGCAAAATACTGTCGTAATTTGCATTCCAGAGGTCCGGGCCAAGAATGGAGCCTTAAGCTGCTCCTGCGGTTACTCCCTTCCTTCTAGGTCCATCTGAGATCTCGTATATCAGATACCGGTTGTTAAGGTAGTATCGTACTATCCGTAGGAGATACTCAGGCAGATTAAATGTCTTCTCCAGGGCATACAGTATGTCTTTCCATCTCGCTGTGTTGAAGGCATTACGTACATCTAGGGTAACCAGAAGGCACACAGGTCGTGAAAAGTGGTTACCTATCTCGACTATTTTGGCAGTATCAACTACGGTTCTAATAGCATCAATAGTTGATTTGCCTTTCCTAAAGCCAAACTGTCTATCAGAAAGATCTCCTGCATCGCGGAAGGTCGAAAGCAGCCGTGGACTAATAAGTTTTTCTAGCAACTTTCCAGCCGCACCCAACATGCACAGCGGTCTGTATGAAGACGGAGAATATAAGTTCCCCTTGCCTTTGTTCATCAGGACCAATCTTGCTACCTTCCAACGGACACTAAATACGCCAGCTTTCAGGCAGTGGTTGTACAAGTTGAGTAATATGTGCGGGTGAGCTCTCACTATGGCTTTAAGAACCTCCGAAGGGATTCCATCCGCTCCCGGAGCCTTGTTATTTTGGAGGGAGTTGGCTGCAGTCCATAGTTTTTTCTCCGTGAAGAGCGGGACATCTTGCCCTCCGGTTTTCCTCTTTGAAATCTGTCCGACAGGGTTGGAAGGGAACAAACCATCTACTATAATTTTCATCTGTGCCGCATTCAATTGTCCTCCCGGAGTGAATGAATTTAGCTTTTTCACCACCAGCTTATATCCCAGGCGCCAGTGATCGCTATTTAGGTCTTCACGAAGGTCCTCCCAGCATCGCCTATGGCTCTCTCTAATTGCTCTACGGAGTTCTCTCTTTGCCGTCTTGCTTTCCAGTGTCTCTTCATAGGACACACCCTGTCCCCTTCGCCTAGCCCGTTAAGCAAGGCGTCTCGTTCTAAGACACTTTCTCCGTAATATGGCTATTTCTTCAGTCCACTTATTTCTATTTCCTCTAGGGAATCGTTTTTGTGGGATAGCAACCTTGCAGGCTCTTTGAATGAGTTTCATTGTTGTGTCTACTACAGCTTCAGCGTGCCTGTGCCTTTGCGTTGTTTGTTCCATTTCCATGGCATCCAGTTGGGAACCCTGTAGGACCTCCGAGAATCTGTCCTGATCAATTCGTGCGACATTCCACCTACTTCTTCTCAGAGTCCTCCACCATCTCTTTGGTTTCTCAGGATTGATGGTGATTAGGATGTACTAATGATAGCTCGCCGTATAGTCCTCCATCACTACCCAGTCCTGAATTCTAGGGACTAAAGACTCTGAGGCTAAAGTAATATCGATAATACAACCTCTATATTCTGGTCGACGGAAGGTAGTCGTGTTACCTGTGTTAAGGGTGACGAGTCCCAGTCTTGATGCCATTTCGCGTTTGCCTCTAGAGTTAGTTATATCTGCCCCCCCCATTCTGTTGCCCTCGCGTTGAAATCTCCTCCAACAATAGTGTTACCGTCTATTGCCTGTAGTCTGTCCTCTAGCTGGTCCATCTTTTGGCGGAAGTCTCCGATGGACTCATTGGGAGTTAGGTAGACACTGACGTATGTGATACTGTTGCTTTTAACCCATACATAGCCGTTTCCAGAGCCATGACTATCAATGGCAAGATTCCCGTCAGGTATCCAAACAGCTGCGGTTCCCAAGCTGTCCGAAAACCACGAAGGTGATACCAAGTCCTTATACTGCTCACTTATTATTATAATGTCAGCCTTATGTTCTAATCGAAGTTGCGAAAGAAGATCATTAACCAGTCTCCCCCTGCCCAGATTTCCTTGGTTAATCTGTCTAGCCATTCTTTTTTAGTTTTTCGGCTTCTAACGCTTGGCGAAACACTATACATTTCCCAGATCCGGAGACGTGTTTTGTCTTGTCCCCATTCAGGTTCATATCCGCGCACAGCATACAATAAGGTTCCTGCTGACAGTCTTTGACCTTATGTTCACTGTTGCCACATTTAAAACATAGACCTTGCCTATCAGGTCCGTTGCATTTTCCAGTCTTATGCCCATAGCCGAGACACCTCCAGCAACCTGTTACCTCAATCCTCAACCTGATTCTACAGCTGACATAGCCAATTTTAATCCTATTATTCTTTAAAAGAATGCCTGATTCTGCCTCGCTTAAAACAACAATAGCCATCTTCTGCCCTCTATCATTTGCTGCTGTTATGTAAATCTTGCGTTCGTCATTACTATTTAGTAAATTACGAGCGGGAGTTTCCTTTACGTTATTCTCTTCTGTCATTGAGTCTAAGTCTCTAATCTCTATTGTTACCTTCGGGACTAGGTGTTGTATATTTCCTACTTCCCCAATTGCATCTGTTATAGTTTTGTTAAATCCATCGATATTTTCCGCCCTGCCAGACATCTCAAAGAGGACATCCCCTGCTCTCGTTTTTCTTATGGATTTTATGCCCGCATTTAAGTCCTCAGGCTTTACCTTGTTGTGGAAGACGCGTAAAACATCTGCAAAAGATTTCCCACTAACAGGCTTAATAAGTACTGCCTCTAAGAGTGGCGTATTTCTTACTTTCTTCTTTTTTATTTGACCTGGAGTCATTTGATTGGATTCCAAGGCCAGTTCCCACTGATGCTGCCTTCTAGCTGCTACGTGTTTGCGGGTTTGAACCACCGTCCACTGGCCGCCATTCTCATTCTCCTTATGAGAAGAAGGATTCTCATTAGTAGCCCCTGTGATGGAACTGTAGAGTTCTTAGGCTGTGCCATCCACTCTCGAGGGGCCTTCTTCTTGTCTGACTCCTTCTCTGTGTTTTTTCCTTAGGATAAATAAATAACAATAATAATAATAATAATAATGTTCATATAAATAATAATAATAATAATAATATTAATATTAATATTAATAACAAAAACTGTAAACACCAACAACAATATTAATAAGAAGACATTTTTATCAATAATAACAATTATTATTATAACAGTAATATTAATGTTACACATAATTTTAAACACTCATTTTATCTTTTTTTATAAACATACAATTACATTAGTACAATTTATTATTTTTGTATAAAGATACTTAAACATGCACGCTACTTCAACTACAAACATTAACTAATATCAGAATGCAAGGAGGCTAAATAGCAAGAACATAATGAAATTCAAGCGGCACGTGACACCTACACGAGAAAACATGAAAGGGGTTGAGTGTTCTTATTTCCTTTGCACAAGTTGGAGAATTCAAGTATTTTACTATTAAATCCCGAAGTTTTAACTCTATATAATTGTGCTAAGGTAATTGAAGTCTATTGTATAATTCGAAACATACGTATACTAGTTTATTACATTTAGACAATATTATCAACTGAAATGCAATATAGTCTAATCTTAAACATAATTAAATTAGGGAAATGGTGGTTTATTAACTTAGGCGCTTTATCAGAATAGTAATTGGGAATTTTCAACTCATTATAGTACAATAATACAATAATTATTGATAAAAGTAATCATACAATAACACTGTAAGTTTTTCTAAAAGTCCAGAAGTGAGGGATTTGTTACAATTTACATAAATTGCTCAAGTTTCAAATATAAATAATGAAATTACTTTTCCCAGACCTATAATTTATACAGCAAAAGATTAATTAAGATTCAATTAGAAACACAACCATGATGTAAATTTTATATAACCTCAGTTTAATGTTGGGCCAGTATCAATTACAAACACAACATAAACTTTATATAACCTTAGATTAATGTCGACACAATATGAAACACGAACACGACCTATACTTTATACAACCTTTACATTAATATTGGAGCAGTACGAAGAATTAATACGACTTATACCTTATATAATCTCAGATAAATGTTGCCGCAGTGTGAAACACGAACACGACTTATACTTTATATATTCTCAGATAATTGATGACGCAGTATGAAACACGAACACGTCATATACTTTATACAACCATTAGATTAATATTGGTGAAGTATGAAGAATTAATAAGACTTATACCTTGTATAATCTCAGATAAATGTTGCCGCAGTGTGAAACACGAACACTACTTATACCTTATATAATCTCAGAGAAATGTTGCCGCAGTGTGAAACACGAACACTACTTATACCTTATATATTCTCAGATTAATGTTGACGCAGTGTGAAACACGAACACGACTTATACTTTATATATTCTCAGATAATTAATGACGCAGTATGAAACACGAACACGTCATATACTTTATACAACCATTAGATTAATATTGGTGAAGTATGAAGAATTAATAAGACTTATACCTTATATAATCTCAGATAAATGTTGCCGCAGTGTGAAACACGAACACGACTTATACTTTATATATTCTCAGATAATTGATGACGCAGTATGAAACACGAACACGTCATATACTTTATACAACCATTAGATTAATATTGGTGAAGTATGAAGAATTAATAAGACTTATACCTTATATAATCTCAGATAAATGTTGCCGCAGTGTGAAACACGAACACTACTTATACCTTATATAATCTCAGAGAAATGTTGCCGCAGTGTGAAACACGAACACTACTTATACCTTATATATTCTCAGATTAATGTTGACGCAGTGTGAAACACGAACACGACTTATACTTTATATATTCTCAGATTAATGTTGACGCAGTGTGAAACACGAACACGACTTATATTTTAAATAGCTATAGCCTTCCAATAGGAACAGGTATGGTCAAAATTGGATACTAATAATTTTGACATACTAAGAAATGCTGGTATACACCCTACTTGGCGATGGTGTTTGTGATGGGAGAAATTAGGGCAAACTATCGGATCGAGGTTTCTTTGTTTTTAAAGTATGAATATAAGTGGAGATGAATATAAGTGCTCCACTATTTCCGGTGAAGTACTTCAGACTTTTCCGGGGAAGTACTTACCGTTACTTCCGTTGAAGCATTTCCCACTACTTCTGGTGAAATACTTACCACTGCTTCCGAAGATTAAGATAATAAGCTTTGTTAGTGGAATTTATACCTTAAATCCTTCGAGATGTGTCACGCTGAAATGCTATATAATGGTTTTAAGGCTATCAAAAAAGTAAGAAAAGATCAGGATTTAGAACTAAAGTGAATATTTCACTAGAAAATGCATTAGAGGCCTTATACTACAAGACTGGCAAATAGAGTGTAGCGAATTTTTAGGCTAATTAAGCCACGGGACAAACCACATCATGCAGTGTAATTAGACGGGCTGAGTACAATATAAGGTTACTTTTACAAACTGTGAAGATCAGGGAACGATACCAAGGTACCTAGATTGGGTACTAAAAGGTTTCTAAGCATCTCAGCTCGCTCAAATGGATGTACGGAAAGGCTGTGCGTCTTTTTTACGCTTTAAATGTCCGCCGCGAGACAATTTTTTAAAACCTAGAAAGATACTTTGGCAAAATATTTCTTATAAACAAAGATATACCGTTTAAAAAGCAGATGCAAGATCGTAAGTACGAAATAATTGGAAAGGTTTGCAACGGATTTATTAAAATAAAAGGACCCAATATAACTGTATTAGATACAAAATAATGGTACTAGACGCAAGATAAAGGTACTGGACTCAAGGTAATGTTACTGGACTCAAGATAATGGTACTGTACTCAAAGTAACAGTACTAGAATCAAGATATTGGAACTCGTCTCAAGATAATGGTACTGGACTCACGATAACTGTACTGGACTCAAGATATCTGTACTAGACGCAAGATAAAGGTACTGGACTCAAGGTAATGTTACTGGACTCAAGATAATGGTACTGTACTCAAAGTAATAGTACTAGAATCAAGATATTGGAACTCGGCTCAAAATAATGGTACTGAACTCACGATAACTGTACTGCACTCAAGATATCTGTACTAGACGCAAGATAAAGGTACTGGACTCAAGGTAATGTTACTGGACTCAAGATAATGGTACTGTACTCAAAGTAACAGTACTAGAATCAAGATATTGGAACTCGACTCAAGATAATGGTACTGGACTCACGATAACTGTACTGGACTCAAGATATCTGTACTAGACGCAAGATAAAGGTACTGGACTCAAGGTAATGTTACTGGACTCAAGATAATGGTACTGTACTCAAAGTAACAGTACTAGAATCAAGATATTGGAACTCGACTCAAGATAATGGTACTGGACTCAAAGTAACAGTACTAGAATCAAGATATTGGAACTCGACTCAAGATAATGGTACTGGACTCACGATAACTGTACTGGGCTCAAGATATCTGTACTTGACTCAAGATAACGGTACTCGACTTAAGATAATGGTACTAGACTCAAGATAATGGTACTGGACTCAAGATAATGGTACTGAACTCAAAGTAACAGTACTATACTCAAGATATTGGAACTCGACTAAAGATAATGGTACTGGACTGAAGATAGTTTTACTGAACTTAAAGTAACAGTATTGGACTCAAGATAATGGAACTCGAATAAAGATAATAGTACTGGACTCACGATAACTATACTGGGCTCAAGATAACTGTACTGGACTCAAGATAACGGTACTAGACTCAAGATAATGGTACTGGACTAAAGATAACTGTACTGGACTGAAGAAAATGGTAATGAACACAAGATAACGGTGTTCGACTCAAGATAATGGTACTAGAGTCAAGATAATGGTACTGGACTAAAGATAACTGTTGTGGACTGAAGAAAATGGTATTGAACACAAGATAACGATGCTCGACTCAAGATAATGGTACTAGACTCAAGATCATGGTACTGGACTAAAGATAACTGTACTGGACTGAAGAAAATGGTAATGAACACAAGATAACGTTGCTCGACTCAAGATAATGGTACTAGGCTCAAGGTAATGGTACTGGACTAAAGATTACTGTACTGGACTCAAGATAACTGTACTGGACTGAAGAAAATGATAATGAAAACAATATAATGGTACTAGACTCAAGATAATGGTACTGGACTCAAGATAACTGTACTGGACTAAAGATAGCTGCACTGGACTGAAAAAAATGGTAATGAACACTAGATAATGGTACTAGACTCAAGATAATGGTACTAGACACAAGACAATGGTACTGGACTAAAGATAACTGTACTGGACTGAAGAAAATTGTAATGAACACCAGATAACGGTGTTCGACTCAAGATAATGGTACTAGACTCAAGATAATGGTATTGGACTAAAGATAACTGTACTGGACTCAAGATAACTGTACTGGACTAAAGAAAATGGTAATGAACACAAGATAATGGTACTAGACTCAAGATAATGGTACTGGAATAAAGATAACTGTGCTGGACCGAAGAAAATTTTAATGAACACAAGATAATGGTACTAGACTCAAGAATATGGTACTGGACTAAAGATAACTGTACTGGACGGAAGAAAATGTAAATGAACACAAGATAATGGTACTAGAGTCAAGATAATGGTACTGGACTAAAGATAACTGTTGTGGACTGAAGAAAATGGTATTGAACACAAGATAACGATGCTCGACTCAAGATAATGGTACTAGACTCAAGATCATGGTACTGGACTAAAGATAACTGTACTGGACCGAAGAAAATGGTAATGAACACAAGATAACGGTGCTCGACTCAAGATAATGGTACTAGGCTCAAGGTAATGGTACTGGACTAATGATTACTGTACTGGACTCAAGATAACTGTACTGGACTGAAGAAAATGATAATGAAAACAATATAATGGTACTAGACTCAAGATAATGGTACTAGACTCAAGATAATGGTACTGGACTCAAGATAACTGTACTGGACTAAAGATAACTGCACTGGACTGAAAAAAATGGTAATGAACACTAGATAATGGTACTAGACTCAAGATAATGGAACTAGACACAAGACAATGGTACTGGACTAAAGATAACTGTACTGGACTGAAGAAAATTGTAATGAACACAAGATAACGGTGCTCGACTCAAGATAATGGTACTAGACTAAAGATAATAATACTGGACTAAATATAACTGTACTGGACTAAAGATAACTGTACTGGACAGAAGAAAATTGTAATGAGCACAAGATAATGGTACTAGACTCAAGATAATGTTACTGGTCTAAAGATAACTGTACTATACTGAAGAAAATGGTAATGAACAGAAAATAATGGTAATAGACTCAAGATAATGGTACTGGACTTAAGATAACTGTACTGGATTGATGAAAATGGTAATGAACACACGATAATGGTACTAGATTCAAGATAATGGTACTGGACTAAAGATAACTGTACTGGACTGAAGAAAATGGTAATGAACACAAGATATCGGTGTTCGACTCAAGATAATGGTAATACACTCAAGATAATGGTACTGGACCTAAGATAACTGTACTGGACTAAAGATAACTGTACTGGACTGAAGAAAATGGTAAGAAACACAAGATAACTGTGCTCGGCTCAAGATAATTGTACTGGACTAGAGATAACTGTACTGGACTCAAGATAACTGTACTGGACTGAAGTTAACTGTACTGGACTGAAGAAAATGGTAATGAATACAAGATAACGGTGCTCGACTCAAGATAATGGTACTAGACCCAAGATAATGGTACTGGACTAAAGATAACTGTACTGGACGCAAGATAGTTGTACTGGACTATTGAAACTATACTGGACTGAAGAATATGGTAATGAACACAAGATGACGGTGCTCGACTCAAGATAATGGTACTAGACTCAAGATAATGGTACTGGACTAAAGATAACTGTACTGGTTCCAAGATAACCGTACTGGACTAAAGATATCTGTACTGGACTGAAGAAAATGGTAATGAGCACAAGATAAAGGTACTAGACTCAAGATAACTGTATTGGACTAAAGATAACTGTACTATACTCAAGATAATGGTACTGGACTAAAGATAACTGTACTAGACTCAAGATAATGGTACTGGACTAAAGATAACTGTACTGGACTGAAGAAAATGGTAATGAACAGAAAATAATGGTACTAGACTCAAGATAATGGTACTGGACTTAAGATAACTGTACTGGACTAAAGATAACTGTACTGGACTGAAGAAAATAGTAATGAACACAAGATAATGGTACTAGACTCAAGATAATGGTACTGGACTAAAGATTACTGTACTGGACTCAAGATAACTGTACTGGACTGAAGAAAATGGTAATGAACACAAGATAATGGTACTAGACTCAAGATAATGGTACTGGACTAAAGATAACTGTACTGGACTGAAGAAAATGGTAATGAACACAAGATAACGGTGCTCGACTCAAGATAATGGTACTACACTCAAGATAATGGTACTGGACTAAAGATTACTGTACTGGACTCAAGATAACTGTACTGGACTGAAGAAAATGTTAATGAACACAAGATAATGGTACGAGACTCAAGATAATGGTACTAGACTCAAGATAATGGTACTAGACTCAAGATAATGGTACAGGACTAAAGATAACTGTACTGTACTGAAGAAAATGGTATGAACACAAGATAATAGTACTAGACCCAAGATAATGGTACTTGACTAAAGATAACTGTACTGGACTGAAGAAAATAGTAATGAACACAAGATAACGGTGCTCGACTCAAGATAATGGTACTAGACTCAAGATAATGGTACTGGACTAAAGATTACTGTACTGGACACATGATAACTGTACTGGACTGAAGAAAATGATAATGAACACAAGATAATGGTACTAGACTCAAGATAATGGTAGTAGTTTCAAGATAATTGTACTGGACTCAAGATAACTGTACTGGACTAAAGATAACTGCACTGGACCGAAGAAAATGGTAATGAACACAAGATAATGGTACTAGACTCAAGATAATGGTACTGGACCAAAGATAACTGTACTGGTCTGAAGAAAATGGTAATGAACACAAGATAACGGTGCTCGGCTCAAGATAATGGTAATAGACTCAAGATAATGGTACTGGACTAAAGATAACTGTACTGGACTAAAGATAACTGTACTGGACTGATGAAAATGGTAATGAAAACACGATAATGGTACTAGATTAAAGATAATGGTACTGGACTAAAGATAACTGTACTGAACTGAAGAAAATGGTAATGAACCCAAGATAACGGTGCTCGACTCAAGATAATGGTAATACACTCAAGATAATGGTACTGGACCTAAGATAACTGTACTGGACTAAAGATAACTGTACTGGACTGAAGAAAATGGTAAGAAACACAAGATAACTGTCCTCGGCTCAAGATAATTGTACTGGACTAGAGATAACTGTACTGGACTCAAGATAACTGTACTGGACTGAAGTTAACTGTACTGGACTGAAGAAAATGGTAATGAATACAAGATAACGGTGCTCGACTCAAGATAATGGTACTAGACTCAAGATAATGGTACTGGACTAAAGATAACTGTACTGGACGCAAGATAGTTGTACTGGACTATTGAAACTATACTGGACTGAAGGATATGGTAATGAACACAAGATGACGGTGCTCGACTCAAGATAATGGTACTAGACTCAAGATAATGGTACTGGACTAAAGATAACTGTACTGGTTCCAAGATAACTGTACTGGACTAAAGATATCTGTACTGGACTGAAGAAAATGGTAATGAGAACAAGATAAAGGTACTAGACTCAAGATAACTGTATTGGACTAAAGATAACTGTACTATACTCAAGATAATGGTACTGGACTAAAGATAACTGTACTAGACTCAAGATAATGGTACTGGACTAAAGATAACTGTACTGGACTGAAGAAAATGGTAATGAACACAAGATAATGGTACTAGACTCAAGATAACTGTACTGGACTAATGATAACTGTACTAGACTCAAGATAATGGTACTGGACCAAATATAACTGTATTAGACTCAAGATAATGGTACTGGACTAAAGTTAACTGTACTGGACTGAAGAAAATGGTAATGAACACTAGATAACGGTGCTATACTGAAGATAATGGTACTAGACTTAAGATATTGGTACTGGACTAAAGATAACTGCTCTGGACTGAAGAAAATGGTAATGAACACAAGATAACGGTGCTCGACTCAATATAATGATACTAGACTCAAGATAATAGTACTGGACTAAAGATAACTGTACAATACTCAAGATAATGGTACTGGACTAAAGATAACGGTTCTGGACTAAATATAACTGTACTGGACTAAAGATAGAAAACAAGATAATGGTACTAGACTCAAGATAACTGTACTGGACTAAAGATAACTGTACTGGACTGAAGAAAATGGTAATGAACACAAGATAACGGTGCTCGACTCAAGATAACACAACTCCATAAATTGGTACTGACTCAAGATAACGGTACTTGACTCAAGATAACGGTACTGGACTCAAGATAACGGTACTTAACTCAAGATAATGGTCACTTCAATAAGAAGGGATTGATTGTGTTGGTAACTCGATACATAAAAATATTGGCGATTTAAAAAAGTCAATATAACAATATAATAATGAACAGGAACCTAGAAAAAATAACAGGAGCATAGAATGTTTTTTCCACAAAACAATAATTTCGTACTTTATAAGTGTATGTATAATAGAAAATAATACAACATATACAAAATAATAGGCTATATAATATACAAAGTGATTTGTAGTGAAACTGTTTCCCGTTTTCTTTTTTTTTTATGGAATCAGTCACTTTAACTATTGGCGATGACGTGAAACGTTTTCAAGATTAAATTTGATTAATGAAGATAAGCACTGAAAACGTTCTGGTTTTGGATATCAGAAGGATTGATTCATATAGTTTACTTGTGAATATTTTCACATCTGAAGTATACCTATCGAGCGCCTACTTAACATGTCAAAATATCTCGTTATCACGACTCCTGACAATGACAGTATCTCACTGCTTATCCCGAAGTCAGGGCTCAGGCTACATCTACTCATTTGTAAAAAAGAGAGCGTTTGACCAGAGCATAGGACAAGTGGGATACCGTATGAGATGATATAGTACAGATTTTTGAACGTATCACTTTTGATGTTTAGTATTGATATAGGAGAAATATTGTACTTAATTTATATGGCTGAACCTAATTTTATTCTTTAAAACATAAAGAAATGATTATTATAAAGCTTACATATACTGTAACAAAAATGTTATGTTCTACATAAAGAGTAAATAAAGCTCCTCACAAAATTTCCATCACGTGACTAACGGACGAAACCCTGGAGTATCAATACATTGGCGCAATAAACTTTTACCAAGTACACAATCCGTGCTTCCTACTTCCGTGACTACGTATTTATTTAGCCTGCAGGTAATTCTAGTCCCAGTAAATCAGCTGACTTATACAATGCGGAACCCTTTACTGTATTGTAAGGCGGGGTTTATGCTATGTTTGCTCTACTTTGCCACAACAGGAAGCAATATGATAGCGAGATGAGCTACAATCATGATTTCACATATAAACACTAAATGTCGGGATATTATTGTGTAATGTTTGAAATTTAAAACGCGAGTCTCGAAACTAAAAATAAAATATTAAGTTTTGCATGAGTTATCGAATGCATAGGACATGATAAATGTAAACCAATATTAAATAAAGTTTCGGAATATGGTAGTGTAGGGATGATTTTATTTTCGTGGTTTAACGCTACTGCTTTCAGCAAACAAAGTATTTGTGTTTGTTTTAGATAATCTATTTTGCAAATCTTACTCGTAGGTAAGGATATGAATTTGTTGTTAATTTTAAATACCCAATTTCGTCCTATAAATAAATATGAAAATTTAAGAACTCAAGAAAAGGATTATTTCTATCTTCCGAAGGTTTACACCTGGGTTTACTTCAGACCCATCCCGTAATATTCCTCTAATTTCTTAGCACCAGAGAAAGGCTGAGTTCTTTCCTTATTCTCACTTAACTTTAACTACATTTCCTTACCCTAATTCTTACAATGAGGGGGGCTATTAGTGACCTCGAAAGAGGGTGAGTCTACTTCAGGCACACGCAGGTACGCGCAACGCAATAATATTCTGTTATTGCCAGTACCAGGGAACTATTACGTGTTTTCTTTAGTTCTACTTAATTTTTACAAGAAGGGTAAAGAACTCTTCATGACCCCTACAATAAAACAGATAAAAAAATGTACTGTGATGCCCTGATACTTTCATTAGGTACTTAACCATGGATGATAAATCAACTTTCCTTTGTACCTTTGCCTTATACTTATCCTAATTTTATTTACGTAATTTCCTTTTCTTAAAATTGCTTATAATACTTACTTCTTTATGATCCATATAGGGGGTAGGTTTACCTCAAGTACGTGATTTCTACACACAGGTTCATTTCTCCCCTATATCTTACACTTACAGGATTTTTGTTCATACTTCAATTCAATTTATATTCACATCCTTTGATATTTCTTAGGAGTTGATAACATACATACTGGCTAATGACATTAAAACTATATGAAAGTTTCTACTATCACTCTATCCCTCTCTCTATAACACGTAGAGAGAAAGAGAGAGAGAGAGGGGGGGGGGGACAAATAGACAGACAGACAGATAGGGAGATTGTTGCTGCAGGGAAGGCAATGATCTTAATGAGTAGAGTGTTCTTCTGTAGCCTACACGAACAAACCTCATTTCATTAAGAGGTGACCTCTATCTGCAGCTAGTGCCAAAAGTGGTAAATTGTATCATGAAAGGCGAACAATACAAAATTCGTAAATACATATAAGTAAGGAGACCAGAAATATTGATTTGGCAGAATATTAACCTACGTACTAATTGGCTAATTTTTATATTTTGTCAGTGTTTCTGTTATTGTTTTTAAATGTATTAAAAAATATTAAATTTTATTTATTGAACATAATCTAAAGATTGTTAATAAAATTACATTTTTTTTTTTACCGGGAGGGTAAAAGTCGTCAAAATTCTTGACGAAAAAACTCCATATATAATTAAAATCCTTTCTATGTTTCTGGCTTTTATTCCAAAGTATTGAGCTCTAAAGTAAGTAATAAGTTCAAATATGTACAAAAATGTAAAGTTAAATCTTTACATTCCCATCTAGCGGATGAAAGTAGCATACAATTTCTAGTCAGGACAAACAAATGATTATTTTCAATTTTGTTTGTTAATCCAATACATAGTTTTGACCCTACCGATAAAATTATAGGCGGAAGACAGATTCAAAAAAATCTGTTGAAATCGCTATTATAGTAATTAGGGATGGGCCGATTCCGATTCTCGATTCCAGGAATCGTCGATTCTAGGTGGTATCGATGAATCGTCGATACTCGATTCTTCATCATCAAAAGGAGTCGATTCCGATTCCTATTTTGTTAACTATTAAGATATGTGTGTGGAGTAATTTATTGGAAAAATAATTAATTACCAACTATATCTTATTTATGTATTGGTTGATTTGAATGAATTAAATGATTAAAGTAAACGAAAATATGATTATTTATGAAACAACAGCAATCAAGATCGTAACCATTTCTGGTCGTTTGACATCGCTCGTCTCTCTCTCTCTCACTAGAGAGGGTTCGATACTCTCTCTCTCTCTCCCCCACGTGTCTTACTGTCACTAATTTATAGATGTCAGAACAAAACACAAAAAAGTACAGTAAAAACTCGATTAACCGTGACCATGATGGTTGAGCGAATAGACGGATAACAGAAACACCGTATTATTCCTCCGAAACTTAACCTCAATAAATTATATTATATACAGATATCACTCTCACAGTAATGTAATATATTTCGGAGCGAAAAGAAAATAAACACGATTGTAATAGCAAATGAAACTATTTATTACATGATAAACAGATCCGCACAGTAGCTAAAAATGTAGCAAAATAATGTACAGTAATATAAACTTACAGGTGAAATAGTTCGTGTAGTTTAACAAACAAAGCGAACGCGTCACTGTACTTTAATACTTTAGCTGCCGGCCACAATATCGCGTTTTCATAGAGAATTGCCAAAATATTTTAAGCTCATTTTTAAATCGTGTGTTCTTATACTTTGTTCCCCTAACAAAAATGTTATGTTCTACATAAAGAGTAAATAGAGTAAATATATCATATCTAAGTATGAATATACGTTTCTCATCATAATATTTATAAAAATACGTGTCGGACCAACTGGTCCAACATAGTTTTTTCCTACCGTAAGTGAAACGTAAATAAACTCCGTCGGACCAATTTACCCGACATTGTTTTTGATTTAATTAAATTTTATTATCTGTGCAACACTGTTTTGATATTTTTTGTGTTTTGTGTTAGCAAGAAACAACAAAACCATAATTTCATGTCCCGGCTACCCAAATAATAAACTGACTGGTGATAAAAGTGTTTTTGCGCCTATCACTAAGACACGTAAACGTGTCACATGCGATTGATTTGTGAGTCTATAAATATTTTGAATATAGAACTAAAGTGTAATATATTCTCTCTCTGATAAGTACTGCTACAGGTCCAGTAAATACTATCCAAGATTCATATTAAGTAAAAGTTTTAACACCAAATAATTTACTTGTTAAGGAATTTACGTTATAATTTACTTCCTAGTAAGGATGAGTTTACCTAAGTGTATCAATGTTTGTACTTAACTTTCACAAAGTCCGTTTTTAAGGATTATTTTAAAACTAAATATTTAGTCAATATTTCCGACTTACTTTTAAGGTTTTGTGAAATTTTGAAAACAGTAGTGAAATTCATTACAATACGTTATAACAAATATGTGTGTCGGCCCGTAACTACGGACAAAAAGCTCTTAGAATAACATCATCTTTTTAATCCCGTTGGCGTTTATCTATCAAACAAAAACCATCGTAAATACATCTGTAAGTAGTGTGAAGCTTGTTGTTAAATACTGTGCCTTAATTTTTCCAAAAGTAGCAACACCAGCTGAGTAGTACTAATAAACATAAACCGTTAAGAGGCTCGACGGTATTCGGTTCAGGGTACTGGCCGTCGCGTCAATTCGATGACGGTTAACAGAAACCGACGTTGGAAAACCACATAATATATCAAATATGAAAAAGCACTTAAACAACATTCATTTTACCCAAAATTATCAACAAAAAAGATCTATACTTGAAGAAACTTTATCCTCAGACACAGGACCTACAAGTGATAGTCGATTAAAAATCAACTGGGATTGAGTAATAAATACAAAATAGGCCTGAATCAGTTGCACTTGTTCCAGACACCTGTAAGTAAAAAGGTCCCACCAGATGTGGAGAAGGTATGCCCCACTAATCCAGAATGTTGAGGAAGAAGGTACCCCAGGGGAATTGACAGTAGAAGAAGAAGTAAACAATTATCTAGGGGAACCATTAGCCAGTCCAGATTGTGATGTTGGGAAGTATTTGGCAGTACAAAGTGCCAAATACCCTCATTTAAATACAATGGCAATAAATACCTGTCAGCCCACTCGCGACAGTGTTTTCTGAAAAACCTTTCTCAACTTCAGGAGCTATATGTGACTATCGATGAAACTAGCTTGACCCACAACGTGTTCAAATGCTTGTGTTTTTGAACAGAAATGTACATTACCTGCCAGACTTTTAAATATTAAAAACTGTCCTATTTGTATTAATTTTTTTACTTTTTATGTTGTTCGTTTGTTTTTAATTTTTGTTTTGTTTGGGAGACAATGTAAATAGGCTTAGGAATTTTTTCAAACATCATAAAATAAGTAAAATTCACATTTTTAACTTTAAAATAAGTCATTACTTTAATCTAATATGTTTTTATGTTTAAAAAATTCCTATTGATAAATCAAGGTTGAAGGTTTTGTGTAGCCTATTACATTAAAACAAAACTTTTAAAAGGTTTTGCCATATGACCGAGATGTTAACTAAATTAATTATTAGAGAACCAGAATGTAAGCAAATATAACTTAAAAGAATCGAGAATCGACTAAAGAATCGAGAATCGAACGGAAAATTTTAGAATCGGAATCGGAATCGAAAATTTTAGGAATCGGCCCATCCCTAATAGTAATGCAAGTCATCGTGATATCATTACTTAAAACGGAAAATTTAGTATAACCTGGCGAAATAGTTTCAATAGTATTCAAATATTAACCTGTTAATAGTTTTAACATTGCATCTACAACAATTGTATCTATTCTTGAATTATTTAGTCCATTACGTGGGTGAATCTTTCGATCGAAATCGTTCTGTCTCAGTACGTTTTAACAAATTTACTAAATTTAAAGTTCGGATAGTCATAAGCTATTGTTTAAATGATTAATTATATCTAATACCATTACGTTATTACACAAACAAATATTACAAACATTACAATGTTACACTATTAAAAACAAACTATTTTATGTAAAACACAAACAAATAATCCAAAGTATATGTCATCCACGTCACGTGCACACAAACTTCACCAGAATCCACTAAGCACCAAACCCACTGAGAATTTTCAGCTTACAACCTTATTAACTTAATATTCTAGATTTAATAAAGGGATTAAAATTTCAATGCGAACTAACTTTGCGAAACTGTAACAAGTTGAATCACGAGATTTATGCAGATAAAAGTTTGCCCGAAGCTCAAAGTTAGATCATTAGTAAAGTTGCCGTCTGTGGTTTTAAAACTAAACAGCGACCTAGTTGGTACGAAGTAGAATGGGTGATGACCTTTTACACGAATTAGGTGGAAATTACAATCAAAATTATTCCATTCTTTTCATTGTATTTTGAAGTACAAACCTATTGACGACGGAAAGAGTATTCAAGCAGGAAATATATTTTATACATAAAGTGAAAACATCAATGTAAATCAACTATCTTAGGTTATGATATCCTCATATTTAATGAGCACAACACATGGACAGAATATAATATATGTAATATTGTTGCATCCTACACAAACTTAAACCTCGTATTAATTTAGTTATTCAAACAATTGTTTAGTCGTGCCTTCGATTTAAGGTCAGTAGCTTTAAGATTAATACAGTAATAGCTGTTTTTACTAAAGCAGCTCCCTAGGGACTGGATGGCGTGTACCATAAAGTACCATGACCTATGTTGATGGATACTCCTGCTATGGACTACGGGGTGTAAATATAGAAGAAATGTTCTATATGAACATGAAAGAATGTTCCAGGGACGAGAAATCTTGCTGGTGGGGGGAGAAGAAGAAGACCATGTGGCCATCGTTGCTCTTTATCTAATACATTGTCTAAAGGACAAGAAAGTGATGAAAAGATAGATTCTCTATCATTCTCTTCCACTTTGAATATAGATTAAGGCAATAAGCCAAGCTGATGGTGCAAGAGCAAGAGTATCATTGGCTTATGCGACCTTGATTGCTCTTTAGTTGAGGCGCATCTACTACATTGGCGTGAGTTCAAGGAAGTGAAGAAAAGTTCGAAGTAAAATAGTTCAATTCCCCGTTGAATATAGATTAAGGCAATAAGCTAAGCTGATAGTGGCGCATCTGCCACATTGCCGTAAGGTCAAGGAAGTGAAGAAATATTCGAGGCTAAATAGTTCACTTCTCCGTTTAATATAGATTAAGATAATAAGCCAAGCTGATGGTGCAAGAGGAAGAGTATCATTGGCTTATGTGACCATGATTGCTCTTTAGTTGAGGCGCATCTAATACATTGGCGTGAGTTCAAGGAAGTGAAGAAATGTTCGAGGCTAAATAGTTCACTTTCCCATTGAATATAGATAAAGACAATAAGCCCTAAGGAGCTCCTCTGATAGTTGAAGAGAACAATATTATGCCGGTTTATTTTACTGTTAACGAAGTACAAATTGAACGTTTTTTTTACTCTGATAAGATTCAACAACATACACTTGTGCACATATCAGTGCTCTAGTAAACCTCTTGTATATATTCCACAACAAAAACTGCTTTCACTTAGTATTTCCTTAAGCACGCGAAATAGAAGTAAAGTTCTCGTAGTTCCTCATTTCCGCGGTAGATAGTGCTTTCTGTTCTATAATTCTAGGAAAGGAGAAATATCATTATAAGCTTACTGATAAACACTGGTGGAATCAAAGAAATAAAAGTATAAAGAGAGTGAAAAGAAGATTAAAGTGGATGAATAATGGGGCTGTAGTGGGAAGTGAAACCAACACGTGATGCCACAACCCCAACGAATCACTCATTCGTGAAGCTTGATATCAGCGGTACTAGTTTTTAAGAGCCTAAACAGGTCGTCGGGCGGTCTCTGAAACAAAACGAGTACTCCAATCAAAACTGCTATTCCAGAAATATTAAAATTCAATAAAAATTTTCCAAAAACTAATTTCAATGTATGCAAAAATGCTCCTTTCGAAATAGTTATTGTAAAATATTTCAGTCTTTTTCTTTTAGAAAAACCATACATACTTTTGAATTACCAAAAGCTCCTAAAGAAGGATGTGCTTTTAGCGTCGCTTTAACTCCTAATATAAACCAAATATAAGTTTTTCGTCTTTTTATTAATAATAGGTCTTAAGAGTTATAATAAAAAGAAAAGCTTCAACTGCTACAGCAACAACATCACCAACAGCAAAAAGAACTACAGCAACTGTTATTGGCAGCAACAGTAAGAACAAATACAGCAGCATCAAAAACAACAACTGTAGCAGGAGCAACAGTAATAACTACAGCAACAACATCACCAACAGCTACACTACCACCATTACCAACACCAACATCCCCAACCACTAGCACCACCAAAAGCATTACCACCACCATCAACAAAACCACCATTTCGAAAGGAGTGCTTTTAGTCAAACTCTATTTTTGAAAAGACTTTACTGACATTACTGAGAGAGTTTAAATCTTAAACTATAAAGTATCTCATCGAAGAAAAACAGCAAGGAAAATGAAAACTGATTGTTGGTAAGTACAGACTATCACACTGGTCAATACGTGGTTCTCGATTACTTTAACAGATAGCGTTCTATTTATGTTGCAATTTTTTCATTACAATACGACAGTATTGTATTTATATTGACAAGATAATTTTTGTATATCAGCAAACATGAACCGTTTCAAGTTACGTAACACAAATTTTTATTATAAACTGTATTTTGACATAAATTTGTCTAAAAGAGATCATTAAATACGGTAATTTTATTATGACTAAAGAGTTGTTCTGATTTTGTAAGGCAGTTCACTCAGTTCTTTAAAGATACAAACATGAGGAGCGCCGTAGTCCATAAATAACGGCGCCGAACTCGAAGGGCGTAAATATAACAATAGGAACGAATGGGCGCACTGGGAAAACTGAACGGATAACCGGGCTTGATTTAATGCGCTGCAGAACGGCAGTTCAATCTTGTAAAAATGCTGCAAATTTGATTTAACCTACATTTGAAATATAGGATCGGTAGATATACGTCAACTTAGATATCATTTTCTGATCTTGTATTAAATATTCCAAAGATCATTAGCACTGCAATCAAAATATTGCGGTTGCTTTGTTAGTAAATTATTACAGAATGTGGGTAATTCATTAAATAATCTACTCTTAATAAATATATTTAAAGCGCGTTAAATTTTCATCACAATCTTCAAAATTAGATTTGAAACTACCTTTATTCTATTTCTACCTACATTTGCATGCAAGTTAGGAATTAAAATTTCCCAAATCGGTTTTAAATTGAATAGGACAAAAAGAGGATTGCCATCTGGAGAGAATATAAAGAAATATACAGAGCTTATGGAGAGAAATGACACTTTTTTGGTGCTACAAAAGTCAGACATCAGAGAAGATTCTCTGTCGGCATATATATCTTAGTTGTCTTAGAGTGGTGGTTTCATCTAACAATAAGGAATGATTAAGGTGTTATTAAGGGGGAAATTAAGGAGTGAAATGCAGACCAGCTTGTCTAACCTGCCTGATAAATTAAATGGCATACATAAAACACCTGTCTTACGACTTAACTTTTACTCACTAGTACTCGAAAACAATGATTTTTTATTATAAAGTAATGGAAACCAATTTCTAAAATTAAGATTTGTTGTTGTAATTGGTTAGTAAGAAGGAATATCCGTTACACTTCTCTTATGAACCTCAAACAGTAGGAAATTACCATTAAAAAAAATCTATCATAAACAGATACTTTGAAGCTATATTGTAACAGAGTGCTTTTCTTATATTAAAAAAATTATGGTTTTATAAAGTTTTATGCGTTTTTAAAATGAGATTAAGTTTAGTATTTTTGAAAATATTTAATGTTTGGAAAATCAGAACCAAGGTTCTGAAATCACGACATATAATATTTTATTGCAATATCGATGAATAGTGGATATAACATATATTTACTGGATTTTTATTAAAATATATGTAAAGATTTAACAGTGGATTTATGTATTTCGGTCTGCAAGAATTGGAAACAATTTAAACAAATTACTTATCGGGGTTCTCAGAGGAAACGGAGACCTGGACAACAGTTCAGGTGTTCGCCGTCCATTATTCCCTTTTGTCAGGTGGGGTCTTTCACCACGCTGATCGGGTGGAGATGTTTCTGGTGGTAGTCATGGCTAGTTAATAGGCGAAATCTAGCGACCGCTTCCATATGTGGTAGAGCTCTGGTCAACTTAGAAGCTCCCATTTATTATTTTTGGATCCGTTATGTTAGTACGATTTTGGGTATTGACAAGACCGTCAATGTCTTTGTAGAGTTTAGGGATGACTGGGACTTACCTTGTACGTTTCTGCACCCCTTTCCCCCAGTTCATCAACCAGTTGGTTTCCTACAATGTGGCTAGAGACCCTTTGTAATTGTACGTGCCATCCTTGATTAGTTTCGCTATTTACAGACGTGAATTGATTGCCCGAAGACAGTCGGTAGGGGCGTTAGAGGGTAGTGGCAATATTGCCACTTGTGATTCAACAAAGAGAATCAGGCAGTGTGCCAGATTGTAGTAGGGCATTCGAGGCCTCGTGGATAGCGCAAATCTCTCCCTCGAGGTTGCTACCTCCCCGTGGTGCATCTTAGGTAATGCTAAATTTGTTAACACCTATCGCCTTTCTACGTCTACAGGCAGCGACAAAATAAGAACTTCAATTGTACATAGGCTACAGTTGAAATAACATAGCCTTTCATTGGCTTTTAGATGTTACAGACAATCTTAAATACTATTTAGATAAAATGTCAAAATTTAATTTAGTAACAAATTGTAATTTTTACTGAAAATAAGTCAACATTTTTTTGAATGACACATTAAACTTTTAAAGAAACTGAGAAAAGGTTTATCATTGAGGTTATTATTATATTAACAATGGGAAGTAAAAATGTCAATTGGCACCAAGAGTTTGGAAGTTACTTTACTTAATAATATGTCATTGTTCCAGAAATGATGATAATTTACTCATATATCAACCGAGTTTATCTTGGTATAAAAACCTGCGAGTATATACACACATGTGATTATTTGCTTTTATTTGATTGAGTATGCTTTTTGAGTATTCTATTGAATACCATTAATTATTATTTTAACGTGTAGCAATATTTTAATAAATAGTTTTATAAATCAAGAGTTTACCATAACATTCTCGTTATAACGTAAATATATAAGTATTTCTTGCGAAAACAACAAATTTGAATAGATTCTGGGTGGATTTGTACAACTCTTGTAGATTACTAGTTACAGAACTGTCTTTCGAACCCACTTCCCCAATAATTTTCTTTTGTGGTTATTCAGGCCGGAAAATTCAGAATAAAAAACTTTTGTAAAAGTTTAAGTATTAGGAAAAGGGGGCTTGAGACCAGAATGGAACCGCTTGCTCTCTGTTGTGGAACAATTTAATAATAACTGTTTCTAGATCCGGGTTTGCTCGAGTTTCCTTCTGTTACAAACGTTCTTACTTCAAAGATAAATTTCAGCGTTCAAAAACAGTATTATAATTATAATTGTTTTAATGAAAGATGGAAATTTACGAGTGAAAAGTTTTCTGAGGAAGTTGCCAAAGTTTCCAGTCCGAAAATAAGCGCACAGAATCTTCTTTTAGTTTGCTATTTGGAGCCTCTCAGGGAGTATTTTTTGTTAATTCTATCCTACCAACACTCTCCATAGTAATTCTGATGTTTGGATTTCTATCTTCCTTTGGCCTTTTCGACTGACATGAATCCTCTTCTAGAAAACACTTCAATTTCTTGTTTCCTGCCATACAGCTTATTCATCATATCTGATTTCAGATATGAATCCATCCCTAGAGGACTGAAATGAGGGTTTAGTTTCTCTCGCCTCTCCGTGTAACTGTAATTCTGATTATGTTTACGTAGCGTAGTAAAGGGCTTGTCCTATGGGAGTATGCATTTAAAATTGACAATTAAAAAAAATTAATCTAAATAATAAATTACAAGAAATTTGGTAAATGTGATAATAATGCTACTATTAGCTCAAAAAACTGCCCTATGTATATTTATATATCTTGTTCAATTTTTCAAGTTTTTAAAAATACTGTTTATTCATCCACTCAAATTCTAATATTTTTTTAAAAAACGATTAGTGAATGGCACTTAATGTAATATAGTTTTATCAAATATTAATTTTAATAATTAAATTTAAATAACTAATTTTAATAATTAATTTGCTTTCGATTTTGTCACTTAATAGTACACACACACACACACACACACACACACACACACACACACACACACACACACACACACACACACACACACACACACACACACACACACACACACACACACACACACACACACACACACACACACACACACACACACACACACACACACACACACACACACACACACACACACATATATATATATATATATATATATATATATATATATATATATATATATATGTATTAATAAAAGTAACTAAAACGCAATTTTCTTTGTTGACATAGGTAGGAATTACCATAATTTTTTTATATTAGTTGTTCTAAAACCATCTACATTCATGGAAACATAACGTATAATCTCCATAACACTTCTGAATGAATTCGAAATTCTCTTTTTCGATGTTTTAACTCTCTTTCTAAGAGTTAATATATCATGTTAGTGATACATTCTGTAACAATGAATAACTTGTCTAATCTTTGTTAGGCAGCTTTGCTATTTAACTCAAAACATGGCAGAATTTGTCATTCAAAACGTTATCATTCGGGGACGTTTCTTTATTTCATATCCAATTTTGTTTTAAAAAGTTGTTTGAAAATATTTCCATCGTTTGAAAAAGATCTAAGCGACTGTCTTACTGATCCTATTTTGAGTTGCGCTATTTGGTTTGTGAATGTTGGAGGATTAGAGAAAATTGATCAAATAAATATTGTAGGAAGGGGTGAAAAGATGTTGATTTTGTGGACTAAACCTCCTTAGGAATAAAATGTTTCTTTTTAATCTATTATAGGCCTGGAATTTACGTAAAATTTGACAAATTGTAACAAATTTCATATTAAATTGAAACTCGCCTATAAAAATTAAAATATTATATTTTCAAGACAGTTTTATTATAGAACGCGTTGACAAGAATTTTTAAAATGTTAATAAATATCCGTGAACAATGTGCGTGAACGCATTTAATAAGTAAAACTCTGGAGATCGTTTAAATGGACCATCTGTTGCTAATATTTATGACAGAATCGCTCTTTTGGGTGTAAAAGTTCATAAAGAATTATCGGAAAACCATCCTAAATGCAAAGAAATTTTCAAGTCTTACAACTTGCATCTTACAACTTTTAAGTCTTAGCGTGAAAGTATTTTAAGTCTTGCAAGCTATTAATCTGTTCTTCTAACCAAATACTACCATTTACATGTAAGTAGATTTAATGTTTAATTATTACTCTTTGAACCTGGGATGCATTTAAACTCAGAAGAAATTTAATTAATTTATTTCAACTATATGTGCGTATATTTGAAGTATATGGTATGTAAAATCGCCTAATATGGTATTTAATTTTAAAAAATTTGTTTTTCTGCAAAAAATTAGCCCTTTCTTTCCCCGAAATGTCAAATTCCCTCCAGAAGGAGTTTTTGGCTGCGTTACCCTTGTAACATTGTTTATTATGATAGATGTCAAATATTTCAGTTATATGTTACACAATTAACAGTTAATGGAAGTTACGGCTGGAAAGTTTTGTGCATTCTAATAGAATTGATAAGATAGTTTTAAAATATTTAATCTTTTATAGAAATTATCCAATTTGAACAATTGTATAGTTAATGAATTTGTAGTGTAGATAGGAGATATCTACTAGTAAAGTTGTTTTATTTATTTTAAGTGATATACATATTCAGAATCTAAAATTTGTAAAAAAATATATAAACAGCTTAATCACTTAGTATTTGGAGATTAACACAAAATTTAGCATTTTCACTATTAGACAGGCCTAAATTTTTTTAACAACACTGAACTTATTTTAAATGAATTCAATTTCGAAGTGAAAGATTGTACCAAAGATTTTATCACTTAGCTGGAAAACGTATGTAGAGTTGATGATTTCTATTTGTGCCTTCCACCATGTTTCTGTTTAGATTGATCTGGACGTAGCAACGCGAGATGTAAACAATTAGATAATTTAAAGTAAAAACGAAAAACAATACCTTATGAACTCATTTTAAAACATTTTTTTATGACAATAGCTAAACATTGCTTCAAAACTTCTTTGGATCATATTTTCCATAATCCCTTCTCCCTTGAGTTTAATGCAGTTTTGAAACTAATCTTCTTGCTCATGGTGAAGTAGTGAATAATTGTTACAGGGCAACTATTAACCTTCCACGCATGCTTTTGCGTGCACTTAGGACGCCTTAATACGTGTTCCATGGCCTGTAGAAGTCTGATATCTTCACCATTTTTTTTACATAGACCTATATTATTGAATATTATATCGTACATAGACTTATTATAGTATTAAATTTAGAATTTTTTAAAATATTTAAATAACCGATTTGTTTTCGAAGCTGGTAAATAATAATAATATTATTTCATTGACTAAAATAATGTTACACCCTTTTAAGGCCTACTGGTTTGACAGGTCTATTCCAGGGAAGCGGTCTATATCAGACTTACGTGTGCCTTGACTATCCCAACTTTCAGCAGCAAAGGGCCCCATTCCCTTCCTTAAACTTAAGTCTGTTCCACCTATCCTGCACTTACACAACTCCCGATAAGGAGTCCCGATAGGTCAGGTCCAAGAGCCTTACACTTGAGAAACGTTATTCCCCAAATACGTGACCAAAGAATGTTTATATTCCTACCTTAATCCTTTTGTAGTTGTACACCCTTTGATTTGGTATTTGTGTAGTTTTGTATATTTTTAATTTTTTTAATTCTTCGAGGTGTGTTATTTTCAATATAATATTTAAACATTTTCTTAAATAATGTTGGCGTTTAACAGTGAAGGAAAAGGTGGAGTTTATGTCCATACACACAAATATCAAACCGACTATCCTTGACTTAAATACATAAACTTTATTTTCGTCGACACTGTTTTGAACTACTGACTTTTTTATTTTGAAATTAAACAGTTTAAACAACTTGAACAAAAAGCAGGACAAAATAATTTTATTTTGTAAAGGAAGATGGAAGATTAGCGAAGAGTCTTGCTCGTTGTTCTGGAATAATTTAATAAATGTTTATTTCTTCTTGTCTGGATTTACTCTGATTCATTCTGGTTTTATTTGTAAAAGTAAAGTACAGTTACAATTATCTCACAACGCTAGACTATATTTAGGAAATATTCCACTTAATTCCAGTTAATTATAAAAATGAAAAATAAATTTGTAAAATAATTGTAAACGTTTCTTTAGAATGTGACTTCGTGAGGGAGAAATAATATTGTTTTATATAAAAGCTCTACAGAATTAATAAGACTATATAAAAGTTGAATAGCTATTAAAAGTACAACGCATAATGTATGGGCGTGAAAATAAGTTTATCTTTGTATTACACATGAGGCAAATGGAGCCCGAAACCTGGTTTGTCATAAAAACAACACAAGAAAATAATAAAAGCGATTGAAATCGACTACTGCTTATGAACAATAAATATTTTTGAAAGGCATTACACAACGATAAGCTTTGATTCGAGACGCCTAAATGCTCACCACCTAATGTGTAATTTACAGGATCATCCATTACAGAGGTTGTACAGAGTTGAACTTTAGTCTGTCCTACTTTCTGGCTCCGAACTGTTGTTAAATGGTTTGTGTCGGTTTTGTTAAAGTTTTACTATAAATGATGTTAAACATAATCAGATAGTAGAGACAAGATGTGTTAAAGATTGTGTTTTGAAAAAAAAAGTTTTTTAAAGAATAATCCACACACTAATATCTTCATAACCATTCTCAAAATCTGATTCCAGTCATACACATCGGCCCCTCCTGAAAACCTTAAATGTCTCGAAACGATTGTGTTTTGAACATTATAAGTTGTTTAATGAATAACTCACACACTAATATCTTCATAACCATTCTCAAAATCTGATTCCAGTCATACACATCGGACCCTCCTGAAAACCTTAAATGTCTCGAAACGATTGTGTTTTGAACATTATAAGTTGTTTAATGAATAACTCACACACTAATATCTTCATAACCATTCTCAAAATCTGATTCCAGTCATACACATCGGCCCCTCCTGAAAATCTTAAATGTCTCGAAACGATTGTGTTTTGAACATTATAAGTTGTTTAATGAATAACTCACACACTAATATCTTCATAACCATTCTCAAAATCTGATTCCAGTCATACACATCGGCCCCTCCTGAAAACCTTAAATGTCTCGAAACGATTGTGTTTTGAACATTATAAGTTGTTTAATGAATAACTCACACACTAATATCTTCATAACCATTCTCAAAATCTGATTCCAGTCATACACATCGGCCCCTCCTGAAAACTTTAAATGTCTCGAAAAGATTGTGTTTTGAACATTATAAGTTGTTTAATGAATAACTTACACACTAATATCTTCATAACCATTCTCAAAATCTGATTCCAGTCATACACATCGGCCCCTCCTAAAACCTTAAATGTCTCGAAAAGATTGTGTTTTGAACATTATAAGTTGTTTAATGAATAACTCACACACTAATATCTTCATAACCATTCTCAAAATCTGATTCCAGTCATACACATCGGCCCCTCCTAAAACCTTAAATGTCTCGAAAAGATTGTGTTTTGAACATTATAAGTTGTTTAATGAATAACTCACACACTAATATCTTCATAACCATTCTCAAAATCTGATTCCAGTCATACACATCGGCCCCTCCTACAACCTTAAATGTCTCGAAAAGATTGTGTTTTGAACATTATAAGTTGTTTAATGAATAACTCACACACTAATATCTTCATAACCATTCTCAAAATCTGATTCCAGTTATACACATCGGCCCCTCCTAAAACCTTAAATGTCTCGAAAAGATTGTGTTTTGAACATTATAAGTTGTTTAATGAATAACTCACACACTAATATCTTCATAACCATTCTCAAAATCTGATTCCAGTCATACACATCGGCCCCTCCTAAAACCTTAAATGTCTCGAAAAGATTGTGTTTTGAACATTATAAGTTGTTTAATGAATAACTCACACACTAATATCTTCATAACCATTCTCAAAATCTGATTCCAGTCATACACATCGGCCCCTCCTAAAACCTTAAATGTCTCGAAAAGATTGTGTTTTGAACATTATAAGTTGTTTAATGAATAACTCACACACTAATATCTTCATAACCATTCTCAAAATCTGATTCCAGTTATACACATCGGGTCCTCCTGAAAACCTTAAATTTCTGGAACCACCTCTAATCTGCTGTTATACTTTTCCTTCGTTTGTGTCAAGCTCATCTTAACTTTTAGTTTCGTTCTTTATACTAGAGCATAAGGAATGTACAGGATACATGTGTATGGGTCTGTATATGCCTTGAGAGACTAATGTCACGCAACGGACTAACGTATAGCCGTTAAAGTGAAACAGTTTTAGACATTGTTACCTGCCAATGAGGTAGAAAGTATAAGGTTTACGCATTATTTTTGGTTTGCTGTTAGGAAATCATTAGTAGAAGTTGACGTTTTGTTGAGTCATAGGGCCTACAAAGATTCGTTGAGAGCATTTATATTTTAAGGCGGGGATTCGTCACCTTACTGAGGGACCACAGTATTTGTACAAAACTTCCATTAACTTAGTATAATGTACTATTAGCGGAATTCACAGTGAGGTTGATGCTCACCATTCAGGAAAGTTTATAAGATGAAGTCTATTCTGGTAGAAAATACATAAAATTCAGTGATGGAAAAGTCAAGGTCGTTTATTTTAAACGACAAATAAAGAACTTTTTAGTTAATAAAAACTTTGAAATCCTTTGCTACACAGGTTAGGAAAAGTTTTTTTTAAAAATCAAGTCCATTTTAACCAGGTACTAACAGTTGCACTACACTACAATATAGCTATGTAGGACAAAATAACTGGTTGGAGATTTGGTTTAAAAAAATAAAGTTTACTAATGCACATGTTAGCAACATTTTTAAAATTATTTTTTTAAACAAAATCCATCCAAATTGGATACCTTGTAGCTGTATTGTAATGGCTATAGTAAAACCCAGCTCTGTGTTTTCTATACAGTATAGACCTTTATATTAAACCAATTTTGAACGAAGTTATGGACTTTTATTATATTAACTATTTTAAGTTTGGGATTTTATAAACTGAATGGTAAGTTTATTAAATATTCAATAATTTTCAAAACTCCCCGAAATGTATAAATAACATAACTAGGCTGTCAATGGTTTGATGATGTATACTGACGGAACTATCAGTAATGCGAAAGGAAAATCTATTAAAACAAATCATTTATTTACTCCTTGCTGGGAATATATACATTCTGTATAGAGTTAGTTATATTTGATCGAATCAAATAATGGCAGTCAAACAGATATACAAGTACAAATCCCAAGTTCGTAGAATTGAGTCGCATTAGGTGCATGAATATGGATTTCTGAAGCAGTTACAATAATACAGTATTCAGCGAAGCAAACACCGTTTGCAGTTAACATTTATGAGATAAACTCCGGGAATGTTGAATATTAAATAACTGAGGTTATAATAATCGTATCAACTTCCATCAATAAATTGTGCAACATATATTAAATTTTCCCAGAAGTAAAATGTCAGTGTAACAATTTTATCGTCAAATTGCGATATAAAACTTTAACAATTTAAACAGTTGAACTTATTTGATTTTAAATTGTAGAACTGATACTCTAACTTCAGAGTTTTAGTAATTTTGTTGCTTATTAGTAGAAGAGATGTGCTCATTCGTAGGAGTAGCCTACTTGTAATTTTTTAGAATATTTGGCCAAGAGTCTAAATTTTGTTAACAGTACATGTTGTTTTGTAAGTCTATTTCTCCAAGGGTCCAGTTCCTTGCGAGGATTACCTGTTATTTTGTAGCTTATTTTTCAAAGGTCCAGTTCCTGGCGAGGAGTACCTGTTATTTTGTAGTCTATTTCTCCAAGGGTCCAGTTCCTTGCGAGGTGTACTTGTTATTTTGTAGCCTATTTCTCAAAGGTCCAGTCCCTTGCGAGGTGTACTTGTTATTTTGTTGTCTACTTCTCCAAGGGTCCAGTTCCTTGCCAGGTGTACTTGTTATTTTGTAGAAAATTAGTCCAATGGTCCAGTTCCTTGCGAGGTGAAAATTTTATTTTGTAGTCTATTTCTCCAAGGGTCCAGTTCCTGGCGAGGAGTACCTGTTATTTTGTTGTCTACTTCTCCAAGGGTCCAGTTCCTTGCGAGGAGTACCTGTTATTTTGTTGTCTACTTCTCCAAGGGTCCAGTTCCTTGCGAGGAGTACCTGTTATTTTGTAGTCTATTTCTCCAAGGGTCCAGTTCCTTGCCAGGTGTACTTGTTATTTTGTAGAAAATTAGTCAAATGGTCCAGTTCCTTGCGAGGTGAAAATTTTATTTTGTAATCTATTTCTCCAAGGGTCCAGTTCCTGGCGAGGAGTACTTGTTATTTTGTAGTCTATTTCTCCAAGGGTCCAGTTCCTGGCGAGGAGTACCTGTTTTTTTGTAGTCTATTTCTCAAAGGTCCAGTTCCTTGCCAGGTGTACTTTTTATTTTGTCGTCTACTTCTCCAAGGGTCCGGTCCCTTGCGACGAGTACCTGTTATTTTGTTGTCTACTTCTCCAAGGGTCCAGTTCCTTGCCAGGTGTACTTGTTATTTTGTAGAAAATTAGTCCAATGGTCCAGTTCCTTGCGAGGTGAAAATTTTATTTTGTAGTCTATTTCTCCAAGGGTCCAGTTCCTGGCGAGGAGTACCTGTTATTTTGTTGTCTACTTCTCCAAGGGTTAGGTTCCTTGCCAGGTGTACCTGTTATTTTGTAGCCTTTTTCTCTAAGGGTCCAGTTCCTTGTGAGTAGTACCTGTTATTTTGTTGTCTATTTCTCCAAAGGTCCAGTTCCTTCGAGGTGTACTTGTTATTTTGTAGAATATTAGTCCAAGGGTCCAGTATTTTGCGAGGTGAAACTGTTATTTTGTAGCCTATTTCTCCAAGGGTCCAGTTCCTTGCGAGGAGTACCTGTTATTTTGTTGTCTATTTCTGCAAGGGTCCAGTTCCTTGCTAGGTATACTTGTTGTTTTGTAGTCTATTTTTCCAAGGGTCCAGTTAGCAACACGTTAGCAAGCTAGCCCTTACGTATTCACTCAATTAAGTATTGTTTATTTATAGTTTAATCAGTGAATTCAAGAAGATTACAACGAGCAACTTTCTCTTTATCGTTGGACCTTTTTAGGTTTCTGTGTCTGGATGAAGGATGTTTTTAAAATCTCTCCATCCCTTCTCTCTGGAGTGGTATAAGTCTTAAAAGCTTTCAATGTATCAGAGCGTGAACTATTTAGGATTTTAACATCACATTATCACCATCATCACGAATGCCGGGTGGTTTAATTTCTTAAAAATTTCTCTTTTCCCACTCTCTGGATCTGTATGAACTGATATGCGACTGTATTAAAGATGGGATAATTAAGGATTTTCAAAATCTCTCCACCACTTCTCTCTGGAGCTATATAAGCCCAAACAGTTGTGTCTGTATCAGAACTCGGATGATCGAAACTCTTTAAAAGCTATTAATTTTCTTCCTCTCTGACCCTCTTTCTTTACCTCAATGTCTCTTTCTGTCTCTCTCTCTCTCAAACTGTTTAGACCCATACAAATTTATCTGATTTTAAGGTCAGATGATCGAAGCTCATGAAAAGATATTAATTTTGTCTCTCTAGCACGTTCTCTTCACTCCCACTCTCATGTTTTCAACCTGTCTTTTTCTCAATCTGTTCAGACCAAACAAGTGTATTGTGTCTGTATCAGATGCCGGATGATCGAGGTTTTTCAAAATCTCTCCGTTAACTCTCACTGAAGCTGTATTAGCTAAGACAGCTGTATTTATATCAAAGCCAGGATGAAATATAAATCTTCTTTGGATACGCTTTGGGTCTTTATATCAGTATACGGATGATTGAACTCCCTCAAAATCTCTTCATGCTCTATACTTGGGACTGTATGAGACTCTGAAGGCTAGGACTGTAGCAGATACAAATTGAAAAAAAAGTTTATTAAAATCCGTCAATATTTTGGTCTGACTCCTCTTCTTGTTCTGCTGGTAATAATCTATATAGTTTGCCCCATTTGCTCTTAGCTAAAATTTGTATAAGAAAATAATAAAAACACGTCAATTGGTAGCTCCCGAACTCTTTCGGTTACATTGTAAAAGCTTTGCTCTGAAGTTTGGTATTTTATGAATAACTGTTAGTCATTTGCTCGTGTGCTAAGTAATATAAACGACAAATGCATAATCTTCTCTCTGTATTAAAGCAGAATAAAATCTAACAATATATGGTTTGCTTCAGAAGGTAGAAAATATGTTAAGGACAGTAATTGCTTTATGCTCGGTCGTTATAAAGCCCGCTTTAACCTACTTTAAACTCGTTAAGCAGTGTTACGCTGACAAATGCTAAAACTTCCTCACCCTGAACTATATTAATAGCATTACGCCAGACGTCAACACTGTGCATCAATAAAACGGATAGAAGAGGGAAAAGGAAACAGAGCGAGAGGAGTTTAAGTGAATCATTTATCTACAAATATACTAAGACAGAACCATCAGCTGTTCTTTTATTTAAATAATAGTTTTATATTATTATGCCTTTATTCGCAATGAATTATGAAACCAAATGCATTAAGCAAATACAATAGAAAAACGAAAGAAGACGTTTGTGACAAACAATTTGCTTAAATAAGAATGCTTTTCCGTGTTTATAAATTAATATGCAAATAAATATTAGCCTACTAGGACAAATGACGCGCAAGAGAAATTAAACTATTCTGGAAAGGCAAAATATTGCTTAGAAAGCGATCAAACATTCAATCATATTAACAAAACATAGTATATAGTTTGTTGTACAATCAATAAACATAAATTTGTTGTACATTGTTAGATGATGACTGTTATAAGCCGAGTAGTGTTTAGACTGCCTTTAACGTATCACGAAGTCGATGTAAATACGTCACGAAGACGTACTTGACCATGCTTATTTATATTTGGAACAAGGGAAAGAAGATTTATGTTTGGATAAAACTCACAATCTGAGTATGTAACTGAAGCTGGCAGGTGACCTGAACATCAGATAATTGTATAAAACTTTTATTATAAATATTTATACAATATATAAACACATTTAACTCGAAAACTGATAATGGTGTAGTCCTACAGTGATTCGTGCGTTCCAAAAAATTTATCTTTCATAAATGTTGAAAATGCATAGCGTAAGTAAACATAGGATGATGTGTATATATATATATATATATATATATATATATATATATATATATATATATATATATATATATATATATATATATAGTGTACATAATAAAATGGAGAAAAGGACTATATAATAAATCAAGACTCTTACCTATGCCCAGATATGTTATCCTTGAGAACTTAGATCATAACTCAGTAATACAGGCCTATCAAGACTAAATTTAGAATATTTAATATTCTAGAAATAACATGACGTAGTTCAGTACGGACCTGTTCCGCCAGTCTAGGCTATCTCCTGGACACCTAAATGAGAACCCACACTTCTCGCCTTAGACAGTTTCATTGCACGTATCCAGAACCCATATATAAGAACTCTTGTGTAGGTTGTCGCAAAGCTTGGCGCAACAGAATCGAGACGAATTATTTTCCGATGATCGCCTATTAAATGTGATTGGTGTTAGTATTATATAATAATATATTATCCCAACTATATCGATTTTACAATTAAACATTTCATATGCTTACGTAGAAAAACGTAATTAAAAAATAGGAAATATATTTCATTGTACCACAAAAACTAAATACAAACATAACCTCACTTCACAAACACATAGAGACATTTCACAAAATAGCATTTTACAAATATACTCGAAACTTCACACATTCAAGATTTGTTTATAAACCAGATCTATAAACATACTACTTAACAAAATCCCTATATTAAAATATCTACAGAGTATCCACCTAATACTGATTTGGTTAAAAAAGAATTATGGAATTAGTAACGTAGTATAAAAGGTTGATGTGAGAAGCGGTAATCTTTTGCACTGTGTGAAATAAAGCACAGTTTAGAAGTCGGCGGCGGCGTTAATATTGAGTTGTGAGTGTTAAAAATGTTTTACGCGTTGTTACCGTGTTGGTTACACCTTATTGAAACATTGTTCTAGTACACACTTGAATAAAATGAATTCCCAAATTTAAAATTTGCTTGTAAAGTTAGGAAGTTTCTATATTTTTCAAAATTTAAATTTGTTGGGAATCTAGCGAGTTTCATTATTTTTTCGTGTCCTCCCGAGTGTTTTTAAATTGAGAGGAACAATTTATTATCCCGCAGTTGCGGCTCGTGGGCAGATTTCATAGCAGCGCAACCCCCCAAACCAGAGATCAGTAGCAAAGAGAAAATAAATTTATTTATTTTGTAAGTATATTTGTACAATGTTGCGACCGAATATTCATCATACAACATGATTCATTATTATAGATAATAATAAAAACGTCAACACGGCAGTGACCTTGTGACAGTTCGTATAGTTGCAGACAGTCTCGTTCGGCCTGGTTGAAGCAAAACCTGCAACACCCAGTGACGTCACTCCTAATGGAGAAAACGCATTGGAAGATCTAGACAGACTGAAACAGCTAGGCAGCGCCGTAAAGCTCTATTAGGTTGCAATCGGGCTGCAACCTCGGGAGTGTTCGGTTAAGATCGGCTCCGTCCGAAATGACGTACCCCCTCTCCGAGTTTGTTGTGCACAGTTACGAATGAATTGAAATCTTTTTGTTCCTAAATAAACCCATGACTTGAGATCCGGTTTCTTAAATAAGTAAAAATAAAATAAAAAATTCCCATAAATTCCTTAAATAGAATAAACCACAAAGTATTAGGCAGTAGTTATCTATTTCGCCCATAAAACTTCTGTAATTTTTATGATTACGATGTCTTTCCCTTAAAAAAAATAACACTTTTACGATATGCAACTTCCATAAGTTTTATCCATCAGCCGCCACTGTTATTGGTTAATCAATCAATCGGTGAAGCCGAATAATACAATTAGAATATAGTAAATCGTGTTTTCAAAATACAGAGAAATAGACCCTACTCTAAATATTTCTCAGTAGGCAGTTGAATCATTTTCTACCGATTTTCTTAAAGAAATTGTTTTTGATGAGTCAGGTAAACCAATCAAGTAAAATGTAATGAGTCTCTCTCTCTCTGTGTGCGCGCGCGCGCGCGCGCGTGTGTGTGTGTGTGTGTATGTAGCGCAGCGAATCACTATAAAATGTTTTTTAGTAGTTCCACTTTAAAATAAAAAGACACTTTCAGTATTCAACAAAGGCTATTGCTTTAAAGACAATTCTTAGCTGCTTTGTGATAAAAAAAAGGCAGTAATGTTTTTGTAAATAAAATGCTTTAAAATTGCCCAACTATTGCAAAAAAGCTGCGCAATTACACCGTGGCACGTTTAGAAGTTTTAATTAGTTCAGTTGAAAGTAGACCCCTCCTATTGTCCCAATCCCTATTTGATTTAAATATTATTGAAATATTTACATAAAGCTGTTTACAATTGGTAAACAAGCAAATGTTTGTAATATTCATATTTTCTTTACAATACATTCTAAATTAACTACTGCTCGAATTTATTAGGATCATTTATTTATTAGGATTATCAGGATGTAAGACGTAACTTTACTTTAAATAAAGTTTGAATAACACGTTCGAATTAATTTTGAGTTCATCACAAAAACAAGATTGTGATCATGAAAAGGAGTTATCTGAATGAGTAGAAATTAAAACATCGTAGCTGCTAAACACGATTAACCAATATGATTTAGACAAATGTTTTCATACGAACAGATTTATTAAATGAATATTTCCCTTGGAGCCTTTTGCTTGGAAGTAAGCAGGTAACACGTCTCAGTACTAGCTGGATCCATACCGATCTCCTGTGGCTTTCCATTCTCTTAGTAGACACCTATCTTCACCTCGGTCTACTTCGTACCACCTAACAGTCAATGAGTGTGGTGTTAATTTTACCTAAACTTAATTTAGTACTTATGAACATAACAGCTGATTCGACATACGATGTCCTGTATTACCTATAAATATTCAATTTTATAACATAAATAAGAAGTAAAATTACAAATCTTTCCAAAGTACGATGTTTATTGTAATTTACAACAATATTCAATTTATTTAAGATATCCATACATTTATTTATGGGTACTGAAAAACAACTATATCCACCGCCCAATATATATGAAATCATTCGGCATCATAGTTACTTAATAAATTTAAATTATTATTTTTAGGATTCAAGCGTAAAAATAATAACCTAATTCTTAACTCTCTCAAAAAAAATATTTAGTTTAATTATACACACACACACACACACACACACACACAGACACACACACACACACACACACACACACACACACACACACACACACACACACACACACACACACACACACACACACACACACACACACACACACACATTGTAACGGTCAAAACGGCCGTTCAAATTGAAAAATTAATAATTTCAAATTTTTGAATAACAAATTTAATAGTTAAATAAAGAGGTTTTAATTTATTGTATAATGAAACGTTGTAAAAAGTGAAGAATACAGTAAAATCTTGAATAAGTATTATTAAGACGAATTAAAAATTAAAATAAAATAAAATTGTAAGAACTAACTAAATTTGACAAACGGGAGTGCAGTGAAAATTTTTTAAGTGCCGAAAAATGCTAACTTGAGAACTAGGTCACGTAGAACTATCACTGACATTTTGAAATGACCAGCAAAATCCAAAAAGAACAATAGTGAAAACCAAATCTAAAAAAGTCAAATAACAAAAACGTTACAGCCATTTTAAAGAAATAGACATTTTTCAGTATTCCAAAACCGATAACAAAATTATGCAGGTTTAATCGAATACGTTGTGCAACCCGGCCGTACAAGAAAAAAGCACGGAGATAGCGACGAGCTAAGAGCGGGTGGGGAAGGGTTACATAGCCGCAATAAATACAGAAACTTGAGGACCTGTAAGGCAGTCTGTGAAAAATTTTAATACGAGGTGCTAACGGTCACTATGCCGGTTCGCGCCTAGGACAACCACCATAGGCCAGATGGAACCAAACAGCCACGTTTCTGTCGTCTAATTCGAACCATGGACGAGGGCTTCAGACTCAGCCTCCGGGACGTGAAAATGGAGAAGGACTTCCATCGACTTACCAGGGATGGCTACTTCCAGTGTCCAGGGATCCGGAATCAAGACGAGTGGACTCTAGGACCGGCAGGGAAATTCTTGGCAAGTCATTTTCTCTATTATATTAAATAACGTCAAATTTATTAAGTTAAAAATATTAGATTAAAAATTTTCAATAAAAATTAAACAATGACTTCACTCTATGTTGAATTTTTAAATAAATGTTAAATGCAGTAAAATTAATTTACACTCACACACACACACACACACACAATCACACACATATATATTATATTCAAATTATACGTTAATATACACAAAACAAAATCTTTATTTATTATATTAAACTAGTTTAGTAATATTTATTTTATAAGTTAATATATTTATTATCTTACAAATTAAAGAAGTTTTCAATTCAGTTGCATTTTAAGTTAATATTAAAAAGTAAATAAAGCAACATACTATTACAATAGTTACTATAAAAATACCCTAAACATATATAAACATTGTTGTATGAGATCTTATTTACACCTAATAATAAGCTGTACGTCATAGCGTGATTGCCGCCATCTTTGGATTATTAATAATCGATTGCATCTATATTTATAACTCTTAATTTCAACATACGTAACTGATAGCTCGGTCAAATATGTAGGTTGGATTTTTGTAAAATATCGACTCAGGTCAACCCAGTCGGGCTACAAATATGCCAGAACCTTCCTCGTATTTTATTCAAGAACTTATAACGTTTGAGGTCGATTGAATGAACGGTTTAAGAGCCCGGCGGAAGTCATAAGAGATATAACTTACAAAAATTAATTTTTATTTATATAGATTAAAAGTGATTTAAATATATCTTATTATATAAGATGAAATCAGCTGAACTGAAATCATATGTTGTTAATCATAATAATTCAATAACTTATTGAGAAGTTAAAGCCAGTTGCATGATTTTACACGCATATACACGTTTACACTTAAATAAAAATTTGAAAAACAAAATAGAGAAATCTTCCCTCGAAAAGTCTTACATTGGTTTTCGCTGAAGTAATAATAATAACTATAATGTCTGGGTCGAACAAATTATTATCTTCATAAATGAAGCACACAAACTTAATTTAAACCTAATTTATAATTTTCAAAACCCCTCTATTTACACAGATTTATTAATTATTTTAAAATGTAATTGCAAAAAACTACTGTAGTAATTCGGTTTACTGTAAGGGTCTAGGTAGGTTTTTTACTGCAAAATGTATTATATATTATGAAACCCGAGTTAAGGTCGGTGGAGACTAAACAATCGTTAAATTGTTCCAGATCGGAGAGCACGAAGCCTCGCACTTGACAGCAGGTCCTCTTTCATGTTATTTAAAATTTATAAAGTAAAACTCTGGCCTTTATATATCTCGTCTGTTCTGACATGAGACAACCCGTTCTCCGATTACTTTATCTACTCTCGCCCTTATTCAAACAAATTTATTTGTCAAACCACGTTTTTAAAGTATTAAATAATATAGAATATTTTCAAAAGAATTGAAGAGAAAAACAATACTAACAAAATTTAAAAACTAAAGAAGTATAAAATTTAGAAAAAGAATTCCTACTCAGGTCAACAAAGAAAAGTTATATTTTAGTCACTTTTCATTTTATAATTACAAATAATAAAAATATGTATATACGTATAACAGAATCATAATACAAGTGGCAAAGTAGAAAGCTAATTTCCATGTAATTTTCCATTTCAATCTTTATACAATATATGATGTTGGACTATTATTTTTGTATATTACTATTTATTGCTTTTCCTTTTCTTGGTTCAATTATAAAGCTGATAGCGGTCTATAATTTCTTAATCTATCAATCTTTTCTAATGCTTCATTATTGAAAAAAACGTTTCTCTTATAATTTCGTATATATCTTTGAGTAACTGATTTACAGTTATCTGAAAATTGGCTCAGTGCCAAAGTGCTGGATTTTAGACATGAAGTTGTTCAGTTCGAATACGACCGAGGCATAATATTAAAAAATTTTAATAATAAAATAAAAATTTGAAGAAACTGTAACAACATCAAATGTTATAAAATACACCTTAATAAATTGTATTTAAACATGACTGGATGAAAAAAACGTATTTTATTAACGATTGAAAATTTGTATAATATATATATATATATATATATATATATATATATATATATATATATATATATATATATATTGTAATACTTTGCATAATTTCTATTTCTTGTTTTATATACACAACTAAATGACGCTTTCATAAACATTTGGACTCTAAATGTAGTCATAGAACTATAAGTTTTTTTAAAAATTTTGATAATGCTGATACTGCCAATCAGCGAAAAGCTTCAATGTATGAAGAAAAGTAATATAAAAATTCTTGTTTGTGAAAGTGTCATTTAATTGTATATATATATAAATATATATATATATAATTAATAAAATTAATTTTTTTTAAAACAAGAATATTTTAATACATATATTATTTGAAGCTATTCGCCGATAAAACAGTACCATCATCAGGAAAATTAATAATTCAGGAACAATATATGTATTAAAAGTATTTTTGTTTTTAAAATATTTTTAATTTATTAATTATATATATATATATATATATATATATATATATATATAATACGTTTTCTTGTTTAATAATTTAAAACAATATAGGTTATTCAAATACAAGAATATTTATTAATTTATTTCCAATATTATATTCACATACTTAATAAATATTCTTGTATTTGAATAACCTATGTTGTTTTAATATATATATATATATATATATATATATATATATATATATATATATATATATATATATATGTGTGTGTGTGTGTGTGTGTGAGAAGAGAGTGAGCTAATAGAACGAATTGAATAGTTATATTTTCATTAAAACTTTTTGCAGCTGTATTTTATTTCGTAATGATCAATATAATATGTCTTAGATGTGTCAAAACGCATCGAGAACTCTTGAGAAAACTAAATCTACTTGCACTTAGCATTACTAGTGACCACTTAGCACTATTAGTGACCACTTAGCATTACTAGGCTCTAAAGAATAATCCGTATTACAAATGGATTGGTTACAATTTGCCGCAATTTTTCTATAACTTGTTTCATTCTCAGGTAAGAATTAACTGAAACCCTTAAAAATGCTGTAAATTTATATCTACTAGAATTTTAAATTTTCAAGTAGCTGCCATAAAGGACCACAGTGTCGATGTGAACGACTTGTGTGACCATATAATTAGAACTGTAACAGATAGATGTAATTACTAGAAACATAACTCGTTTAGACATTTTCTTTCATGCAACAGAGCAAAATTCTGGTTTAACTTCCAATTTGATGGGAAAACTCCTACTATTACAGAGACCTACAGCTATTTACAGGTTTGGTTAGGTATTATCCATGTTAGATAAACGAGGTCGCACGAGGATCAAAACGGGCAGATGCGATAGAAAGATACTGAGCGGTTGAGCCTTTATTCTGGAGCTGGGGAAGGTAGATGAAGGTTACAAAATGCAGAGCTATACACTATTTATAACGAATAACAGTTTAGATTGGCATACGAATACAGAGGATGGTTATACCCACAGAATGGAGATATAACAGCGGAAAGCAGGTATACTGCAACAAGTAAGGAGATTTAATTGGTCCAGGTTTTGCGAGAGTGAGAATTCACACTACAGATTAGATGGAGGTAACAGGAGAGGTTAAGGAGGATGGGAACAGGTTAGTTACAAAATCCAGTAAATCTACAACAAGAGTACACGCTTAAACAAGATAGTGGGATCGCGTACTCTCCAATGAGATGTGGGTTTATCTTTAAGAGGCGGAAGTTGAAGATTTTTCAATTAAGCATGAAAACGTATTTATTTAGCATCGCTAATGCATAAAAAAGTATATGTGATGAATATCAGTTTTTATTGTTTAGTGTTTATGATTTTTCCATAATGTACATGAGCGTTAGTGTGCCATAACGTTTGTCAAATTCAAGAATACTTTCCTCCAGTGTTTAAATGAAATTTTCCCTCCTTCAATGAACCTCAAGGAGTACGCCTTCTTTCTGGACGCGTTAGTGATTAGAACTAGCTAATCAGATAAGTTATTAAAACCACTGAACTGAGAATAAAAATACACCCCTAGCAAAAAGAAAGAACAGAGCTTACAAGGAAATAAAGACGTATTTCCATAAAGCATTGTAGACAGGTTACAGAATCCAGAACTAATAATCGAAGAAATCAGACAACCCTTCAAGCAAGTAAAATTAATGTTTTAATGAAAATAATGAGGTAAAATAACAATGTAAATAATAGATAAACTAAAACATACAAAAGAATTCTTTCTTAAAAGTATATATTCTCTTTATTCTATACTGAAGTATAAATAGTAAAGCTATAGGATTATAGAAAATCCTTAGAGAATAAAATTTAAACATGAAGCAAGATTTCCAACTTTTGTGTTTAAAGTGTTAGAGCGTAGAGCTTATTAGAGGAATTATTGTAAAAAATTAATTATTTAAATGAAACTATAAGTTCTCTTTAAGGAAACGCCCATCGAAATAACATTAACTTAAATAATGGTTCCTATAGGAAAATGCAAGAGGATCATTTAAATCCTAGTAACAAATATAACTTAGAAAGTTCATGTTCTTTAATTTTTTATTTTTCTCGTAAATTGTTTAAACAATTCAAAAGCGTTTAAAAAATAATAATTGTTAATGGATAATTTTTTTGATGGATTGAATTGTCCAAACAAATATCGGACTAATACTGTTTTATTGAGCAATGATATTCTATTTTACAATATTGTTTTTTTTGCAAAAATAAATTAAAATATGTTTAATATATTTTAATATTTTAATTATTAATTAAACAACTGTTGATTTAAAGTAATAATAAAATCCTTTTTATTTTATTTACAATTGTAATATATTTAAATTCAACATAGTTATAAAAATATATACAAGAGATTTACGCCACAAAGTGGAACAAAGTAAAGTTGGTGCAGCACAAGTTCCGTAGCAGATTAGATCTCATAAATTACAGATTCCATGAAGGAAACTAATTAGTTGCTTCTAAAGTTTACCGTTTCTGTAATGAATTGAACTCTCTTCAGCCTATTTTATATAACCCCACTCTATTGGTAGACAGTACAATTTATAAACGGTAAGCCTATACTGAAATTTATATAATCTAAATTCTAAGTTTATACAGTTTCAACATTAATTATTTGGAAAATACAATAAATATTTATAATAAGGGTAATTTTTGCCATACATAATTAGTCGAGGTAGACAGTAACAGGAAAAGCAAATTCTCTAAAGTGGTTAGGTTGGCAAATACAATAAATATTTATAATAAGGGTAAGTTTTGCCATACATAATTAGTCGAGGTAGACAGTAATAGGAAAAGCAAATTCTCTAAAGTGGTTAGGTTGGCAAATACAATAAATATTTATAATAAGGGTAATTTTTGCCATACATAATTAGTCGAGGTAGACAGTAATAGGAAAAGCAAATTCTCTAAAGTGGTTAGGTTGGCAAATACAATAAATATTTATAATAAGGGTAATTTTTGCCATACATAATTAGTCGAGGTAGACAGTAACAGGAAAAAGCCAATTCTCTAAAGTGGTTAGGTTGGCAAATACAATAAATATTTATAATAAGGGTAATTCTTGCCATACATAATTAGTCGAGGTAGACAGTAATAGGAAAAGCAAATTCTCTAAAGTGATTAGGTTGGCAAATACAATAAATATTTATAATAAGGGTAATTTTTGCCATACATAATTAGTCGAAGTAGACAGTAATAGGAAAAGACAAATTCCATAATGTACATGAGCGTTAGTGTGCCATAACGTTTGTCAAATTCAAGAATACTTTCCTCCAGTGTTTAAATGAAATTTTCCCTCCTTCAATGAACCTCAAGGAGTACGCCTTCTTTCTGGACGCGTTAGTGATTAGAACTAGCTAATCAGATAAGTTATTAAAACCACTGAACTGAGAATAAAAATACACTCCTAGCAAAAAGAAAGAACAGAGCATACAAGGAAATAAAGACGTATTTCCATAAAGCATTGTAGACAGGTTACAGAATCCAGAACTAATAACACTGCACAACAAAGTTTTTGTTTCGAGGTTGAAATTAGCTGATTTTAATGTATTTCCACGTGTTAAAACCGAAAATGACCATAAAAATTATATATTAGCTCGTATTTCAGATATATATATATATATATATATATATATATATATATATATATATATATATATATATAGAGAGAGAGAGAGAGAGAGAGAGAGAGAGAGTTTTCAACAAATGAAATATTTCATTACCAACAGTTGGTACACAGGTTTGTTTACAAAATTTCCCTCTCTTCAGCTGTTCATAAGTAGTAAACATAACCTATGTGAGTTTGTCAGTTGTACGCACGTGGTTGCTATTGAAATTATTGTGTGAAGTTGATTTTTAAATTAATTTTAGTGCTGATCTGAAATGCCTCGAAAGTGTGTGAATTCTGTCGATAGGTTTTGCTATATATGTGGTGAAATAACATTTTTGGCTCAGAAACGTAAAATGACACCTATCGTTAAGACTGCCTATGAACATTATTTTGGTGTGAAAGTTGGGGACCAAGATAAATCATGGGCTCCTCATATTTGTTGCAATTCTTGTTCCGTCATATTGCGAGAGTGGCTGAAAAATAAAAACCGGGCAATGGCTTTTGCAGTACCTATGGTTTGGCGTGAGCCTACCAATCATACAGACGACTGTTATTTCTGCTTAACTCCTCCCATTAAGCAAGGTTTATCTATGAAGAAAAGAGGAGCGGTTAAATACCCTAATCTCCCATCTGCTCTTCGGCCTGTACCACACTCAGACACTTTGCCAGTCCCTTCTCCACCCCAAAACTATGAAATTTTAGAGGAAGGTGATGAAGACTGTTTAGAAGGAGCAACCCATCCTTCAACATCTTATGACCCTGATTTTCAGGTAAGCGATAGATCTAGTGATCCGCACAAAATTAGTCAAGCAGAGTTGAGTGACCTTATAAGAGATCTTGGCTTGTCTAAGGTAAAGGCTGAGCTTTTAGGGTCAAGACTACAACAGTGGAATCTTCTAAAACATGATGTGAAAATATCTCAGTACAGACAGCGTCAAAAAGATTTGCTTCCTTTTTTTGAGAAAAAAGAAAACCTCGTAATTTGTTCTGATGTTAATGGTTTGATGGACTGCTTCAAATTGGTTCACACTCCATCTGAATGGAGACTGTTTATAGACTCTTCAAAACTAAGCTTAAAAGCTGTACTTCTGCATAATGGAAATCAGCTACCTTCTATTCCTATAGGTCATGCAGTACACATGAAGGAAACTTATATAAATATGAAAACACTTCTCCAATCAATCAAATATGAACAACACAAGTGGCAAATCTGTGGTGATCTGAAAGTCATTGCTATACTCCTAGGAATGCAATTAGGGTTCACCAAGTACTGTTGTTTCTTATGTCTGTGGGACAGTCGGGATAGAAAATCTCACTATAAAAAAGTGAACTGGCCTACACGAGACCTAAACCTTAATGAGAAAAATGTAGTTTACGAGCCTCTTGTAGATCCTAAGGATGTTCTCTTACCCCCATTACATATTAAGTTGGGACTAATGAAAAACTTTGTGAAGGCCATGGACCAGGAAGGACAAGCTTTTAAGTACTTGAGAGCAAAGTTTCCCAGGTTAAGTGATGCTAAAGTCAAGGAAGGCATCTTTATTGGGCCTCAAATCCGTGAAATCGTAAATGATCCTGCTTTTGACATGATTGTAACAGGAAATGAAAAAAGAGCCTGGGAAGCCTTTAAGGGAGTTGTACATGGGTTTTTAGGTAACAAAAGAGATGATAACTTCACAGCATTGGTTAAAGAGCTTCTTCAAGCTTACCACCAACTTGGATGCAACATGTCCTTAAAAATTCATTTTCTTCACTCTCATCTTAATTTCTTCCCACAAAACTGTGGAGCTGTGAGTGACGAACATGGAGAAAGATTCCATCAAGACATTGCCTTAATGGAACAGAGATATCAGGGCCGTTGGAATGAAGCAATGCTTGCAGACTACTGCTGGTCTGTGTGTAGGGATGCTCCAGAAGTGTTTTATAAAAGACAAGCTAAACGACAGCGATCTTACAATGAATCGGATTGACTTAATTGAAATTTGGTGGTACAAACTTCTTTTATTTGTCAAAACACTAAGAATAATGTTTTTTTAATCAATTTTGTACTTGAAATATTGTAAAAGAAACATAACAATATTGTTTTATGTACTTTCACTTTTCACGTATAGTATAACTACTCTTTAAGATTAAGTACTGTGTATCTCAAAAACCAAAGCTAATAAAATTTTTTCATTGTTATTTTCGTTTTTATCACCCCAAAATTAGTAGAAATTGACTAATTTAGTGTAGGAAACATTCAAAAAATATTTTTTTGTTGTGCAGTGTAATCGAAGAAATCAGACAACCCTTCAAGCAAGTAAAATTAATGTTTTAATGAAAATAATGAGGTAAAATAACAATGTAAATAATAGATAAACTAAAACATACAAAAGAATTCTTTCTTAAAAGTATATATTCTCTTTATTCTATACTGAAGTATAAATAGTAAAGCTATAGGATTATAGAAAATCCTTAGAGAATAAAATTTAAACATGAAGCAAGATTTCCAACTTTTGTGTTTAAAGTGTTAGAGCGTAGAGCTTATTAGAGGAATTATTGTAAAAAATTAATTATTTAAATGAAACTATAAGTTCTCTTTAAGGAAACGCCCATCGAAATAACATTAACTTAAATAATGGTTCCTATAGGAAAATGCAAGAGGATCATTTAAATCCTAGTAACAAATATAACTTAGAAAGTTCATGTTCTTTAATTTTTTATTTTTCTCGTAAATTGTTTAAACAATTCAAAAGCGTTTAAAAAATAATAATTGTTAATGGATAATTTTTTTGATGGATTGAATTGTCCAAACAAATATCGGACTAATACTGTTTTATTGAGCAATGATATTCTATTTTACAATATTGTTTTTTTTGCAAAAATAAATTAAAATATGTTTAATATATTTTAATATTTTAATTATTAATTAAACAACTGTTGATTTAAAGTAATAATAAAATCCTTTTTATTTTATTTACAATTGTAATATATTTAAATTCAACATAGTTATAAAAATATATACAAGAGATTTACGCCACAAAGTGGAACAAAGTAAAGTTGGTGCAGCACAAGTTCCGTAGCAGATTAGATCTCATAAATTACAGATTCCATGAAGGAAACTAATTAGTTGCTTCTAAAGTTTACCGTTTCTGTAATGAATTGAACTCTCTTCAGCCTATTTTATATAACCCCACTCTATTGGTAGACAGTACAATTTATAAACGGTAAGCCTATACTGAAATTTATATAATCTAAATTCTAAGTTTATACAGTTTCAACATTAATTATTTGGAAAATACAATAAATATTTATAATAAGGGTAATTTTTGCCATACATAATTAGTCGAGGTAGACAGTAACAGGAAAAGCAAATTCTCTAAAGTGGTTAGGTTGGCAAATACAATAAATATTTATAATAAGGGTAAGTTTTGCCATACATAATTAGTCGAGGTAGACAGTAATAGGAAAAGCAAATTCTCTAAAGTGGTTAGGTTGGCAAATACAATAAATATTTATAATAAGGGTAATTTTTGCCATACATAATTAGTCGAGGTAGAGAGTAACAGGAAAAAGCCAATTCTCTAAAGTGGTTAGGTTGGCAAATACAATAAATATTTATAATAAGGGTAATTTTTGCCATACATAATTAGTTGAGGTAGACAGTAACAGGAAAAGCCAATTCTCTAAAGTGGTTAGGTTGGCAAATACAATAAATATTTATAATAAGGGTAATTCTTGCCATACATAATTAGTCGAGGTAGACAGCAACAGGAAAAGCAAATTCTCTAAAGTGGTTAGGTTGGCAAATACAATAAATATTTATAATAAGGGTAATTTTTGCCATACATAATTAGTCGAGGTAGACAGTAACAGGAAAAGCAAATTCTCTAAAGTGGTTAGGTTGGCAAATACAATAAATATTTATAATAAGGGTAATTTTTGCCATACATAATTAGTTGAGGTAGACAGTAACAGGAAAAGCAAATTCTCTAAAGTGGTTAGGCTGGCAAATACAATAAATATTTATAATAAGGGTAATTTTTGCCATACATAATTAGTCGAGGTAGACAGTAATAGGAAAAGCAAATTCTCTAAAGTGGTTAGGTTGGCAAATACAATAAATATTTATAATAAGGGTAATTTTTGCCATACATAATTAGTCGAGGTAGACAGTAATAGGAAAAGCAAATTCTCTAAAGTGGTTAGTTTGGCAAATACAATAAATATTTATAATAAGGGTGATTTTTGCCATACATAATTAGTCGAGGTAGACAGTAATAGGAAAAGCAAATTCTCTAAAGTGATTAGGTTGGCAAATACAATAAATATTTATAATAAGGGTAATTTTTGCCATACATAATTAGTCGAAGTAGACAGTAATAGGAAAAGACAAATTCTCTAAAGTGGTTAGGTTGGCAAATACAATAAATATTTATAATAAGGGTGATTTTTGCCATACATAATTAGTCGAGGTAGACAGTAATAGGAAAAGACAAATTCTCTAAAGTGGTTAGGTTGGCAAATACAATAAATATTTATAATAAGGGTAATTCTTGCCATACATAATTAGTCGAGGTAGACAGCAACAGGAAAAGCAAATTCTCTAAAGTGGTTAGGTTGGCAAATACAATAAATATTTATAATAAGGGTAATTTTTGCCATACATAATTAGTCGAGGTAGACAGTAACAGGAAAAGCAATTTCTCTAAAGTGGTTAGGTTGGCAAATACAATAAATATTTATAATAAGGGTAATTTTTGCCATACATAATTAGTCGAGGTAGACAGTAACAGGAAAAGCAAATTCTCTAAAGTGGTTAGGTTGGCAAATACAATAAATATTTATAATAAGGGTAATTTTTGCCATACATAATTAGTCGAGGTAGACAGTAATAGGAAAAGCAAATTCTCTAAAGTGGTTAGGTTGGCAAATACAATAAATATTTATAATAAGGGTAATTTTTGCCATACATAATTAGTCGAGGTAGACAGTAATAGGAAAAGCCAATTCTCTAAAGTGGTTAGGTTGGCAAATACAATAAATATTTATAATAAGGGTAATTTTTGCCATACATAATTAGTCGAGGTAGACAGTAATAGGAAAAGCAAATTCTCTAAAGTGGTTAGTTTGGCAAATACAATAAATATTTATAATAAGGGTAATTTTTGCCATACATAATTAGTCGAGGTAGACAGTAATAGGAAAAGCAAATTCTCTAAAGTGGTTAGGTTGGCAAATACAATAAATATTTATAATAAGGGTAATTTTTGCCATACATAATTAGTCGAGGTAGACAGTAATAGGAAAAGCAAATTCTCTAAAGTGGTTAGTTTGGGAAATACAATTAAAGTTTGAGCTCTACTTTTATGGATCTTAAATGACCCTCGTCTCTATAATAATGTTACTATAAACCTAACTTAATTTACCGTTTACAGTAAATTTGGAAAACAAATTTAAGATTTTATAATTCGTCTTTCAAAATACTTTTTTTGAACGTATTTCTTACACAAAAAAAACGAGAAAGAAAAAAAAGTCAATCAGAAAGCCCCTTGAGTGTAAATAAAAGCAGTTTCCCCGCATTACATCAAGTACCCGTTCCAACTGGTTGAATGTCTCATAATTGAAAACTTATTGCATTTTATCATCCGTTACTAGAAGCCTTTCAATTAGGTAGAGATTGCGTTCATTTGATAAAGTTATATCGGCGGATGAGTGACATTGAACCTTAGGGAGGTAATCTTGATACTGTGGGGCATAATCTCTACCAATACCCCCAACATAACCCTTTATTAATCCCTCGCCTTTTAAACTCTAATCTATATAACTAGTAGCATCAAACTGAGTCGAATTGGACGAGCGGACGATTTCAGTCATATGTTCTAAATCGAAATCAAGACGATTTCTCAACATAATTTGTCATATATCTCTTAACATATTATCACGTAATTGGGGTTTCCATTACGTAATTTTCCTCAATGTTCCTACGAGCTATGTGTACAGACCATTAGAATTGTGAAGTATTTTGCAGTACGCTGAAATGTTGCAATATCCAATATTTTAATTTCACATCCACAGAATAAGTTTTAATACCTGGATGGTAAACACGGTTCAAGCAATTATACTTAGCTGGTGGACATGGTTCAGGGAATTATACTTAGCTGGTGAACATAGTTTAGGGGATTATACCTATTTTGTAGATATGGCTCAACCAACTATACGTTTATGGTGGATATAGTTCAGGCAATTATACTTAGCTGGTGGCCATGGTTCAGGCGATTATTTCATTCTACTGGTTATATTTACCTAGTTAATTATATTTACCTGGTTAATTGTACCTCGGTGGAGGTTATGGTTCAGACATTTATTCATTGCTTGTGGATATGATTCAGGCAATTATACCTGGGTGGTGAATATGATTTAGCCAATAATACCTGGCTGATGGGTATGGTTAAGACAAATATTCCTTGCTGGTGAATATGGCTCAGACAACTATAATTTCTGGAGAATATGGTTCACGGAATTATATCTGCCTGGTGAACATGGTTCAGTTAATTTCACCTGGGTGGTTGACATGGTTCAGGCGATCACTCTATTCTACTTGATATAATTCAGGCAATTATACCTGGCTGGTGGATATGGTTCAGGCGTTTATTGAATTCTACTGGTTATGGTTCAGGCAATTATTCCTCGCTGGTGGATATGGTTCAGGCAATTCATCCTTTCTGGTGCACATGGTGCAGGAAATTATTTCTTGCTGATGGATATGGTTCAGGCAATTATACCTAACTGCTGAATATGGTTCAGACAATTATTCATTCCTGGTGGATATTGTTCATTCAACTTTACCTGACTGGTGAATATGATTCAGGCAATTATACCTGGTTAGTGTACATGGTTCAGGCAATTATTCCTTGCTGGTGGATATATGGTTCAGGCAATTACACTTGGCTCGTGGACAAGGTTCAGGCAATAATACGTAGCCGGTGGATGTGGTTCAGGCAACTGTAGCTAATTGCTGAATATGGTTCAGACAATTACACACTGCTGGTGGATATAGTTTAGGCAATTAGTCTTCACTGGTGGATATGGTTCTTTAAATACATCTGGCTATTGAATATGGTTCAGGCAATAATTTCTTGCTAGTGAATATTATTCAGGTAACTACACGTGGCTTTTGAAACCGATTAAGGATATATACAGATTTATATATTTCAATTATGATATATATATATATATACACGTATATATTACACACACACACACACACACACACACACACACACATATATATATATATATATATATATATATATATATATATATATATATATATATATATATATACGTATTCCTTCACCGATGGAAAAATATGATGGATAGTCATTATCTGGAGTACATACGCTCATTCTGCAGTGCATAAAATCGCAATTCCGAAGTTTTGCTAGAAACTTGAAGAGCGAGTCAACTGTTGTGGGGTTCACCTCGTCAATGCTAGATGAGATTCTAGCGAAACGTAGGAACTCCGATATTATGCACTGCAGAATGAACGGATGTACTCCAGATAATAACTATTCATCATCATCATCATTATATATATATATATATATATATATATATATATATACATTTATATTAATACATATACGTATGTGTAAAGTGAATGTGTGTGTGTGTGTGTGTGTGTGTGTGTGTGTGTGTGTGTGTGTGTGTGTGTGTGTGTGTGTGTGTGTGTGTGTGTTGCAACGGACCGAGCCAACCTACGCACATTGCAGAGCAAGAATTTTGAAACGAGCCGCTCGCAGCCGAAACCACGAACGCTGTGCAATGCTCGCCAAAATCTGCCAGAGAACAAGTCACTGGACTTAAAAAAGAAAAAACCTAACTTGCTGCGGATTCTACCCTTAACGGGTAAGTCGTCCCGGGGGATGGGTTCTTTTGAAAGACATCTAACCGGCGAAATGACCATATCAGCTGTAGGAGAGTGTAAGAAACTTGTTTAAAATAATACTCAGTTTGTTTGCAAGTTAGTTAAAAAATCTTTATTTTTTAATTTTAAAAAATTTAAAATTTACTATTACAATGCACAGTCTGCAATTTATTTGACAAAAAAAAAAAATATCCTTTGTGTTGGTTCTTAACACAGTTAAGAAACCATACTGCTTATTTTAGTTGACATTTAAAATTTAAATTAAGAATTTACGATTTTAATTTCCTTTCAATTAGAGTATGCCAGAGCGTAAAACTTTGCTCTACTTGACGGTCAATCTTACTTGTCGAAAATATAACCCTTTACAACTTGTCATAATTTTATTTTATTTTCCCAGGTTCTCAACCTTGCGATTTTCAACGTCAATATATGGTTTTGTTTTCTTAACTTTTTACTGACAATTTTAATTGTTACAAATTACAAATATTCGTTGATTCAAGCAAAGCCTTACTTTTCAACACACTCCGAAAGATCCCTACTTTTCACATTTTGTTCAATTTATTTAAACTTTCTAAACACACTACTTTATTTATGGCCATATTTTACATAGCCATTTAAATGATATAATTTTTTCTATATCTTTATCAATTTAAAATGAACATTTTAACATTCAAATTCTATTTACTTTAGCAGGTAAAATTTCAATCAATTTTACCAAACAACCTAAAAACAATTTCATAAAACATAGCAAATTATATAAAAACCAATTATGAAATACATACTGAAACAGAAATTACATATAAAACATATAGCCATATCTCTTACAAGATTATCAAAATATTTACTGAACATCAAATCATAAGTTATAAAAATTTTAAAACATCTGCTGAATAAATTCCAACACCTTCCCATATTGAGATTATAATATTTAAATACATATTTAAATAAAAAAGTTTACTGAAACCTATTTAAAACCTTTTTCAAAAATATCTTCACTCATTTACAAAATCTACAAATTTATTTAAATTCATTTAACCCTTTGATTCTCATTTGAATTAACCCTTTCTTCATGAAAATTCACATAATGAAATTTATTAATATTTGTTGAAACATAGTTAAACCCTTTTGATGTAACATATGTAACCCTTTTTATATAAAATAAAAAACCCTTTAGTTATCATTTGGTTAACCCTTTCTTCATGAAAATTATAAATACTGAAATTTAATTAAAATTTATTTAAAATTTATCGATGCAATTTCTGAAGGAAATTGATATTTAATAAATTTTGTATACCATTGCTAAATGGCTACAAGCCCATTTGCCTTTATTATAGAACTTACATTTTTAAACCAATTTGCAAAAATTTCAATTTTCTTTCTGTTACTCTACCACCAAGATATTATTTTAAATACACATAAATCATGAAATAAACAATATATATATATATACTTATAATTCTAAAAAGAAAACTTACATTAACATATTAAAATTGGTTAGCTAGACCCACTTACAATTTAAAATCTCTTGTTTAACTTAACCCTTTTATTGTACCTTTTAAAATATTTAAAATCTACCCATATTAAAATCATGTCCCTTTTTTCTTACTCAAACCTTAGTTAGATTCAATTTATTTTATACACATATATAATTTCACCCTTTTCTAACTAAAATCAAAAGTTTACATCAAAAAGCTTCAATTTTTTAGAACCCTTGTTTATTTTAAATGAAAACAATTTATGTCAATTTGTTTCATATGGAAAAATGTCGTAATGACTCCTTCTAAATAAAATACCAATTTAGTTTAATTTAATTATATGAAATAACACTCCTGTTTATAGGAGCACCTGAAACTAAAGCATAGCCTTCCAATCAGCTGTTGTAAACAATGGCCTTTTGTCCGCCATCTTGGATATTTACTTTTAGCAAATTATATTTACCTTTATTTCAACACATCTTTTATTTAAATTCTTTACACCTTCATATGATTTTAAACTCTTTAATTAATTTAAATCCTTTTAGTTGATTTGTTTATTTAAAACCCTTTCCCTTTACATAAGTTCTAATCTAAAATTTCTATTTCCCTTACATACATAAAATACAACATAAATTCTGCATTTATGGCATCGCCATCTTGAAAACCCCCCACTCTTTAAAACAAAGCCACCAGCATTTACTTGTAAAATTTAAAGTTTACTGTTAATGATTTGAAAATTTATTTAAATTTTATAACATTTTCCCAATTTAGAAAAAATTCTTCAAATTAAAATTTTAATTTGCAAAAGGAAAACAGTTTAGATCTGACCTGATTCCACACAAAGCATGGCTTGCCTATCTTCTCCCTCTCTTCTCCGTCTCTCCCTTTGTCCTCCAACGGGGTGGGGAAAATCCGGCGTGGCTGTTGCTTTGTTCCCACGTAAGAATACTTGGATGCTTCCCACGCGTTGCCGCCATCTTTGAAATCCTCCATCCCTTTGTGTGTTTGCTAGGCCTCAAGTAGATCCGCTCGCTTCACCCTTTGGTTGAATCCTTCCATCTTCTTTCTTCGATGCTATTCGCACCTCTTTTAAATTTCAACGGTTACCAGTAAAATTTTAGCTTTAAGCCCTTCTTTTAACACAGTTCTTGGGCATCTCTTAACCCAGAAAATAAATAGAAAAATCTTTTAAAAACGTTTATCAATTTAGTTAAATTTTGTTTAATTTTGTTAGAAATTTAGACTCACACTTTTAAAACTGTTTGCTAGGTTACACCGTTCACATCGCCTTGTCTTTCTAGTAAGGCTACAACACACACATTTAACGACGCTCGCACATAATTTGATGGAAAATTTATGGGAAAACCCCTTTCGCTGCGATCTTGAAATGCGAAAGGGGCCCCATTACGAAACTACAGCGTCACGACCTCTCAACGAAACGAACTGTCCCTAGCCACTCATAGTTTTTGAACTATTGACGGTAATAAAACTATTGTTCATTATTTTACCGGAGCTACGTCCGACACCGACCTTACCCTTCGAGAGTCCTGGTTTAGCTGGGGCTCCAACAGACGCAAGGCCTGCTCAATCCCCGGGAAAACACCCCCACTTGCAGACCGTTCCCACGAGTTGACCACCAATCAGGAGCTTAACTGGATGTCGCCTGATCGGCGCGCGCACTTCTTTTGTACTTTTGTGTAACGGCTCGCCAAATTGATAGACCGATCGATTTAATCCATTTTTTCGATCAAGCCGTATAACTCTTTAAGGGTGCTTCTGATGGAATTTTATTATTCTTTAATTTTGATTTTTCTCGTCTTGCTTCATCTCTGGAAATGTCGATGGTAACTCTAGGCCAATTTTGACCATCTTCGCCTTGCAAACTGCCTTAAATTTAAGTTTCAAACCCTTCCCACGGTGGCTTGGTTTGTTTTACTTACATGAACTTTAGACTCTTTGTGTTTTAAATTTTATATTTTTGCGGCATGTATTCCAAGAGAATATTGCCCGCCGCAATATCCCCCTTTAAAATTGAGACAAAAAAAATTTTTTGCAAGTATCTCAAAAAAAAAATTTACTTATACAAAAAAAAAATTTTTATTTTTCGAGATTTATCTGTTTTCCTATTTTATTTGTGGGTGCTAGCTAACTCTTAATTTACCTTACTTATATATCTATTTGTCCTTGGTCCTCTTCTACTTCTTCTCACTGAAACACTTAAAAAACTTTCACAATATTAATAAGTACAACCCTAAGTATATACATTTTTATAAAACTCACAACTCTCACTGTTCACTCACAGGCTTGATACAATAAATCTGATCTTGTTTTCTCTTTGCTTGATTTTTTAAAAGTTAAAAAATTTAAAAATTTTCTTAAATTTTCCATTTTTTAATTTTCCTACATTTATACCCTCGTTAGTGGCTTTATTTTAGTTTTTCATTACATACCTATAAACATTTTACATTTCTTATAAATACACTACAAAATATCTAACCAAGTTCTTACAATTTATCAGCAGTTACTTACTTACGCTCCTTATCTTGAGTGAGGAACGATGTTCAGGTGTTCCCCTCTCACTCTCTGGCGCTGTCCCTATCAGCTGGCGTTATCTTGCCTACGCATTAGTCGGCCGCTCTACACAGCTGTGACCTTGCGTAGTAAAGCTACTTCCTTATATTTTTTGCTTGGGTCAATGCTCCTACTGTATACAACTTTGGATCGATATTTGTTGCAGTACGGCAACCTACATTTTTTGTTTTGACGTCAGGTCAGCTATCAGGCTTCCTTGTTTATTATTAGTCTATGTATAATTTTATATCTTTAACATCGTACCTTCCCCTTACTTTATTTGTCACAATATTGGCCACTTCATAGGTCTTACGCCCTAGTTTCCTGGTTATTTTAAAAGGGCCTTCGTAAATCAATAGTAACTTTTCTGTCTCTTTTCTTTGCACATTGGAGCGGTTATGCCTTGTGATTAATACCAGGTCGTTGACTTGGAAGTGCGTCTCCTTACAGGTTCTATTTGTCCTTGCCGCTCTGTAGTCTCCCTTAGTCCTAATTCGCTGAAATACTTTCTGAAGCATCTCCCTCCTAGTCTCCACTACCGCATTCCTACAATCCTCAGGGATATATCCTTCCCATACATAGTTTGTTTCCACTCCCCAGTGGACCATTGCCGGCGTGTAGCCTGTGATCTCGTGTGGCATTTGGTTATGATTTTTTTCTATGTATTGCAAGTATTTTTGCCATGAGGATTGTGCATTACTACAGTATGTCCGTAAAATTCTTCCCAAATCTCGATTTATACGCTCGGCTAAATTTACCTGGGGATGCCGAACAGGGATAAGAATGTGTCTCACACCTACTGCCTCGATCCATTCTTTCCACTGTTTGGAGGTAAATGCCGCGCCGAAATCGGTAAGAATTTTAATCGGTTTTCCCACTGTATTAAAATACTCAGTCATGCGATCGATGGAGGTTTTGGAGTTCGGGCTTTTCACAGCGTATAATTTTAGGAACTTCGAGAACACGTCAAGGATCACTAGTACGTGTCTCGCCCCTCCTATACTCCTAGGTAGGGGCCCTAAGAAGTCTACGGCAACCATTTCCCCTGGTTGTTGTGTAAGGATTGGTCTTGTTAATGCTTGTGAGTACCTGTTAGTGTGCTTGGCGTATTGACATATTTTGCATCTCCTTATCACTTCCATAACCCTTTGGTACATATTCTTTATATAGAAGCTCCGACCTAGCATTTTTGCCAATTTATTTCTCCCAATGTGCAAGTACACCTGGTGTACTTCGTTTATGAGTGGCTCAATGTTCCCTTCTGGAATCACGATTTTATTTTTTCCTCTCACTTTAAAGCACAAATATCCTTCTATTACCTCGTATCTCGGGTACCTTTGTATATTTTCTGCTATATTATTTAAATCTATTTGTTCCCTTTGTCCTTCTTTCAATGATAGGATTATTTGTCTTAAGGGTCTCTCGCTTTTCAATTCATTTAGCCTGATAACTGCCTGCTCGTTCTTTAGTTTTCCGATCCCGCTTTGTGCCTGGTACATGCGGCTGACCGTGTCGCAAGGTATGTTCTCCTTGCCAGGGCAGTGAATAACGGAGGGTTGGTACTCTTGGATTGCTAGTGTCCATCTGGTGATGCGAGAGTTGGTGAAGTTGCAAGTGTTTAAAAATTGCAATGCCTTGTTATCAGTGATGATGTGTAACGGCGCTCCTAATATAAGTGGTCTAAATTTCTTGAGGCCGTGCACTATGGCCAGCAGTTCTTTCTCGCACACGCTGTATGACAATTCTGCTTTCTTGAGGGTCCTACTAGCGAATCCAATAACCGCCAAATCCCCGTTATCGTCCTTTTGATAGAGTTGACTTGCTATCGCTATGTGGCTGGCATCCGTTTGTAGGAAGACATCCTGCCCAGCTCTTGGGTGTGTAATAGTTACTGCCTCGAGAAACAACCCTTTGACACGATCAAAAGCCGCCTGCATGTCTGAGTTCCAAATCCAGGGTTGTTGCTTGCGCAGGAGCTTTAAAAGAGGTGAGGTTTCCTGTGAATACTTGCTCGTAAAACGAGCATAGTAATTCACAAATCCTAGAAACGATTGTAATTGCTTTTTATTCTTAGGCACTGGGAAATCGTGTATTGCCTGTAGCTTCTCTGGGTCTGTTCGTACCCCTTCCTGAGTAAAGATGTATCCTAGGAATTTCACCTCCTCCTGACAGAAAAATGTTTTTCTTGGATTTATTGTCAAGTTTCCTTCCCTGAACTTGGTGAAGATCGTTCGTAAATGTTCGAGGTGTTCCTCGAACGTCTCAGACAAGCATAACAGGTCGTCGACGTATGCTAGAATGTTTTCCTCTAATTCCTGTCCCAGCGTCAAATCCACCGTCCTAACCAATGCCGCTAAGGAGTTCTGTAGTCCGAAAGGCACTACCTTGAAGTTGTACACCTTGTTGTTGAAGAGGAACCCTGTATACTTCTTGGAGTCATGTGTAAGAGGTATTTGCCAAAAACTAGACGTGAGATCAATCTTGGAGATATACCTCTTACATCTTCCTTTCCTTAGAATCTCGTCAATCGCTGGTGCGCTTTCGTAATCTGGTACAGTGATGTCATTTAGTCTCCTAGCATCAAGGCATAGTCTGATGGATTTGTCTGGCTTGAGGACCATTACCATCGGGTTGATGTATGGCGTTCTTGACCTCTCAATGATGTCATTGGCTAGCATAACGTCGATTTCCTGTTGGACCTGTTTCCTATAGTTTATAGGGATCGGATAACTCCTCTTTATAAATGGTTTATCCTCATATATTTTCAATCTATGTTTATACTTATTGGACCTTCCTGGAGTCTCGCTGAATACCTCATTGTATTCTTCTATTAATTTTCCCAGCCTTTCCTCCTGAGTCTTTGTGAGAATTGATTTATTTTTATCCTGCTGCTGTATTGTACTCAGGTTTCTTACATTGTATACTCGACGTGGTTTCAGTGTTTGGCCATTTTTAAAATTTTTGTGTTTCTTTCTCTTTACTCTACTCTTCCAATTTACAACCCCTAATCTCCTCCTCATCCTGTATCTGGGTCTACTTCGTTTTGCCTTGTCCTGAGTTTTCTTTTCTCCTCCTTTTTCCTTCCTATTACGTTTGTTTTTCTTGTCCTCTGGCTCGCTCGCATCCTTGTTTCCTTCCGGGATTTCCGCATGGTCGTAGGAACATCCTGGGCCTCCTTGTCCTCTCTGTACCTTTCCTCCTATTTCTTCCTCTTGTCCTTTATACTTTTGCTGCCTACTTTCGGCTTTCTCGGGCTCTGCCCTTTTTACCGCCCTAGTTCCTCGTGTATGACCTTCTTTGCGCCTCCCTTCCGGCACATTTCTGTCTGCCTTGCCATCGGCTCCTCTTCTTTTGCTTACAGCTGCTGCTCCCTTCTTGCTTTCTTTTTGCTCTATTTCTTTTGCCTCCTGGCCTTCTGGTTTTCCCTTTTTCCCCTGTTTACTACCTCTCTGTTTTACTTTTGCATTTGGTTTCTCCTTTGCCACTTCTGCTCCAACATTTCCCTCAGATTGGGATCCATGTCCCAATCCCCCCCCGAGACTCGGCCACTCCGGGTTCTCGATAGGGGTAACGACGTCAGCCTGGTGTTCGGCCGGCGCCAGTACAAGCCCCTCTTCTTCGCTTGTACCAATCCATCCCACCTTGTCGATTTTTGCCCTTCTACTAATCTCTTGGAGCTCTCCTGGATAGTCTTGTGTAGATCTTACTTCTTCTCCTTCCTGAGCTTCCAAGTTAGTAATGGCTGTGTTTGGATGGTCTTGTTTAGGCCTTATGAAGTCGAGACTTGCCATCTCTCCTTCGACCTCGAAAGTCATGAAGCGTCTCTCCATGTTGATGCGGGCTTTGAGTCGATGTAACAGATCGCAACCCATGACAATTTCCGCCCGTAAGCGTTCCACCACCATGAAGCTACTCTCTATTACATGACCTCCCAAACTCAGAGGAATAAAGGCCTGCTTACAGACTCTTATCTGGGGTGTCTTCACCGCCATAATAATGCCCGTATTGCTTACCGGCAATTCCAAGAATTCTTTCCCTTGGCGCTTCAGCTCGTTATACAGGTTGCCCTGTATAACGGACACGTCCGCGCCGGTGTCAATCTCAACACGCACTACCTGTTGCCAGATAGCGCCTATGAGTGCAGGGCATTCCTCAGAATTCTGGGATTGTCGGGGCAACAAACCTTCCTCCTCGAGCAGGTCGTCTCGTATCTCCATATTGAGACCTCCTAACTTCCTTGTTTGTTCCATGTCTGGCTGTTGAGCTGTGGCTCTTATCTTTTCTGACTTTTCATCTCCTTCCTTATTTTCCTGATTCGGAGTTTCTTCTAGTTTGCTTGCATTTCCGTTTCCTTCTTGGATCTTGGCTAGGTCACTGGAACTCTTTTGGCCTCCCTGTTTTGCAGCTTCCTGCTGCCTACTATTTTTCTCAATCTCTTCCTTTCTTCCTCCTTTACTGTTACTGGGTAGCTGTTCTACAGCATCCTTGGGCTCTGCCCCACCCATCGCCCTGTTTCCACTCTGTTCCCTTTTGCCTTCTCCTTCCAGCACGTTTTTGCTCGCTTCCCTGTCAGATGTAACTCCTTTTTGTCTCTCTTTTTCTTTCACTATCCTTTTACTCTTCTTTATACTACTAATACTCTTTTTTATTTCTTTGTTCCGGGTCTCGGTTCCTTTTGCTCGCCATTGTCTGTCTCCATGTTGTCTGTTCTCTTCTATTTCGCACGAGACCCTCCCGCCTCGTTTTTTGGACTCCTTGTCCTATTTCTTTGTTCCATGTTCTGCCTTGGAGGTGGTCTGGTCTCTCTCTCCGGCCTGGGGTTCCCATTGGTGTTGTTCCTTGGGTGAGGAGGCCTCATATTTGGAGGTGGCCTCTGTTGGTACCTAGGCGGCACCTCTCTCCCATTTATACCCCGGCTTCCGTTGTCCGTCTCCACGCCGTTCAGGAAATCAATGGCACTGGCCACTGACTCCCTATGAACTCCAAGGCTAGCATTCCGGACCTCCTTTCCGAAATGCGTCATCACCTTGTTCACAAGGTATCGCTCTGGTATCGGCGGGTCCAAATTTCTGGCTTTGTTAACCATTACTACGAAGTATTCGGACTTGCTGTAGGGTCCCATCTCATAATACCTCCCAGTGTCTAACTGCCGCCTTATTTTCTCTTGCGCTTCAAAACCCCAGTATCTGGCTAAAAACTTAGCCTTAAACTGTCCATACTGGTCTCCTGGATTCATAACGGCCTTCCACCAGCCTTCTGCCGTTCCCTTTAAATTTCTGACCACCATCTTCAGTTTGGTCTCTTCTTCCAACATGGGGTCTACTTCATCAAAGAGCTCCTCCATGCTCTTTATAAACGCTACCGGATCTTCATTATCTTTTCCATAATACTCGATCCTTTTTGCCCCTGCAAGCTCCTGATAATCCCAGGCCCGTGGTTTTACCCAGCTAACACTTGTCGCTTGTGCTCCTGCACTCCTTACTTTGTCCGCGACTCTTTTAACGCTGGTTTCCACTTTCTGCAGGCCTGTTTGCAGGTCCACGATTTTCTTGTCCTGCTCCAGTTGCTCCTCTTCCTCCTTTTCGATCTTTACTTGTAATTGATCGACTTTGCTCTCATAAGTCGACACTCTTGCGTCCATGCTCACCATGTGCTGGGCTATGTCGTCCTTATGACTTTTAAACTTTTCCGCCATCCTTTCTTGGAATTGTTTCAGTTCTTCTCTATCCTTTTTTTCTTTTTCTTCTCGCTCTTTCTTTTCCTGTTCTTTCTCTTGTTGTTTCTTTTTTCTCCTGCCCTCTTTTTCTTCTGCTTCTCTTATCCTCCTCGCTTCCTCATTTTGCCATCTCTTTTCGGCCTGCTCTCTTTCTTTATATCTTTCTAATTTCTCCTGTTCTTCCTTCCTCTGCCTTTCTACTCTCTTCTTTTCTTTTTCTTCCTGTCTTTCTAATCTCTCCTTTTCTTTTTCCTGCTGTCTTTTAGCCTCATCCTGTTCTTCCTTCTTTTGTCTTTCTAACCTTTCCTGTTCTTTCTCCTGTTTTCTTTTAGCCTCATCCTGTTCTTCCTTTTGCTGTCTTTCTAATTTATCTTGTTCTCTTTCTTTCCTTAGTATCGCCATTAGCTTTTCCATTTCACTTCTTTCCTGCTGCTTTTGTGTTGCCATGGCTTCTGTTCTGTTTATCTCCTTTTTGTTTTTAAACCTTTCCTTCTTTCTAAACCCTAATTCTAAACTTTTCTATAAAATCCTTTAATTTATATAAAAGTGTCGTTGGATGTCGTGCGTGTGTTTCCTATGCGCGCGTTCGTCTATGTGTTTCCTTCTTTCTACTTACAACTATTTCTCCTACTAAACTATTTAACTCTTAATTTCATCTTCTTATCTTATTTTTAAATTAATTTACCAGTGTTTTAACCTAGAACTGCAATCTAACTCTTTTCTTTAACATTTTATTATTTATTTCTTACACTTCCTAGGTCGAATTTCGCCATGTCTTTTTATGATTTTAACAGAGACCGAAATATTTATACGGGAAAGTCCGCAACTTTACCCGTCGGCCCCACGTTGGGCGCCATCTTACTTACTGCAACGGACCGAGCCAACCTACGCACATTGCAGAGCAAGAATTTTGAAACGAGCCGCTCGCAGCCGAAACCACGAACGCTGTGCAATGCTCGCCAAAATCTGCCAGAGAACAAGTCACTGGACTTAAAAAAGAAAAAACCTAACTTGCTGCGGATTCTACCCTTAACGGGTAAGTCGTCCCGGGGGATGGGTTCTTTTGAAAGACATCTAACCGGCGAAATGACCATATCAGCTGTAGGAGAGTGTAAGAAACTTGTTTAAAATAATACTCAGTTTGTTTGCAAGTTAGTTAAAAAATCTTTATTTTTTAATTTTAAAAAATTTAAAATTTACTATTACAATGCACAGTCTGCAATTTATTTGACAAAAAAAAAAATATCCTTTGTGTTGGTTCTTAACACAGTTAAGAAACCATACTGCTTATTTTAGTTGACATTTAAAATTTAAATTAAGAATTTACGATTTTAATTTCCTTTCAATTAGAGTATGCCAGAGCGTAAAACTTTGCTCTACTTGACGGTCAATCTTACTTGTCGAAAATATAACCCTTTACAACTTGTCATAATTTTATTTTATTTTCCCAGGTTCTCAACCTTGCGATTTTCAACGTCAATATATGGTTTTGTTTTCTTAACTTTTTACTGACAATTTTAATTGTTACAAATTACAAATATTCGTTGATTCAAGCAAAGCCTTACTTTTCAACACACTCCGAAAGATCCCTACTTTTCACATTTTGTTCAATTTATTTAAACTTTCTAAACACACTACTTTATTTATGGCCATATTTTACATAGCCATTTAAATGATATAATTTTTTCTATATCTTTATCAATTTAAAATGAACATTTTAACATTCAAATTCTATTTACTTTAGCAGGTAAAATTTCAATCAATTTTACCAAACAACCTAAAAACAATTTCATAAAACATAGCAAATTATATAAAAACCAATTATGAAATACATACTGAAACAGAAATTACATATAAAACATATAGCCATATCTCTTACAAGATTATCAAAATATTTACTGAACATCAAATCATAAGTTATAAAAATTTTAAAACATCTGCTGAATAAATTCCAACACCTTCCCATATTGAGATTATAATATTTAAATACATATTTAAATAAAAAAGTTTACTGAAACCTATTTAAAACCTTTTTCAAAAATATCTTCACTCATTTACAAAATCTACAAATTTATTTAAATTCATTTAACCCTTTGATTCTCATTTGAATTAACCCTTTCTTCATGAAAATTCACATAATGAAATTTATTAATATTTGTTGAAACATAGTTAAACCCTTTTGATGTAACATATGTAACCCTTTTTATATAAAATAAAAAACCCTTTAGTTATCATTTGGTTAACCCTTTCTTCATGAAAATTATAAATACTGAAATTTAATTAAAATTTATTTAAAATTTATCGATGCAATTTCTGAAGGAAATTGATATTTAATAAATTTTGTATACCATTGCTAAATGGCTACAAGCCCATTTGCCTTTATTATAGAACTTACATTTTTAAACCAATTTGCAAAAATTTCAATTTTCTTTCTAAGTTACTCTACCACCAAGATATTATTTTAAATACACATAAATCATGAAATAAACAATATATATATATATACTTATAATTCTAAAAAGAAAACTTACATTAACATATTAAAATTGGTTAGCTAGACCCACTTACAAATTTAAAATCTCTTGTTTAACTTAACCCTTTTATTGTACCTTTTAAAATATTTAAAATCTACCCATATTAAAATCATGTCCCTTTTTTCTTACTCAAACCTTAGTTAGATTCAATTTATTTTATACACATATATAATTTCACCCTTTTCTAACTAAAATCAAAAGTTTACATCAAAAAGCTTCAATTTTTTAGAACCCTTGTTTATTTTAAATGAAAACAATTTATGTCAATTTGTTTCATATGGAAAAATGTCGTAATGACTCCTTCTAAATAAAATACCAATTTAGTTTAATTTAATTATATGAAATAACACTCCTGTTTATAGGAGCACCTGAAACTAAAGCATAGCCTTCCAATCAGCTGTTGTAAACAATGGCCTTTTGTCCGCCATCTTGGATATTTACTTTTAGCAAATTATATTTACCTTTATTTCAACACATCTTTTATTTAAATTCTTTACACCTTCATATGATTTTAAACTCTTTAATTAATTTAAATCCTTTTAGTTGATTTGTTTATTTAAAACCCTTTCCCTTTACATAAGTTCTAATCTAAAATTTCTATTTCCCTTACATACATAAAATACAACATAAATTCTGCATTTATGGCATCGCCATCTTGAAAACCCCCCACTCTTTAAAACAAAGCCACCAGCATTTACTTGTAAAATTTAAAGTTTACTGTTAATGATTTGAAAATTTATTTAAATTTTATAACATTTTCCCAATTTAGAAAAAATTCTTCAAATTAAAATTTTAATTTGCAAAAGGAAAACAGTTTAGATCTGACCTGATTCCACACAAAGCATGGCTTGCCTATCTTCTCCCTCTCTTCTCCGTCTCTCCCTTTGTCCTCCAACGGGGTGGGGAAAATCCGGCGTGGCTGTTGCTTTGTTCCCACGTAAGAATACTTGGATGCTTCCCACGCGTTGCCGCCATCTTTGAAATCCTCCATCCCTTTGTGTGTTTGCTAGGCCTCAAGTAGATCCGCTCGCTTCACCCTTTGGTTGAATCCTTCCATCTTCTTTCTTCGATGCTATTCGCACCTCTTTTAAATTTCAACGGTTACCAGTAAAATTTTAGCTTTAAGCCCTTCTTTTAACACAGTTCTTGGGCATCTCTTAACCCAGAAAATAAATAGAAAAATCTTTTAAAAACGTTTATCAATTTAGTTAAATTTTGTTTAATTTTGTTAGAAATTTAGACTCACACTTTTAAAACTGTTTGCTAGGTTACACCGTTCACATCGCCTTGTCTTTCTAGTAAGGCTACAACACACACATTTAACGACGCTCGCACATAATTTGATGGAAAATTTATGGGAAAACCCCTTTCGCTGCGATCTTGAAATGCGAAAGGGGCCCCATTACGAAACTACAGCGTCACGACCTCTCAACGAAACGAACTGTCCCTAGCCACTCATAGTTTTTGAACTATTGACGGTAATAAAACTATTGTTCATTATTTTACCGGAGCTACGCCCGACACCGACCTTACCCTTCGAGAGTCCTGGTTTAGCTGGGGCTCCAACAGACGCAAGGCCTGCTCAATCCCCGGGAAAACACCCCCACTTGCAGACCGTTCCCACGAGTTGACCACCAATCAGGAGCTTAACTGGATGTCGCCTGATCGGCGCGCGCACTTCTTTTGTACTTTTGTGTAACGGCTCGCCAAATTGATAGACCGATCGATTTAATCCATTTTTTCGATCAAGCCGTATAACTCTTTAAGGGTGCTTCTGATGGAATTTTATTATTCTTTAATTTTGATTTTTCTCGTCTTGCTTCATCTCTGGAAATGTCGATGGTAACTCTAGGCCAATTTTGACCATCTTCGCCTTGCAAACTGCCTTAAATTTAAGTTTCAAACCCTTCCCACGGTGGCTTGGTTTGTTTTACTTACATGAACTTTAGACTCTTTGTGTTTTAAATTTTATATTTTTGCGGCATGTATTCCAAGAGAATATTGCCCGCCGCAGTGTGTGTGTGTGTGTGTGTGTGTGTGTGTGTGTGTGTGTGTGTGTGTGTGTGTACATACATACAGCTTTAATCTCGGAAAATTCAAATTTTATATCATTGCTAAGCATTTAGTTTTCGAAGTAACAGCTACGACTGTTACTAGTTTTAAGGTCAAACACAGAACTTTAGCTAACGATCTAACTTTGAGGATTATAGAATCTTTTTCCTGCATTCATATCGTGTTACACTTTGTTATAGTTGTGTAAAGTTTCTTATTTAACTAAGAATCTCGTTATAAATCCCGACTGTTATGTTAAAGAGGTTATAGGTTGAAAGTTTTTCTTGTTCTATTTTGAGGTAGTATCTTTTTCCATTATCTCTCTTTTTCATTTGTGCACCACTACTATGCAACTCATCATCCAATATTTACACATAAGTCATATAATAGTAGTGTAATAAAAATAAACTACAATCTTGGAAATTAGATAATAATAAGCAACACACGATTACCAGCCAGTAACTCGATCAGCTGATATTTTAACATTGTGGTTATTACATTAACGTTTCATTAATTGATAGCACGTCCACGTTAAGTAAACAACGTTATGGAATACAAGAATATTGGTACTCGGGTACGTCTGAAAACAAGGTCGCCTTAGCAATAAGAGTGCTAAGTGAACATAGAAACGTCATGGATCTCAAATAATAGACGTTATTTTCATGCATAAAGATGTACAGCTTCAAGTACAAATATAACAAAAATCACGACCTGTTCAGAATTCATGGTTTGGGAAATCTTTAAATTTTTACTTCTATATTTTTCTTGGGATATTATAGGCAAAACATTTTGATAGCTAAGACAATGTAAAAATATTAGCACACACACACAAACACAAACACACACACACATACACACACACACCCAACCCAACACACACACACACACACACACACACACACACACACACACACACACACACACACACACACACACACACACACACACACACACACACACACACACACACACACACACACACATACACACACACACACACACACACACACACACACACACACACACACACACACACAATCTGTGCTTCTTTTAACCAACTTTGTCAAACATATAAAGCTTCAGAATTGAGAATACATAAATTGTAAATACTCTTTTTCAATTACTCGCACTAATTTTTATAAACAATTAAATAGCCAACATAACCAACTTCTCATATTTTAAATTAATACAATACAATTTATATTATATTATCGTAGATAAAAAATTTAACGAGAAAAGCTGTAATGAATTTTAAATTTAGTTAAGCAACAAACTAATTTCTTGAAATTGAAAGAACGCAACGGGTGCCATGTTTTGCAATGGCCCAGAAACGTTCGCCTGTATAAATTAAATAATTGTCCGACCTCTGTAGGATCGAAATAACTTTTAAACTCTCATTAAATTTGCCAGAGTATTTCTCGGTTACATGAAAGCATGCTCGGCATCTTAATGCAATTATTCAGAGAGCAGAAGAGCTCCCTTCATTACCATTTAATTTAATCCTTAATGAAATATTTATCTATGCTTGTTGCACCATTTTGTAAACGTGCCCGCTTGATTCTTGACATTTAGTTATATTTTCTACCCAGCTTTAGCAAAACTCACAATATTCTGCAAACATATTTTTCTTGTAACTTAAATGATCAAGTTCTTTACACTACGCATACGCCTGTAGAACAAAATTGAAATCACAGCTCATAGTCATTGAAAAACGATTTATTATTTAAAAATTAAAATCTGTTGAAATCGGGCTAGAGACGCGTAAGTGATTGAAGTAACTATACTCAGAAATTATTAATGAACATGAACGCTAATGCAGACCTACTCTCTATGAGTTATCCTCGCTTATCATTTTTTATTTACTCAGAACAATATCTCCATAACTGTAAAAGTTTCAACAATATTAACACACTCGTGCGTGATACATTAGGATAACTTGTAATATGTTTCAATACCCTTTAATAATACAAAACAACAGCAGTTCCAATGAATAATCGTCAGTTTTAAACACAAATCGTAAGAAAAGCCTTTACTACAGATGTGATAATGATACTGGGTTCTGGGAATGTTTATATATATATATATGACAGAACTATAAGGTATTTAGCATATTTCGATAATGCTGTTACTACCAATAAGCAAAAAGCTTCAATGTGTAAAAAAAAAGAAAATACAAATTCTTGTTTATAAAAGTGTTAGTTCACCACACACACACACGCACGCACACGCACGCGCGCGCGCACACACACACACACACACACACACACACACACACACACACACACACACACACACACACACACACACACACACACACACACACACACACACACACATATATATATATATATATATATATATATATATATATATATATATATATATATATATATATATATATAACCTAAAGACAGCAGCGCCGTGAGGTCAAAGTTGAACTTCACTTTGTTAACTTTTTCTGTAAAAGGAATGTGGGCAGTTGTTTATCAGACCTTTTTGTAGTTTATTTTTTCGGAATTATTTTGATAGTAATGTTAAAAAAAAGTGTTTGTCTTCCAGAAATCTTAAGATGCCTTTGTTTTTAAACAATTCATCGTGTCAGACTTAAAAATGTATTTTTCTATACAATAACACAAAATACAGTAGACAAGAACGAGTGTTATATTATTTCAGCAACTGAGAAATCCCATTTCTTATATGAGATGAATTTATTTTGTCTAAAGGAAAGCAAACTTCTCTAATTATAATTTCCTAGTTGCATTCAAAAACAGAAGCAATCCGAGACTCACAAAGGACGTGGAGTAGAAATGGGAGACAGCTTTTAGGAGAGGCAAAGTTGCGTATATAATATTTACAATACAATATGTGGTATCAAATGTTTCTAGTACAATTTCTGTATTTATACTGACGATGAATGTTTGTTACGAGTTAATAATATTTAATTCAAAATATTGAGGTTGATATTATCATGTGTACCTCCTGATTAACATGGGGTCCATTACTATACCGTATAAAATGTACCTGTAAAATGACAATATTTATTTTATATCAGTGATGATGGTGGTTATCATAAGTTAATAATGATGATTTTATCATATGACTTTCCCGAATCACTATTCTTACACAGGAGTTAATTTTGATATAAACATATAACCACACTTTGATCTGCTATTGAACAAGTTCAGCATAGAAAGTCAATTATATATACATATATATATATATATATATATATATATATATATATATATATATATATATATATATATATATACAGTGTGTACAAAAATACAAAATACAATAGAAAACCTCATAGTCGAGACAGAACTGAAAATAAATCTTATAAACAATGGAAACCTTGATAATATAAAAAACACAGCTTAGTACGAAACCAACAAAATTATCAAAAAGACAAACACAAAAGAAAGTCACAACAAAAATAAAATACAAATAATTCAAAAAAACAAATTGAAAAAACTATACAAATATGAAATAATAGCAGCAAAAGCGGACAAAACCAACGCTACAGTAATAATATAAAAAACAAAAAAATCCATAAATTCCAACAATTGCATAGATTTAAACAAAGACCCCACTAACAAATACCAAAACGAAATCATACTAATAGGTAAAACTATTATGAATTTATTCAACCAAAAAAACCTTTACCAATACACATCAAACAATTCACATCACCCTAAAATCAATGCCATTATCAATATAGGCCTACATAAAATCAAGAAATCCATAAGACCTCTAATAAATTTAAAATATCCACTCTCCTATAAAATACCACAAGTAATTACCAATAGCCTAAAACACGAACTTAAACTAGAAAATAAATTCACTATAAAACTCAGTTAATTTAACCGACATACTAAAACAATGAACATAAACAAAAACACTATCAAAAACATAAATTTAAATCAGTTATTATCACAAACATGTATCCTAATATACCAGTAAATGAAACCATCCTAATAATAAAAAAAGTTAACTAACCCTAATACTAACCCCAAATATACAAACCAAATAACAAAATGCTTAAAGACCATATTAAACCAAAACTATTTCAAATTTATTAATAAAATACAGTATATAAATAATAAATGGCTTGGCAACCAAACACTTAGCCTACAATGCAAACTTAGTCACACACACCATTAAAAATAACCACACAATCTCCACATTAGAAAACATACATCTGATAAAAAATTACAATAAGGACTAAAATGACAATTTGGGAAGAACAGACAATTTATAAACACAAAAATAATATAATAAGCGAAGTACAAATAAAATAGACTAATCAAAATTATTTAACTTAATAGACAAAATTAACCCCCTACAGTGCAGAGAAACCGAAAAGAGAACAGCAGCCTACCGCTATACCACGTGACCACGTTCTCATACACCTGCCAAATATAAGCAGCCATCACTCTCAAAATAAGCTTGAAGATGAGAGAACGTAATTAATAGTTCCCGAAAGTCTAATCTACCAAGCATATTTATATATAAATATATAAATATATATATATATATATATATATATATATATATATATATATATGATATTTAACGTTGTCCATTATTGTTCCATTGCACTAACTTTATAAAGTTATTATTATTAAATGTAATCAATTGTTCCACCATAAAGCATAATTTATTATTACCTTGTGTTATGTACCTTTCGGTTACTTGACCATTGTCGAATCACTGAATTATTTTTCTCTATTTTTCTGATATCGTTTTTCGGTCCACAATGTTGGTACTTGTTGTCATATGCATTTCGTCCAGTGTTTTGTGTATGATGTTTTTGAATAGTGGGTCACCTGCATATGTTTATTGGTTGATTAGGTTATTGTGTTTATTTATATAAATGTGGTATTTTTCTAGAGAGTTTAGTTCTATTGGATTATTATTTATTTCAAGTATGGTTAGGTTATTTTCGTAAATTGTTTTTTTATGGTTGTGTGATATATTAGTTGTTCTGCTACATTTGATGTTTCTTCATTTTTATTTATGAATGCTCTGTAATGTTCTGAAAATCCTATTTCAAATGATCCAGTTGGACTTTTCAATGTAAAATGCGTTGCAGTCGTTATAGGTAATTTTGTAAATTCTAGGTAGGTTATGTTTTTCTGTATTTATTTTGTGGTTTTTGTTATTGAGATATTTTATTATTTTGTTGTTTGGTTTGTATGTTGGTGTGTAGTGTTTTTTATTGTATACATTTGTTATTTTTCTATTTTGTTCTTGGTGTAATTATATATTAGGTAGGTTTTATTTATTTTTGTTTTTTGATTGTAGCAATTGTGTTGAGGTTACGTTTTTTTGTAAGTTTTTGTATATGTTTTTTATAAGGTGTTAGTTGTATCAATTTTCTATAGCTAATTCTGTAATACTATATAATTCTTTACTTAATTTTTGTACGCTATCTTGTGTGTATTTTATTGCTTTATTTATCATGTTACTGTAAGTGTTAATTTTTTGGTGTCTTGGGGCGGCTAGATTTTCTGTGTATTGTGGTGTTGTTGGAAGCAGGTTTTCTGTGTACAGTAGTTTCTATTTTTATTATTGTTGATATTTAACGTGATGTCAAGATAGTTAAATGTTCTGTTTGTTTTTGTTTTGTATGTGAATTGTAAGTTTTCGTTGTATGCATTTAGTTTATTTAGTATTACGATGTGTTCGTTGTGAATTGTAGGTTGATGTATTACAAGTATATAATCTACGTATTTTATCCATAGTGAAATGTTATGTGTGTTTAGTATAGGTTTAATTATTATTTCTTCAAAGTGTTGTATTTATATTTCTGACATGACTGATGATATTGGTGATCCCATGGGGAGGGCAGTAGTTTCAGTATAGTATTTATTATTAAATTTATCTGATTTTATTATCACATTGTTATTATTTTTTTAGTTTTTTGTTTGAGTTCCAATACAATTTTGTTGTTGTTCTTTGGTGTTTTTATTAGGTCGATGTTATTATTAATGCTGTTTCTTATATACCTAACCACCCATGGGCACACAAAATTAACAATAAAAAACATATAAAATAAACTTACAAAAAACCTAACCTTAACACAACGCTACAACCAGAACACAAAAAACAAAAATAAAAAAAAAACTTACCTAAAATATAATTACACCAACAACAAAATAGAAAAAGTAACAAATACATACAATAACGAACATTATACACCAACATACAAACCAAACAACAAAATTATAAAATATCTCAATAACACAAAGCAGAAAATAAATACAGAAAAACATACTCTATCTGGAATCTACAAAATTACTTGTAACGACTGCTACGCTTTTTACATAGGAAAACCCAACTGGATCATTTGAAATAGGATTTTCAGAACAGAGCATTCATAATTAAAAATGAAGAAACATTAAATGTAGCAGAACACTTATTATCACACAACCATAAAATAATAAATTACGATAAGAACCTAAACATATTTGTAATAAATAATACTCCAATAGAACTAAACTCACTAAAAAATACCACATTTATAAAAACAAACACAATAACCTAATCAACCAACAAAAATATACAGGTGACCCACTATTCAAAAACATCTTACACAAATACTAGACGAAATGCATATGACGTCAACATTAACCAACATCTTGGACCGAAAAACATCAGAAAAATAGAGAAAAATAATTCAGTGATTCGACAATGGTCAAGTGACCGAAAATTGACTCATCACACAAGGTAAAAATTAATTACACTTAGTGGCGAAACAATAAATTGTTTACAATTAACAATAAAAACTTTATATATATATATATAAGTTATGTGAACGATTTATGTGAACCTTTCATAATAAAATGCGTGCTAGGAAATTTCCTTCTTACGCAGCTTTTGTATTATATAGGTGGTGAGAAGCAGTGTGTAACTCGCCTCTGTATCGAACAGACGTATTCCATTCCAATTGAGTGCATATCAATTGAATTGTTGTATTAAATAATTTATGTAACAGTTTTCTAAATTAATTGTTTATTAAATTAAATAAAGGTTTATAAAAATAAAAATTATTTTTAAAAACCTTTCCAGCTTAATATAACACGTAACTTATATATATATATATTTATATATATATATCGCAATATATTTTCTTGTGTATTAATAAAGAACATAAGTCAAAATACAAATTTAAGAATTATAATTGAATTGTAAATTCAATTATAATTCTTGTATTTGTATTTTGACTTATGTTGTACAATTTTAAAGATGAGTAAATATTATATTATTTATTTTCATATTTAACATGAACTAAGTTTATACTTTAAGACTGTAACATATATAGCAATATGTGAGCACTTGGCTATGTAACTCTTATTTTTTGTTTAAACGAGGATGTTCGTTTCGAGAGATCTGTCCCATTCTTAACCCAGACCGAAACGTAACTCACATTTACTGTGTACGTTGATAAGGAATCAAATTTAAAATGACTATTAGCAAGTAGGCAAAAAACTAAGTGATACTTTAGGAAAGTGTTTTAAATACTGATATAAATTAAATTCTTTAGGTATAAATAATACCTCAAGTTTTTTGGTTCAAATGTTTTGAGTACTATAAGTCGAAGAGAAGGTTATAAAGATGAGGTATGCAAGGAAGAAGATAGGGTTAGGGTAAATCCATTATGTTTTTGTTGGCTAGGAAAAATTATCTGCTTGAATTGCGTATTTCTCATTACAAACTAGTTATAATCCTTAAATACATCAGTTACTGCCTACAGGAGATATTAACTTTGCTTAGGTATACTTTAATAACTAATTCTATAGAAATGTGAAAACACATTTTCCTTTTAGTGGTCAAATTAAATAAATAAAACCACTCGATTATACTTTAATGTAGTTCCTCCTATTGGTAAATGAATTTATATGTATAGATCATTAAGTGTGTGTGTCTGAAGATGCCGTCTGACAGATGAAGCAGCGCTGTAGTGACAATTGATTATTCTATACGGAATTCTAATGTATTAAGTAATTATTTAACTCTAGGATTAAATTGCAATTAAAAAACAAACTTAGAATAAAGGAAGGTTTTAGTAATCTTTTAAGGTAAAATACCAATACTTTACAGGATATGATTAGAGTCCTGGAAAATAATTAAAAGAAGAATTTAAATGTTTAATTTAAGTTTAAGTTAATCAGTCAGTTTGATTCAATCTAACAAACGCACAAAGTACTCGTCAGCTACAAGTGTTCACACCGCAATATTCAATTGGTACTTGTGAGCAAAATATCTCATAGTTAACTAAAATAAATGTATTTAATTACAAGTGGACCACAAATGTATAAGTCTGTAATTTAAGTTTGAGTTGAGATGCTGCTATTTATTTCAATATGTATGTAATAGAGAATTGGAAAACAAGTATCGTGAAAACACTCACTATTCTGTTTAGTCGGTAGCTCAAGTGAATAATAAATCTTGAGCCACATGACTCCCTCAGTCAGATATTTGCCTCCTGGCAGGACGATCACTTCACATACAAACTGCTCCGTCTCCAGATCGGACTTTACATCTACAAATCAATCCGAATTACATTCTTTGTCCAACAATGCATTTAAGACTTTGTTTATCTTCAACAATGTTAAGCAACACAGCTAGATAGCCCATTTAACTCTCCAAAAATCCCTATCACAAAAATTAAATACTGTATTGCGATTCGTAAATTCAATCAATACTCGTATATGTCGCACCTCAATATCTTGTTTTGGTACCCTTAAGCGTGAATAGGCTACTTCAATACGGCGTCTCAGGTTGTTGAGGCAAGCCAGGTAGCAGGGGGATTAGGAGCGGCCAGGGCATATGATTAGGCTGGGACAGCCCGGCGAGAACATCCCATTAGTGACCCATCACTAATACTTCACTTAAAAAGCTTAATCTAATAAAAGCGCATTATATGGGAAAAACGTTGATACAGTTTTCTTAATTATTATTAAACAAACAATTGCGTGTTTGTCTCGTGTTAATCGGCCGAATTTAAGAGTGAGACAAACACGCAATTGTTTGTTTAATAATAACTAAGAAAACCGTATCAACGTTTTCCCCGTATAATGCGTATTTATTAGATTAAGCTTTTTAAGTGGAGTATTAGTGATGCGTCACTAATGGGATGTTCTCGCCGGACTGTCCCAGCATATTCATAGACCCAGGCCGGTCCTAATCCCCCAGCTACCTACCTGGCTTGCCTAAAACTTAACCGGAGACACCGTATAGCAATCATAGTAGTTTACGGTAGACCTAGTTAAAACAGTATTTGGGACGCTTTTATAAATGTTTAGCGTGTAAATAATAGTAGCCGTAAAAGAGTGTCAATAAATACATATTATTTATTTTTATAATTTATTGAGCGGAACAGTATTTTTAAAGGTCTTTTATGTATTAAAAAACTTATTCAAGTTTCCTATTTTTATACTTATTAGTACAATTAGTTTATTGTCATTTATGTAAAAGCAGTTTTTTGGTTGGGCGTTTATTTGTAATTTAAAGTACTTAATGAAGACTAAAATAAGAAAAGTAAATAAAATGTATGTACGTAAATATAATGTATGATTTAAAAAAAATGCATTTTAAATAATTAAAAAGAACTTTTAAAGGTAGGAAAGGAGTATTTTAAAATTGATTGTATTTATTGGAAAAACGTGTATAGTGTAGTGAAGTGAATAGTAAAGAGTTAATTTTATTTATGTATTTGATGACGTTTGTTCAGTAATTTTACCTGGTTAAATTGTTAGGTCACACAATTACAACAATTTATATGAGTAAATGTAAATTATATTAAATACTTATTGTATAAAATTTCGACACAAAATCACTTTAGTTCTATTGACAATTCTACGCATCGTTTCGCGGACTTGTGACATGTTTTAATGTCTTTGTGATAAGAGTCAAAACGCTTGTCACGACAGTCAGCTTATAGAAACAAACTGAATCCTGATTGTAGTTTCTCTTTAGTTTAAAATGTCTTTTTCAAGTGAAAATTTTCATTTCAGTTTAAATTCGCTAAATTTACAGATTAGTTTAATTTTTAAAATTAATGATCCTAATTCTTAGGATCGCACACACTATGACTACGCCTAATACAAGCTATGCGGCTTGACAGAAGCTAACGAAAATGCGCCAACAACTAAACATTTCAGAACTAACTATGACTGAAAAATATCACAACAAAGTTAATTATAGCGAACCAAGTATAAATAAAAGGTATTCTAATAACTTCATTGGGGCTGTTTTATGATGTTTTTGTTCCGATGTGTTTAGCATTTCAAGAATATGTGTTTTTCAGTCAGTGCTTATATGAACTTTTAAACCCAACTCATTGTATCTACTATTATTATACGTTTACCTACAAGTAATATGTTACTAAAACACAGACATTTCAAATAAGAAATCAAGGGAGCAGGGAAACACTTTTTTTTAAATGAACATCAGAAAGGACATGGTTTTTATACATCAATACCCTCAGTAGGCTATTTCAATATTCTTGTATTTTAGAAAATTAAATAAGCTAATTTTCGTGACAAAACATCAAATATTTCACAATGCGCGCGCGTGCGCGAGCACACACACACACACACACACACACACACACACACACACACACATACACACACACACACACACACACACACACACACACACACACACACACACACACACACACACACACACACACACACACACACACACACATGACAAAAGAAATAACCCAATCAAAAAATTTTAAAAATTAATTTAAATAAAAGGATTAAACGAGAAAGTATAGATAACGGTAATTCAATAAAGGGATGCACTCGGATTTTAGATTTCAAATTGAAATGGTCAAAGTAAAATCATTTTAATTTCTCTAACAAGTCCCTCGATAATGCTGCAGTTTTACTGTAGAATAAATGTATTTTTTACCTTAAAAAGTCGTAAAGTAAAGGTAATTCGAAAAGTCCAAACATGTCGCCAACAGAACACTGGGCCTGTCGATCATTATCAACGGACGAAAGAATCCAGAAAGTCGGGGGTTTAGAGTTAAATCCGTTACGGGCAAGTACCGTACATAACTTTACCGTACATGAAAATAAAAAAATCGTTTGAATAAACTAAAATATAAAATAAAAGGATGTCAATTAAATTTGACTGAAACTATGGCTTCACTTTACTTTTTTAAAGCCTTAAATTTGTTCGAGAAAGTTTTAAATTTTATACAATTTAAATGTAATAGTAAAAGATATAAAGAATGAATGTATAATATAAAATATCAAATAAATAAATAATTTTAGTAGTTTAATGAATAATAAACTTAAACAATGCACAATAAGGGAAAAATTGATGATATTGAACACAGAATTAGACATTATTCAAAAGATTACTAAATATTAACAATTTATAAAAAGATACTATCAAACCTTTATATAACCTTGAGGAAACTTTAATTAAATGACATGAGGCTAAACGTCCATGATCAATTCGTCATTTATTAAATTAAATTTATACGTTTTTATAATTATAATATAAAATCTTCTAAAATATATAATGTTGAGATGTAAGAGATTTATAAAATATGAGTTTTATAAACTGTATGTGCTAAATAAAAATAATATTAGCGGAAACATGTCTATAGAGCACTCCAGAAAACCAATTAAAGACTTTTAGCAACAGATGAAATAACAAGTAATACAAACAAAAAAAATTCGCACTTAAGTCAACTAAGACAAATGTTATTTTAGTTACTTTTTTAATACAAAAATCATTACAATTAATACAATTAAAAACAAAGAAACATAACTTATTCGTTAAAATCACACAACCTATAACATAAAATCAGCTGTTTTATAAAATAATATGTTAACACTTATTTTAAGTTAAATGGGACGAAATAACCATTTCGCAATCCCTGCCCTTTTTGTGAAAAGTTTTCTCCCTTATAAAACTAAAATTAATTCATTAAATTAAATGAATGAATTAATATTTCAAAAAACTATACTAACATCAAGTGTGGATGTTCTACTAGTTGAAAAAAGTGTATTTAAACTTGAGGGGGTGATTAAAATTATTTTAAAAAAGACTGAAAGTTTAAACAATATATATATATATATCGCAATATGTATTATTGTGTATTAATAAAGAACTAAGTCAAAATACAAATACAAGAATTATAATTGATTTTACAATTCAAAGCTTTTCGTTGGCTAACAGTACCAACATCATCAGGAATATTAAACAATTCAGAACTGTTTAATATTCCTGATGATGTTGGTACTGTTAGCCAACGAAAAGCTTTGAATTGTAAATTCAATTATAATTCTTGTATTTGTATTTTGACTTAGTTCTTTATATATATATATATATATATATATATATATATATATATATATATATATATATATATATATATATGTGTGTGTGTGTGTGTGTGTGTGTACGCGCGCGTGTGTGTGTGTGTGTCTGTCTATATATATATATATATATATAAAGTCGGTTCAGAATGTGTTTGCGCCTGATGTAAACACTATCACGAGGCGAACACGTGCAAGAGATGGTAAGCTATGAGTCCGGTTCACAATCATGCATCGGCAATTGGGCTACGTCTTACACTGGTACACTTAATCATTCGAAAAAGATAATTATAGACTAATGAAAGTAATAAGACTATTCAATAATTTATGCTACAAGTTTTTAACTTACCATGTTATTATTTCATGTTTAAGGGGTCTGCAAAATCCGATTCCGATGACGACGAGGAACTGTCGTCAACAGCTATGACGAATGGCTCGATGTCTTCAATTATATTGTCTAATTTCCACATATTCGACTCTTCAACGTCCACCACATGTTTCACATATTTTTCCCACTTAGGTGTAACACGCGAGACACCTTCGGTTAACAGTCTGTGCACCTCTTTAATGTTAAAAGTAACATTGTTAGACGCAACATAACCTTTAACCTCAGCCCATACTATTTCTATTGGGTTTAATTCGTAGTGATAAGGAGGGGTTCTCAAAACTATTCTATTTGTTTCTTTAGCAATTTCATCGATAACGTATTTTTTGTAATTTGGCCTATGATAGGAAACGAGTTTTAGTAATTCGACCTTCAACATGGATTCATCTGAAAAAATCCCTTTGTCAGTCAACCAATTTCGAATTTGTTGCTTATTCCAACGGGTCGTAGGTAAGCGTTCTACTTATACAGAATGATACGGAGCGTTGTCCATTACGATAAGGCAGTTGTTGTCCAATTTCTGTATTATCGCGGAAAACCATTCTTTAAAATTTTCACTATTCATTTCTGAATGGTAGTAAATATCTGATTTTGATTCGAAAATCAACAGTCCATCTTCTACAAAACATTTTTGTGACCCAATATGAGTGACAATAAGTCTCTTACCCTTTCCAGTTGGACATTTTAAACCCGCCGACAGACCCCTCAGAAAAGCATCTTTACTGGAACAGACTGACTTATCTGTCCAAATCTTTGATTTCGTATGGCCTGCATTGACCCAAGTTTCGTCCAAATAATAAATCGTACGACCTTCCTCGCGATAGGCTTTTATTTTTCTTAAGTAATCTCTTCTCCATAGAATAATATCTTCTTTGTCCAACAGTATACTTTTACGGTTACGTTTCTCATACCTGAAATTTAGCTTTTTTAATATGTGAAACAAAGTGGCTCGTCTTAGGTTAGGTAAGCCTAACTGTTCGTCGGTATTAACTAAGTGTAGTACTTTATTTAAAGTCGGAAGTTCGTTTTTAAAAAATACTTTCTTCCTTATAGCAGTTTTTAAAAAGTCATCCATATTATTAAAAATAGTTTTGGTTTTTGGTTTCCTTTTAGCAAGAGACTTCAGCGTACCCGTTTCTTTTTTTTCTTTAACGATTGAAAAAACACTTCGAGCAGAAATTCCTGCAGATATCGCTACTTTCTGCAAGATGAATTTGATACGGCATTATGGATTTTCATCCTATAAATTTTTATAAAGGCGTAAAATAACTTGTCTTTGCCCGTAGTGTATTACTTGTCCTCGTTTATTTTTTTTGACAGGGGATGACATTGCTTAAAAGTTAATCCTTAAAAACTTAACAACACCACAAACTCACAAACACAAATATAACAAACAACGATCTTAAATTATTCCACTCACAATTAAAAAATGTTAGGCACAATAAACAGACGAACAAATGTAACCCTGGACGTTTCCAGACTAACTGTTAATCGGGCGGCAGGATATTTCAGTTTTGTCACGAGGTCACTCAGCCAATAGGTTTGCCGAAATTGTTATATTCACGTGAACAGTTCACCACTCCCTGGCGCAAACACATTCTGAACAGACAGTATATATATATATATATATATATATATATATATTATAACCCAACTTATTTAAACATTAGGTTGTATTTTACAATTACCTTACCTTTCTATAGTCACCAAATACATAGAACTTCAGGTTTCTAAATAATTAATAATCATATAAATTTAGCATCACTTACATTTATTCATCTGGCATCCAATCATTACAAATTATACCAAATTACTTTAATACGATGCAGTGACAAAGATTGATTGCTTAACTAATACTACAATTACTATAAAGGTGGACTCTTGAGGCTTTAGGATATTAATACAATAAAGTTTAATAATTACAGTGTTAAATTGCTCTTTCTCTCGGGTCGTTATTGCGGGATCTTCTATAAATTAGAAAGTGGTGAAACAAAACTAGATTAAATATTTATAAATACAATGAATTTAAATTGGTTCTAAGTTTACTAATTTATAAATCTCTGTTGGCTAAATCTAATGTCAGAAAGATTGTACTTATTGTAGAGTTTCTGGAATCCAAACTTTTGCGTTAACTGCTTCACTGCACATTTACACATAAATATCTTACTTCCCTAATTTCTTTACTATCTGCCTAATTCATCCACGTCGCACTTATAAATTTTTACACATAAATAACTAACGATCTCTTACCTGTTCTAAACAAATTTACCCCTTTTTAAACATTGCTTACAACTTTGTATCCCATAATACGTCTGCACTCTTCTGAAGTACCCTCAAAACTTATTCTTTTGACCGATGATTTTAGTTTTTAAGAACCAGCATAATTTCCCCCCTTACGTATTTCAGTTATATAGATGATTCCCACGCCTTTTACAAATAGTTCTCCGAACGGTACGGTGTTACTTTCCCAAGTTATTTTGGTCACTTGGAAACTTAAATCTTAAAATACTGGACCCTTCTTTTGTCAATACGTTCCCACGGCTGTACTGGTTTATGACTACCCCACAATAGAACAATGGTTAAGCCCTCTTTGTCGGTACCTTAGTAAACTATTCTTGATATTATTTCTTAATATACTTTCTTAATATTTCTACTGATTATTATTATTTTTAATACTAATAAATATATGCTATATGTCTCATAAGTTTATGTTATAATATATATATATATATATATATATATATATATATATATATATATATATATATAAGATTTATAAGGAGAATGTGAACTGAAAAGAACTGATAAAGACTATCAAAGAAAATGTTGAGCAAATTTAATTAATTAAATGAATATTTTTGTGTTTCCTTATGTCATCATTCAGTTTGTATATTTTTGGGAATTTAACGTAAACAATTTTAAAGTAACAAAGAAATATTATTATTTAGGTTAACAAAATGTAATTTAAATTAGGTAAACGTTTCAATTATTTTAGTAATCAAAACTCCTGTGGAACCAAATTATAAAACCTTTTTTGGTTTTACCAACTTAAAACATGATATAAATATAGCACAATCTTGTTACATAGGGATGCTGTTGGTAGAGCCCATGGTAAGTTATTAAAAATATGAGCTGAGATATTGAAAGAGTTGGTTTTTAAAAATAAGTATGGGTATATATATTCCGCCAGCTCTATAGGCTCTACAGTTCGCAGGTGCCTGCAGTTAAAAAAATAATGTAGGGTAGCGTCTTATTTTGACCCATTCTATTTGGTTAGTTTCGTCGTTAAGCTGGTCATCGTCAGGATGTAAAGTGAGACGATCTATGACATGTATTTGCAACTGGTTGTTTTCAGGTGTACATCATACGACGCAAACATCGATATTTCACTTCGAACAAGGCTTGAAACGGCCCAGTAGGTAGCGAAATTCACTTTTAAAAACTGGAGTCATTTTGGTTAAAAAAATTAAATAAATTACATAACAGTCCCCAAGGAATATTAAAAATGTTATTTAATTTAAATATTGAGCAATTAATAATAGATACAAAAGCATAAATATTTGAACAATTAAAATAACGTGGGTCATCATTTAGGTTAATATGAAAGGATAAAAAAGAAACAAAGATTAATTAGAAAATTAAGTTGAAACAAAAAGAAATAATTATATAATTAACAATACGATCACCGTAAATCAAGAATTACATCAAAATTTAAATAGATTACATAAATAGTTACGAAATGACAAAGAAAATGAAGTTTCTATTGTGGAAATCCATCGGTCGGAATTCATAAATAAATAGCAAAAACATCAAAAGCATTAATGTTGAAAAATTAATTACTTATATAAAGCAGGAAAATGAAACTAGAGAGAAAAAAGACGCAAAAAAATTAAAACAAGAGAAAAACTTAAAAAATAAGATAAGCAAGAATGTATTGCTTAACAGGGGATAGGCAGGGGCAAAAGAAGTGGGGCTTGAAAGGGTGAAATGGGTTGGCCATGGGAACACCACCCGCGCGCGCGCGCACACACACACACATACACACACACACACACACACACACACACACACACACACACACACACAGAAACACACACATACACACACACACACACAAACACACACACACACAAACTCACTCACACACAGGCAAGTTCAGAAGAGAGGAGAAAGTGTGAGAGTGAGCGAACGAGAGGCAAGACTATTTTTTAAAAAAATATAAAATTTATTAAAGGCCTTCAAAGCTTAAAAAAATTAGTATAATATTTTAAAAATTTGAAGTAAACCAAATTTTACTATAAAGAAACTGACAATGAAGCTGAATAAAGTTGCTGTCTTTACATTAAATGAGAAATCGATTAACTGTCAAGCTTTACGAAATTTATTACTTTCAGAAAAATAAAACAAGGAGGGCAATAAATCTCTAAACTTTACAACTCGTAATAAACAAACTTTGCTGTTGTTATACATCCGCCTTATGTATTTGAAACTCAAGTATTTAACTTTTAAGTTCAGTTCTTTAAATTATTTTTATTCACAAGTTATAAAGATAATTTGAACAACATTTTTATAAGACGAATTATATATTATATCCGAATAACTTGTACGCAATGCTATAAAAGATCCATCTGTACAACTCTTGAATTGAAACTTTCTGCTGTCATTTTTAAATAAACTTTGCGTACATTTAGGAAAAACGGACTCAGTTAAGAAGAGTGTTGCTGGGGTGCATCGCGTTCATATACCAAAATAAATGTTATTAGTTTGTTAATTTTAATTAAATTTTAAATTTAACACACAGACGCATAAGTTTAAATGTTTTATGCAGTTGTTACAGAAGTACTTGTTAATGTAAATGGCCTTCACTTAACATTCGTATACACAGCCATAATCTGCCATGGCTCAGCCAAGTGAGATAAAAGCATATGGGCGCTCTTTTTAGACACCCCCTTCATCTCGTGCATAGGTATTCGTTTTTTGTTGTATTTTTAATGGTGTTAGTGTCGAATCGCCAAGAACCAGGAGTTATTTCGTACGTGACTGTATTCTCCTAATCTACTGTTCCTGGTGGTAAAAATGCCCTTGATGATGACATCGCTTCCGGCCAATAGTGAACTGACCAACAGGAGCAGTTCAGTTGTATCAACACATATCGATTGGCCTGTTGACCCAGTACGTACTATATTAGAAGGTTCTGGTTGAATACATGAAACCTGGAAATAAAAATACAGAAAACTTTTTTCACGACTCTCCTAGCTCGTGGTAAGCGATATTTAAAAATTCTTTTTTCAAGTGTTAACTTTCCGTGCAGGGATGTAAAAGGTCCAAACCAAAGGAAATATGTCATCCCCTTCTAGAACCCCTCTCTCTGGCCAGTTCAACAAATTCTCCTCAAGGCGCAATTCAGAGTAGACGTGTGAAATATTGTATTATCACTTGCGGTACCATCACATCTTTTTAGTGGAAGCAATATTCTGCATCTACTAATGTAAACAGGACTATGCTGTAGGATTTCTTTAATTAAAACACTGAGAAGTAGTTCTCGTATATGCATAGGTCTATGTTTCCTATCTAATGTAGCACAGCAGTGGGGCAAATTCCGGTTATCTTCAAAACCTTCCACAGCGGCCTTCCACTCGTCTTCAGTACTTCCAACCTACAAATAACACATTATATGTACGGTGTAGTACAAACAATAAAACAACTATTTAATTTCCTTTTTTCACAGGACTTTCCTTCACTAATCCAAAAGAGAAAGAAGGCAAAACCCAGAAGGACAAACCTGGGGAAACCGATAACAAGCCAGGTCTAGATACCATCAACTGCCAGCCCCCATGCTCAGCACCAAACACCACCTATTCAGCTTGGAAAGAGAAATGGAATTGATACGCCACCACCCTCTAGTTCTCAAAAAGCCTTCAAGACAGGTAATGACAAAAAAGTAATTACTCGTTTTGAATTGAAAATCGACAAACTTCAATGAATTGCTATCGTGGCCTTAAGAGAACCTATAAAAGTACACGTCTTCTGTAGTACGATAAATTCGCGAAGCACGTTACATCGCAGTTGTAACGCGATGCCTGAATTTTCCGAATCCAACGCCTCATCATTGAACAAAGAGTGGGTTAAATTGATTCGATGACTGTATACTCACTGTTAATAGAGTGTTACAACTTTATACCAATGTTTCTAACTCAATTGAGATTATGGATGATGGAGGACTGAATATTATCCAAAAACCCCTGTTAAACTTAAATTACATTAAAGTAGCGCTATTTTTGATTGAATATTAAATTATTGACACTGGATTGGTTTCAGTTATATTTCGTATGCAGTCGGTATAACTTAAATTTTTTCATTTTTCTAATGATGTACGGTAATTACTTATATTGAATAATAAAATTGTTGCAGAACAAATCTATCTATTTAGTTTTAATATAACACAAACATTTGAAGTATATCTCAGAACGGGAGACTGTAACCTACACTGAGCACGTCCCTAGGTGGCGGATAGGGGAATTCCTCTCCACAGGTTCGCCCTGTGAGTGGTAGGAGAGAAATAAAATACCTCCCGCGGTTCAAACAGAGCGAAGTACAACCCCGTTGGAGGCAATGACACCCTCTTTCTATGAATAGTGCAATCGACCATGTTACCGCGTTCGGAGTAGCCAACGAGACAAGAGCTGATGTCCGGTTACTTGGTGAGAAGTGTGCGACAGGGATACTCAATAATACCTTACAACTTAACATAAATGGCACGCAGAGAAAAACAGAAGTACTCTCAGACATCCTTCATCAAAACAATATTCATGTGGCCTGTCTGCAAGAAACCAAACTAATGCAGGAAGTTGAGAATCAAAGGATACACCACAATTTGGAAAAACAGGAATGATCGAGTTAGTGGAGAACTTCCTTTCCTTATCAAGCAACGAGACATTAAATACAAGATATGTCCACGTATTGAAAACAGAAAGTCTGACAGCAATACCGATGCACAAGCTATTGACATCTTCCTGGAGAATGCCAGTGGATCCCTGCTCATGTTGGAATTGAGGGTAATGAGTGTGCAGATGCCCTTGCAAAGGAAGCACGTGACGAAGATCAACCTCTAACAGTTAATTATACAGATACAAATGCTGTTGCCAAGCAAACAATCTACATCAATCAGCATTTTAGCAAGGCAACCATCCCCAATCTAAACTGCCCAAGAAAACTCTCCTCTATAATGCTAGGATAGGTACAGGACATTTCAAGAAGATATCACTAACTAATATAAAACCTTATCGCATTTGAGTTTAGTTCATGGGGAAAGTGGTACTGTCAAAGATGTGGCTTGTTTCTTTATTAGTGGTGTTATTAAACCTAGGAGTTATAAACTTTGACACAATCAATCGCATAACATTGTGGTGAGATTTAATGTCCTCACGATGAGGTTAGTTCTCTAATTATTGTATTTGAAGCACTCAGGTTACTCTTTCCTATCCATACCTAAACTCACTTCCTTTGTTTCTTTTATCTGTTATTAACTCCTAATAGAGTTCCCAAACACCAAGCAATAACTTCTATCAATTTTAGGACATTCAATGAATAAAAAAAACACTATTTAGAAAACACTGGTCCTTTCCACCTCCAAGACTCACTACTACCTGTAATATGTGATTGCTAAGGTCCTCCACACATGGGTCAATTGTACTGAGTTTGTAGCCGGAATGTAATCTGTCTCCACACATGAGAGCAATTGAATCTAGATCAGTGTGAATAATTTGTAGTTTCAATTATTTTATATTTCTTATTAAATCAATAATTTCCCGTTATTTTTGCCATTTATTAATTTATCGTCTTCAATTTAAGTTATTTCTCACAAACAAAGTTTATACATCATGTCAAGTAGTAGTTCTGTTGTAGTAGAGATAGTTAGAATAAGAACATGAGAAATAATAAAATAAAAACTAAAACTAACAAGAATGATGAATTAATTTACAACATCAGTCAATGTAGTGACAAAAGCAGAAAATTTTAGTTTATACCTTAAAAACTGCTATGCCAATAAAATACAGAAGCCAAAGGAAAGGGAAAAATCCTAAGCTGACAAACTATGAAACTAAATATCTAAATTAGAAAGCTGTTTCAACAAATTTAATTTAGAGGAAGTTAGATAGCTACTATAAGTTAGGCATTTTTTAATAAACTGTAGCTCCACTACAAACATGATCAAGTAACTGTAGTTGCAAAACAAACATTTTATGAATCTGTAATTAAACCTCAACCACTTTTATGAAACTGTATTTGCATCAGAGCCACTTTCATGAACTAAATCTGCCCCACAACCACTTTTACGAAGCTGTAGCTCCCCTACTGTACAACTACTTTCATGAAACTAAAGCTGCCTCACAACCACTAACCAAAATAAGCACTCATGGAACTGTAGCTGCAAGACAACCACTTTTACAGAGCTGTAGTTCCACTACAGCCGCTTTCATGAAACTGTAGCCGACCCACAACTACTTTTATGCATGTATAGGCGCACAACAACCTCTCTCATGAGACTGTGTTTGTATTTCATGATACTATAGCTGCCCCATGATCGTTTTCACAGAGCTGTAGTTGAATCACAAATTTTATGAAATTGTGTTTACATCAGAACCCCTTTCATGAAACTAAAGTTGTACCACAATCATTTTTATGGAGCTGTAGTTGAACAACAACCACTCTCATGAAAGTTGCATCAGAACCCCTTTCATGAAATTATAGCTGCTTCACAACCTATTTTACAGAGCTCTAGTTGCACCACAACCACTTTCATGAAACTGTATTTACATCAGAACCACTTTTTTGAAACTATAGCTGTCCCACAATCACTTTTATGGAGCTGTAGTTGAACAACAACCATTCTCATGAAAATGTATTTGTATCAGCACCACTTTCATGAAACTATAGCTACAAGTGCTTTCATGAACTTTTTTTGTAAGTATAGCTTTTATGAAATTATAGCTCCTCAACTACTTTTTCGATGCTGCAGGCAACCTTTCATGAAGTTGAAGTTACACAGCAACTCCTTTCCTGAAATTTTATTTATCCCAAGAATAGTTTTTGAGAAACTATAGTTGCACAAGACATTCTTTAAGAAACTGTTTGTACACCAATACCACTTTGAAAAAAATCTAGTCATATCAAAATCCCTTCATGAAATTACAGTTGCACAACAACCAACATGAAACTGTAGTTATACCACCTTTTTTAAAAAATCGGCAACACTACCACAACCACTTTAAAGTAATTGCATTTTAAAGTAATTGCACCTAATTTCAAGTACCTGTAGGAAGAGAATAATGGTTATAGAGATTTTTTAAAATTACTCACACTCAGTTAATTTTATTGCATGTATGTTTAGGTTCTGTTATACTGTATTACGCTTTTAGGTACAAAATATATCAAAACTTATCAAATGTAGCAACAATTTTTATTTATATAAAAATTGTTTACACACACACACACACACACACACACATATATATATATATATATATATATATATATATATATATATATATATATATATATATATATATATATATATGTATATATATATATATAGTTGTTACTCTAAATATTACTAAAGTATTACTCTAAATAAATAATAATTGAAATATTTTATTATTTTCTTTAGGGTTTCCATAGTTTCCTTTACATATATTAAACTTTCTTTTTTAAAATTAGTTGAGTATAAAAAAACAGTTTTCTAAATAATTTAAGTAACAACATGATTTATTTGGTTTTAAAAGTTTGTAAAGGCCATAATTGTTTTTTAAGTTATTAAAAATGCTTGGCAATGGCATTGATAAAAAATTAAAATTGATCTACAGTTAGTTCAGTGATGTCTTTTCAAATCATAAATCTTACTCTATATTTTACAATATATAATTATTATCTAAGATAAGTGTTCTGAATATTTTTCAAGAATATAGCTATTTCGTGTCACAATGTACCAACGGTATCCCTACTTACACATTTTTGTAGTCATAAAAATAGTTCAGTTGGAAAAATGAACTAAGAGGAGATATGGGGCTTATAAATAAAAGATTTGTAAATTAAAATACACAGGTCAAAAGTACCATGTTCCTTCTAAATTTAGGCCATTACAAAAAGACTAAACCAATTATATAAAATGAAACACAGTTTTATGAAATGATACCGATGTTTTAAATGAAACAGAAAAATGATAACACAGGTTTATTCTTCTCTTTAAGAGCTTTACAGTTTTAAAACAACAAAAATTAAAAATTGCCATTTGAAAATTAATGATGAGGTTTGTTTTATAAAGTTTAGTAATGACTATTTCAAACTTTGGTATGTTGTGGTAAATTCAATTAGGAATATTGCATCAAAACTGAATATTTTTTTTATTTGATCAGAACATTGATTCATAAATAATTTAATGGGTTATTTATAAACACTTATGGAACCCAAAAAAGTTGCAAATTATGTTGCATGAACATAAGAATTTAAACCAGAAATTAAAATTTTGTACTATGTTGCTAATTTAAAATATTTTTATGATTAAGACATTTAAGCTCCTACAGATTTCCATGAACTTCCATTGAATATAAAAGTTTGAAAATATTGCTTTAGAAAATGAAAACACACCGTAAAATAAAAGTTCAATGTTGCCATGAATAAACATTTGTTATGCATACATATCTACTTATAATTACATTCTTAATTTTTTATTTCTCAAATACTTGCTTAAAACTTTAATATTAAATGTTCACAAAAATTAATTTTACTAGTTTTATGAACAATATGTTCCCTTGAAATTGAAAAATTAAAACAAAAAAAGAAGGTTTATTTTTAATTTTAGAAAGACATCTTTTCATTACTGCTATTTCTTTGTTGAATTAGCAATATTAAAAGAGATATTTAACAAAATGTTTCATTAAGACAAATTATAGCTTCAAATTAAAGGTGTTATGTACGTTCATACTAAAGGTATTATTAAATTTTTGTTTCTTAATTAAAGTTTAAACATACAAATCTTCAGATATAGTAAAGTTTCCTTCCTTTTACAAGTCCAGTCAATTGCCTATGAAAAATATAGGACTACAGTCATGGTAGAAAGTTCCTGGTGTGGGATATAAGAAAGGTTATGGCTTACTTGTAGCGTTATCTATCTCATTGGATCTACTGCCTACTTCTTTTACTTCCAGGTGTAGGAAGAAGGACAAGGAAAGATGGCTAGAGTAAGAGTAGAATTAAAAAGAGACACAATTATCACCTGTTAATGTTTGTAGGAACGATGTAGCCCTTGTGAACCTGTAGCAACTAAAGAAAGATGTCTTCACACTACCCTCGCTAAGAATATATGTTAGTGAAAATATCAATTCCCCGAATGTGGAGTTGTGTGTGTAATGCATGTTTTTCAATTCCTTCTCTCACACTCTCCTTATATATATCTTATACAAAATTTCTATCATTAATAAAATACGTACATCAATTGAACTTGATTCAACCAATGAAGTTGAAATTCATTTTTTTAAGCCTGAAGTGGATGATAATTAATGTTTATAAAGTTTTTTTCAAATATTTGTTCATTAATTAAAATTTAAAAAAGTTGATGACTGTCGGTTTCGAACTGTCAGATTTCATATTTGAAATCCAGCACTTTGTCAATGAGTCAACTTTCCCATAGTTAGAAACATATTACTTAGAGATGTGTATGAAATTATAAGAGAAAAGTTCCTTGTAATAATGAACAGTTTAAAGACATGGATAGAATGAGAAATTACAGACCACCATTAGCTTCATAAATTTGAAAAAAAAGAAAGCCAATAAATAGTAACAAACCAAAATAACAGTCCAACACCATATTATATACTGTATACACAAGAAAATGGTGAATTGCAAGGACATTCACTTCCTATTTTGTCACTTAATATTGTGATTCTGTCATATGTAAATACATATTTGTAATAATTGTAATTATAAAATAAAAAAACCCTAAAGTAAAATTTTTTTTGTTGACCTCAGAAAGAATTTTTATATTTGTTGATTCCATCTTCACGTGAGCTACTAGTTTTCACTAAACACTTGTAAATATTTATAAACTTGCCTATAGGCAACACCTATATAAAAAACCTATATAAAAGCACTAACAAACAATAACTACCAATCAAACTTCGCCGATCATCTCAACTCCACAAAACATGGCTACATAGACATAACATCTAACCTACAAATTCTTCATAAACAACACAGAAATAACCAACGCTACTCAACTGAACAATACAAAATATACAGACACTTCAAACTTCACCCTACACACATACTCAATACACAATTACATTACAACTCATATACACTTTTTGACATCATAACTCCTAATACTCACAGAATACTCCCACACCACCATATAATATCCCATCCCTACCCTAATACCCTAACCCATGAAAACCTTAATATCACTTACGGTCTGAGTTGACAATGGGACACATCTCCCAAAATGGCTGTCCTCAACAAAAATAAGTAAGTGCTACTATAGGCAGGGTTGTAATATTTACAAGTGTTTAGTAAGAATTTTTATAAATTATTTGTTTTTTCTTGTAAATGTTGTATTCTTTCAGCAATTTACTGCAAGCAAAGCCAAACCCTTCAGTAAATAATATGGTTAGGACGTACAAAAATTTAGTAGAATCAATGGTAAAAATGCAGAAGCCCGGCGCTATACGATAATTTGGGAAATGGTTTAACATCATTAAATTGGACGATATCTACTAGAATTTTTTTAAAATTGACCTCGGAAAGTTACTTTTTTTTCAATTTAAAGTAGCGAAAAAAATTCAGCGCGGATGTAGAAGTTGTGAATAGGCGCGGAGTGATACAAATGCTTCGTGATACAACTGTATTTCAATGTATAAAATTAAAACCAAATCTAACCTGACTTGACACTTTTTAGGTATATTTTAATATAGGTATACAGTATTGTATAAATTTAAAACCAAATCTATCCTAACTGGAGACTTTATAAGTATATTTAAATATATGTATAAAAATTACGCGAAGTTGTGAATAGGCGCAGAGTTATGCAAATGCTTCGTGATTTTACAACTGAATTTCAATGTATAAAATTAAAACCAAACCTAACCTGACTTTACACTTTTTCGGTATATTTTAATATAGGTATACAGTATTTTATAAATTTAAAACCAATCTATCCTAACTGTAGAAGTTGTTTCTCAAATATCTACACACGTAAGGTTGCGTGACGTACCGCGGACAATGCGTACAACCTTATGCGCAGCACTGTGACGTAAGTATCACTCCGCGCCTATTCACAACTTCTACATCCGCGCTGAATTTAGTACCTTACTTTATATTGAAAAAAAGTAACTTTCCTACTTCAATTTTAAAAAAATTCTTGTGGATATCGTCCAATTTGATGGTTTTGAACAATTTCCCAAAATATCGTATAGTGCCGGAGTACTGCATTTCAACCGAATCAATTCTACATGAATAAAATAATAAAATTACAGTTATTAAGCTGCAGTCAGAATTTGTTGTCAAATATTTTAAATAGGCATTGTTTGCCTACCATATTGTTCTGATTCAATTCATCCTGATTCTGAATTATTTTTTATTTTCTAATTATTCAGACCTTTGTTTCACTAAATTCGAAAATACAATTCAATAAGCAAAAGTCAATTCTTCTGAGGGGAAAAAATTAGGATTTTAAAGGTAGAAAACAAAAAATTGTTTTTATTGCTCAGTAAATATCTAAATCTGTTTACTTAACAGTGTAAAAATATACAATTAAGTAATAAATAATATACAAACTAAACATATGTAAAAAATAAAGTATAATTGTAAACAAACATGGAATTTGCTTTGAGTATTAAACTATTAGAAAATAATAAGAATGTATCTAAAAGTATTCCATTTATTTCCATTTTGTTAATCCTTGATTTAGAACATTTCTATAATGACTTTTACAATCTGTTTGGGATCTTTTCTGTTAATTCAATTGCATCTACAAACAAACAGTTTTTGATTGTCACTGTTATTTGTTTAAGATTTATCTTATTGACAATTATTTTAATTAATCTTTTACTGTCATGCTAGAACAGCTTATGCCCATATCTATAGCAGATCACAATTGTTTTGTCTACATGCTTCAAGCCTTTATCCATGTTATGATCAAATGCCAACTTAATATAAAAGCGATAGGAATCCTAATCATCTTTAATATTGAAAACAAACAATATCAAGAGCACAGTGGTACAATATATTACCATAAAGATATTGGAAAGAACCCCAATACCACAAAAATAATCAAAAATAAATAAAACAATTTACTTAAGATTAAACCCTTATGTAACTTTCGATGACCATGTCTTCATCATCAGAGGGTCTTATTACAAAATTACAATCTAGCAAACAAGAAGTTACAAACTAGAGTGATCCATCCGTCTAGAGCAACACTCTAGTTTGTAACTTCTTGTTTACTAGATTGTAATTTTGTAATAAGACCCTCTGATGACGATGACATGGCCATCAAAATGTGTGTCATTAAAATCTTAACTAACTTGTTTTATTTGTAATTTTTGATTATTTTTGTGGTATTGTGGTTCTTTCCAATATCTTCACTGTAATGGATAACATTGTCAAAACTAGTCACTAGTTGACTTAATTTATTATTTTAAAAAAGCACTTAGTGCATAAACAGAATTATCAGGACTCTTTTATCAGAAGTGTTGAATTAACAGAAAAGTTACCTTTTTCATTTTGTAGAAACACAAAAAAAATTTTATCTCGGATACATTTAATTATATTATAATTATAATTACAGTATTACAAAATTGTTTTCATTTTACGATTATCAATAAATATTTATTTTAATAAATTCTTTTTTAGATGTCATGTCTTTTCAAGAGCTTCCTCTGGAAATTATTGTTCAAATTTTCAGGTTTTGCACAACCAATGAACTATGGAAACTAGAAACTCTTTGTCAAAAATTTAAGGATGGCATGTGTATATTTCTAAAGATTGAATTTCATCGGATTAGTAAAGTTATTGAAAGAGAATCAAAACTTGTTGAAGACCAGATTTCTATTGAAGAGCATCATAAACAATGTAAATTTGTACATGAATCATTGAAAAGGTGTGGTCAAAAGTAGAAAATATATTAATAAAACATACTGTTCTAAGCCGGCTATTTATAGAACAGTTCTTGTTATAATAATGAGATCACCACACACAGCTTACATCATCTTCAAATCTAAACTTATTCAACTAGTTTTAACTATAGTAATTTATTTAATTATTACCATTATTCTAATTTATACAAGAACTCTTTACTAATTAGTTAGAATACCTAGGCGCCATTTCAATTTTAATAGTTGCCATTTCAAAAGTAGAAAGTTTATACAAATAAATATGTAATTAACAAACAGATTATATACTACTCATGAGGAAAGAGATTGCATACTTGAATTTTTTTTTCAGGTTAGATATAGAGGTTCGCTTTCAACTTAGTAATATTATAACTTGCATATTATTGAAGTAAATTTAAAGTACTGAGACAAAATACTCAAGCTAGGTAATAGCAGATTAAAAGATAATGTGGCCAAATAGTATTCAGTAAATTGTTTATATTAGGTTTGTTCATTTATTACGTTTTTATTTTGTGTTTGTAAATTTCATATTGTTTTAATATTTTGAGATGCCGTATTATTTATTAAGGTAGATAATTTCTAGGTGGTGGTTGATCTCTGTGTAAGTATAGCCTGTTTATCTTACATGATTGTGAAAAGATGAATCAGTGTCATATTTATTAGAGTTTATGTTTTCTCTGAATATTTTGTAAAATTTGTAACTTTCAGTAGATTTTAATTTAAGTAGATATGCTTCGAGTTTATCTTTTTTTGTTCATGTTCTATGTAGACAGGTGTTAGCAAATTCGTACCTCAAGACAATGACCATTTTATGCCATTATAATATTTAAGATTTGACACAAGTTGACAAAATGAGAAAATTAATTTTGTTCCTAATTTAAATACACATAAATTTTTAACAGTACTTAATTAACATCGAATTTGATTATATGTACAGGGTGGTGTTTAGGAAATTAGATTAAAAGCTTGCAAGAAATTATTAAGTCTTTAAAGAAAGTTAATTTTAATTTTCACAACTGCAAAGAAACATTATTCCTTCTAGCTTCTTTAAAAGCTCATTAAAAACGTTATTAACTAAAACAAGCGGCTAATGCTAATCTAAGTTACATACTTTAAAATCATTTACAGTTATTGTGTACATACATTTGTTATCAAGGTCTGAATTATTGTAAGCTAATTTACATAAAAACTATCTTACAGTTATAATATTTCAATATCCTAATGAGAGCTTAAAATTAATAAGAAATTTGGGTTGTCTTATTATAGATTATTTTTATATTTGGAATATGTAGATATTTTGTTTACCTCTGTTGTGTTGTTTTACCATATGTTATCAATTACTGTCTTACTGTATCCATTTATATCTACCAGATATTTAATGAGCAATATATACTTGTCTGTAATATACACTGAAATAAAGAATAAATAACAAAATAATTGATAACATGAATAGAAAACACAAATAAAAACAAACAGGAAAACATTATCACTCTTACATACATAAACAAGAACTTGTATCTAATGGAGCAAACTTTCCAAGATACAAGATACAAAATAGTATTTAAAACTAAAAATATCACACAACACAACACAATCGTAAAAGAAAATATCCAAGTATCAGGTATTGTACAGCACTTAAAGGATATTTCCTGTAAACAATTCTACATTGAACAAAGAGGCCCCACAATTTTTAACTAAGCCTTAAAGAATGTATATTCAATTAAAAATGTCACTGACTTATCTTTTCCTAACCACAGCCTAATAGAAACACATTACGATAATACACTTATTAACACCAATTCAAAATTTTCTGCATCAACAAAAAAGGACTACATGTCAACATGGTGGAGCATTATGAATTTACAAACTTATCCGAGCATAAAATTAAAACATATTAAATTAACAAACTCAGAAAAAATCACATTCTCTGACCATTTTATTGAACTCTTACTTGTAAAAGCTCTATCACCAAACTAAAAAAATGGTTTAGCAACCAATCTAGACTGATCAGTATCCTAAGAAATGTTTGGTTTCTGTACGATTTATTAAATATTTTAAAGAAAATTATGACTGGCATATCATAATACTATTATTAAGTTTAAACATAGAAGATACACAGAAAATTGAGAACAACGTGTTCTTTTAATGTTTATTGTTTAGAAAAAGTACATTTTTATTTTTTTATTTAAACTAACAATTGATATTTTTGAGAACAATTTTCTCCCCTTCCTAACATTACAATATTTACCTTTGTTGGCATATTTTAAAATGACTCCATTTTCAAAATGTAAATAGTACTCCATTTCAAATTAAAAGTAGTAAGAACAACAAATGTACTCGTGTATTTGAGAAAAGATAGAAGGAAAGCACAAGCTTTAAAAAAGCTAAGTTATCAGAATCACCACCCTTACACATTCAAAATATTTGGCTTTGATTAGTTAACAGTATTTAGTATGACTCCCTCTCCAACGCTGTTAAATATATTTAAAGAAAAAAAAATTTTTTTTAAAGATATTCTGATTTAACGTTACCTAAAATTAAACAAATATTTATGCAACATGTTAAATTATTGCCAAAACATGTTACATGTTACAATTAGTTTAAAATGCATAGCCAAACAAAGTTCAAGATGGTACATGATTTTAAGACAGAATAATTTATTGGCAATTGCTTATTTAAATTTAATTTGATTTTAAGCTATAATACCTTATGTAGTTTCACCAAGTACTGACTTTTCTTACTAATAACACAAATTCTACTGATTGTTTGGTAATTATTAATAGCAGTTTTGAAAAGAGGACAAAATTAACATTTACAAGATGTAATTTGATGCTTGTAGTGTTTAGAAAATATTTATTCAAACAATATTAAATGAGAATAAATCTTTTTATATTTAACTTCTAAGATACTTAGTTTTAAACAAACTTAGTAGAATAGTGTGTTTCTAAGACATTTAATTAAATTTATTGTTTTATTTTAACAAAAACCTCTTACAAATAAAATCCAGAACTTTGTATTTCTGGTACTGCTGTTATGATTACTACAACAGGTAAAAAAATTCACAAGTGTACTTAGATATAATAATGTTAAAAAAAATATAAATTCATTAATTTCTCATATTTTTGTTTTGTTTTGAATTTTGTAGTCCATTAAGTTTGGTGAAATTCAATCACTTTTACATTAGTTTATAACTAGGTTATAAACTAATGTAAAAGTGATAAATTCTCATATTTGTTCCTTACTATGTAGGCCTACCATGTGAATCCATGTCAGAAATATGAAAAATATTTGTACATCAAATTAAAAATTTTATTTACTTAATAATAAAAGAGGAACAATTTACAAACTTTATATTTACCTTTAATTTAAAAAATTTGAATTTAAGACAATTTTAGGTTATTATTCTCAAAATGTTCTTACTATTATTTCTTTCAGAACTTGGAAACTTTTAAAGAATTTATGGGAATTTTCTGAATGGCTTTTTAAAAAATTTGAAGCATGGAATTTTCCTTCCCAACTATCCTTAGAGTTACTGGACTCAGTTAAAAAAGAAATAGAGGAACTTAAAAAAGAAAAAGAAATGTTAATTGAATGTAACAACATTTCAAAAATAATAGGCGAATTAAATAAAATTCCTAGAGCATAAAAATATTAAAAAATAGCTTTTATAAGAGATCTTCCATAGCCTCATTTTAAAAGGATATGAAATTGTTTTTAAAGTTAATTTAAGTGATGAAAACAATGTATATACAAAAAAATCTTTATAATGTTTAAGATTATTTTAATATAGCTCAAGCTAATACAACACTTCAAACTAACTAAATTAACTACCGTTTAAAATACATACTCTTAAATTCTAAACCAAACATCGATTTTATAAACCTACAAACTACATAAAACTATCCCACAGATCATCCTAAATATGTAAATACATAAACTAACCTTACCTTTCACGGTTAGAAATGTATCAATTCTTTCCAGAACCAACAAGTGATCAAAGCCAAGGAAACTATGGCTTAAGAATATTTCTAAAAGAATACAATTAGATTTCCTTAGATTTGTTTGATCTTTTCAGATGGTTTTATTTTTTGGTTCTTATTATTAGGGTCGAGTTGAGTTGTGACCCATTTGAAACCCTTCCGCAACCCACTGGTTGGGAGCCGCTGATCTATGCCATAGAAAACAACTTTAATATATAGTTTATACCCAAAATCACAAACAAAGATAAATAAAACACCTTTTTATAATACAAACTATCTTGTAGTTAGTGCAGCCATTTTTTAAATAGACCAAATAGGAATAACATTTTACATATGATACCAAAAGAGTATAAAAGTACTCATAAATCATAATAATCAAACTTTGTTGAATACCTGAGTACAGACCTACTCTGCATCCAATTACACATTCACTGATGTTATTTGACACAATTATTCCTAATATACTTTCCCCAATCCCTCGCTATTCATAAAAATCAAGAGGTCACTTGAGTTTGATTTCAACAAGGGATGCATTTTCTGAAATCTTTATTTGACATCAAAAGAATGTATTATACATACTTATATAGGTTAACAAGTATAAGTAATAATTGTAAGCTATAATACTAGTACTGCATGTTCAAAATGGACATTTAAATACCTCTATGTAAAAATATTTGTATAATATTTGGATTATTGTTAATTATAATTTTTTTGTATTATTTTGACAAAAAAAACAGATATTTTGATTAGTATTTTAATTAGAGTAGTTAATTAAGCATTTATTAATACATTGTGAGAAAGAAACTTGGAATAAAACTGAATTAATAAAGGATTTTTATTTGATTCTTTAACTTTGATTTTCCCTTCTTCCTAAGTCTTAGTTATTATTTTCCTATTAAGCTATGATGGAAACCTAGTACACTAATGTACAATAGTGTATGAAAATCCAAAACTTTCTAAAAAGGCTGTCTGACGCAATAATGACTGGCAAGTTTAACAAGCCTTAGTCTAAAAGAGTAATCACCTATAATACTAAAGACCCAAATGTACCAAAACATTTGGTAGTTCAAAATTGCCTAGTATTACTGAAATTTATTACTGCCAATTGGGTTCTATGATGATCCGTTGAGGACTCGATGTTTTCCATGCAGTTACAACTCTCCCCTCACTAGTCCAGTACATTATTCCTGTGAGAGTTAGATCTTCCTAGAAAAAAGGTGGTTGGTAAGTCGAAGGTAGCCATGAAAATACATCTTTAAAAATTGTTAATTTAAAAAAAAAATTGATTCTTTAGCGGAATTGAAAATTTTTGAAATACTAATGTCCAGTAAGTTTTTTATAAATTTACTCAAAATTATTGAGGCGCTTGGAGGTCTGACTAACTCCATCACAGTAAATTTTTCAGTATAAAGAAATGAAATTATCATGTAAAATAAAATTACGTACTTGTTTTCTCAAATTTTGAATAAACTGATTTTGTCTGACTAGAGAGGGCGTGTTTTAAGCAATTTATAATAATGATGCAAAATCTATTCTTTCTAAAAAAAACCTACTTTAATATGAGGTTTAGTCATATTGCCAACTGAAAGGTATTGACAAAACTCTATTCTGAAAGGTATGAGTAAAAGTCAGTTTATTTAATAAATAAGCACAGAAATGTCTTTTGCATTTTAAAAGAAACCATTATTACTAATATTATCAAAATGACAACAATGGTTTTGTAAAATTATTATTAAAAAAAGTATGTCCTTGGCATAAATTACACGAGATACTTTGTTATTCAGCTCTATTCTGACTCTGAAATGCTGTTCTCGTCACTGACAGGTTCTTTCAAGGGTCCTCTGTCAGGTTTAAAGAGCCTATAATAGTTGTGATAAACTGAAGGTATGAATTTCAAAAGTTTCAACTTATCCTTATTTTTCTTCATGAAGATAGGTCTTATTATGTGATATAGTAGGATTTGCAGAACATTGGTTAGATTATCCAAAGGAGGTCCTGATTTTTTGTTTCTTTTGTTGTGTTAGTTTTTTCAAATGGCATCTCTGGTAAGAATGTATTTTTGTATTCAATAGCAAGGGTTTCAGACCTCTCAACTCTAATCCATCTCATTGCTAACTGGTTCACCTTTATTACTTTTTTCCTGTTAGTGGTATATTTTTTCAATGTTTCTGTTGAAAGCAAGTATTTGTGGTTCATTTCTATGAGGGTTACATGTTTTTTTTCTTGTAGTTTAGAATGATATCATACTAATCAATTGGGAAAAAATGTTCCTGGTACCTTTTGTTTTTTTTTCAATAAAAGAAAAATATAAATCGTTTGGAAAATAGTTGTGATCTGACACAAGGATCTTGAAATCAATAGTTTCAGTGTAATAATCTGATTTTACAGATATTTAAGAAAAGATAGAACCACTTTGATGTTTAGGTTTTGACTAATACATGAGTCAGAGTATATGATAAAATGTTTAGCATTATGGACACGTAGAGAATGTTATGCAAGAGCTTATTTCTTAAGAGCCCATTGAATTTTCGGTTTCAGGCCATATATACACGTAAACTTTCTTGTCATTAAACACATTAACTCCAAAATTATACATATAGAGATTCCTTTTATAGTATGCTACAAAAGTTGTCAGCTTTGGAAAAGCTAAAGCTTTTTGGAGATCATTAGCTAAATAACAAAAATAAACTTTCACTACTGTAATCACTCGTCACAGGTTAATTTTCGAAATACAAAAATAAAAACACGAGTAATATTGTATATACAAACACTATAACATTGGGAAAACAATCCTTTGCAAACATAAAACCTTTTACAATAGTCTACCACAAGAAACATCAGCTTCTATATAGAGTAGTAGAGTTAATCACTTTGTCCACTGTAAGAACTAGAAAAATGCTCAGTACTTAGAGTAGATAGAGCATTCTAGCACTAAACCTTTGAACTGTGGACTTAGTTATCTTGGCCAATAAATATTATTAATTGAAGCAACCCAACCATGTTGTTAGACTAAATTGAATACAAGTTGGAGTTAGTCACATTGTCTTCTGAATACCTCAAATCTAAATTCGACATGTTAGTTTGTAAAATTCAAATATAACAGTTTTTATTATTGTCATCGATAACAAAATCCACGAGCAAGAAAAGATTCCTACTAAATATGAGAGGGTATATAATGAATATATAGGGATTACGGTATCGTATAAGGGCTACTACAAGATGTTTATTTATAAAACCATAGTAAACTTCTACAACATCAAAATAAATTTACTCAGTCAGTAATTCAATATGAATGAGAAAAGTGTATATTTTTTCTAAAAGTAAAACCTTTTACCATAACAATATGAAAATGAACCTATTCTGCAACACAGGAGAACAAATTGGAAAAAGATAAGGTTTTGGGATTCATTCAGCCAATTTCACAAACAAGAATTGTAAAGGATAATAATTCCTAATGTTAAGTGCCACTACCATACAACCTGCAGAAAGCAATGAGATAACAGTAGAATGCAGTGAAACCTGAATCTGAAATACTTACTATTAAGTTTCGGAGCTTACAACTTAATACACTCTACTCACAGGTTTGAATTTTTATGAAAAAGACTGCAATACCACATGGAATTCGTAAAAACAATTTTATTTATAAAACTACACTACCTCATTAATTTAAATTTTTCTTGAAATCAGAACAAAAACAAATCAAATTTTTCAAAAGTGATAAATTAGAAGTATTAAATTAATTACAGCTTAGCTAGTGAGAACAATTCACAACAGTAAAACACAAAATAGTTAATGCAAAATCTGACTATTATTAGTTTTAAATAAACAAACACACTAGTTTACAACACAACTAATTTTTGGTGAGATTTTGAGTTAACTGATTTGTGTTTTACCGTTGAAAATTAGAAATAGTTTATGAACCTTAAAACACACACTCTGCAACAGGCCAATCTGCCACCATACACATGTGACGCACGTAGTAATTTTTTGAATGAATTTATTTTGTATTGTTTAATTCATGTCCCAGTAAGTATAGATTATTTATTATTACTCATTAGTACAATTGGCCATTTTATTTCTTGAAATTTTCTTCTTATCTGTGCGATATTTTAGGAAAATATTTCCTAATAGCTCCCTTGATACCTACAGATGTATAATATAGCTTTGTTCCCTCTTATCTTTACTCATTTCCTAATATTTCGTCAATGTTATAACCTTCCTTACTTCCCCTTACAATTAAATAGGAAAGGGGAAAATAAAGTGTTTTAAGGTTTAATTAGAGGAGCAAAAATTAGTATTTTCAACAAAAAACATCCGGCATGATCTTGTTGCGAGTGCTAGATCTCGACTGCTAAGCTGATCTAATCTGCTATGCTTTTATTTATTTTTGTTGGCTTTACCTCAACAATTTTCAATTACTCATATTTTCAAACAAATTTTAGATCTGTTAGATCTGTAATTCAATAAATACAAATATATATATATATATATATATATATATATATATATATATATATATAATGTTAAATGTATGAAATATTAATATAAGCAAGCTAAGCAAAAGTTTAGTTATTTAAAAAAAAATCTGATAAACGGTAAAAGAATTTCAAATCTGCAATTAGTCATGGAAATAGGAAATTTTGTAAAGGACTCGTAGTTGATTGAGGTACAGTAGAGCTGTTGTTATGATTTAGAAACTTAAACAGGGACAGGACTGTCACATTCACCTTTAAAATAATAATAATTTATAAGGCAGTTTACAAAATAACGGCTAGTTTGAAAATGCTAACGTATAAATTTTAAAATTGATTGGTAGAAGTCAACATTTCTGGACTTGATTTGCTAGAAAATTTAGCGGGAAGGGGAAGGAGGCGGTAGAGAAACTTAAGTTCAGAAATGCTGAGTTAGTTTCGACCAAAAAAGGTTTTAATAATGTCGTGGGGACCAAGTTCATGACACATTTTTAAAAAAATGTGGTTGGTAGTGTATTTAAAGCAAAGTAAAAAATATAACTTTTTTTAAAATTATGAGATGAGTTGTTATGTTAAGAGGATGTGTAGTTCAAGTGGTTAATTTATAAAGAAAAATGTATATATTTTACTAGTGTTAAGAAAAGTACAATGCTGAGTTAGTTTCGACCGAAAAAGGTTTTAATAATGTCGTGGGGACCAAGTTCATGACACATTTTTAAAAAAATGTGGTTGGTAGTGTATTTAAAGCAAAGTAAAAAATATAACTTTTTTTAAAATTATGAGATGAGTTGTTATGTTAAGAGGATGTGTAGTTCAAGTGGTTAATTTATAAAGAAAAATGTATATATTTTACTAGTGTTAAGAAAAGTACATTTGAGCCAGAGTGCTGGATACTAGCTACAGTGTATAATGTCAGATACGAAAAATAAGCATTGAACTAAGGAGCAGGGATTAAATTGAACCCACCCTTGAAAAAATAAACATCACTTTAAGGAATTGCACTTAAGTACAATTTTATTTTAAACAAAAATACTAAATTTTGGTCAATATATTCAAATAACTCATTCAATAAGTTCAATAATTATTTCATTAAAATACATGCAAAGGTTAAATTTAAACAAATAAAGAAAGGGTCATTAACCCCGCAGAGGTCGCGTGAAAAATAAAACGTGAGGGGTCGCACACGGTGGATTCGACCGGGTCATTTTATTAATAAAAAAAAATACTGAACAATATTTTATTCTAAAAATACAAGTATCGTAATTAAGTATAATGTATTTACTTAAGTTATATTAGTTGTAATTGTGGCAATAATGTACTAATTAATTTTAAATAATATTTTAAGATTTAACAAATTTATTGTTTGAAAGAAATACAAGACTTTAGATAAATTGTCATAACATACAGACTCTTTTACAAAGACTTATGTATAATAATATATTCTGAAAGAAAACCAATTTCTGAATAAGAAAATGTACTGGATGTTTATGATAGCTGTAATGTAAAAGAACCAATTTTGAAACAAAATGTGTCGAATGTTTAAGTAAATTTATCATAATATTACAATTATAGTGATGAAATGCAACCCTACAAATTTATGATTTTAAACAAAAAGTTACATGCAAAAAGTTACTAAGCACCTTGAGGGTTATAGTAATGAAATTCCTTACAGTTCCCCATCCGATTGATGCCCTAGGTTGGTAGTACAGCTGAATATCCCGCCTTATACTAATCAACAACGTCTACTCCCCTTTTGTTGAATTGTAAAATGTTTGGATGTAGAGTTTATTTTTATCTCCAGCTTTGGAATCAATTTCATCATTATTATGCATGGTTGAGATGAGAATAACTACTATATTATGGACAGTAACTTTTAATTCCCTCTAAACCCAAAAATGTTTGAGGTTACAGGTCGATATTTAGTACCAATGAATTCCGTTGGAATGTGTAATTCTTCTTCGTCTCCTGAATACTTTGATTCCTCCTGAACTTCAACATGATCTTGTTGTTCATCATCTGAATCCGGTTCTTCAACGAGTTCAACAGTAGGCACGTCACGAGAAAGTTATCTTCGAACACTACCAGGATTTTCAATCCTTTCTTCCCTTTCCACGCTATCTAACAGTCTGGCAGATCTTTCTTCCTCTGCTCGATTCATATTGCGTAGTAACACAATAAATATAACACTCAACACACTAAACGATCAATAACACAAAAGCGAAATTAAAAATTATGTCACACTTTAGCCCATGCCAGGGGTCGCGCATTGTGGTTTCCACACTGGCTTTTCTCTAGGCTGCTGCACTAAGACACACGTAGGTGATAATGAAAATACAAACACAGCATTCGACAGCGGATGAGTCTATTTGAAGGTACTGAGGGGGTGGAAGCTTGCAAAAATCGACAGTTCGAGTTATTAAGAAAACAGTGAAGGTCCGGTGGAAAAGACCGTGACGCGACCCCTGCCGGGTTAAATAATTATATCTCGATGATGCAATTTCAAGAGGCAAGAGCTAACTAACTCCCTGAGAAATCTAGGTATAAGGAACTTAAATAAAATTTTAATAAATATAAATCTTATATTGTTTACCTGAATAAGAGTTCTCTGTTCGGTTAATAATAAACTGAATTATTTAGGTTATATTTAAGATGATAAAATAAACTGCTATGTTTTGATATTTAAATCAATGTGATAATAATAGTTGAGTATTAAAGGAATGCAACCAAATTTTATTGGTTTATTGCTGTTATTAATGAATATAGTGTCATTTTATTAAGAAAGGAGTGAAGGTAAATGTATTTAAGGTAGGTCATGGTGTAAGATAATATAATTAAATGACAGGTAAACAAATTAAACAATAGGTAAATTGGTGCCCAATTATTAAAATATAACATAAGATTAAACATCAAAGTTAAAAAATAACAAGTAATGAACGGGTTTTGTTATAAACTGGCTCTGAAATGAAAGGCATATGATTGTTATTATTACAAAGTGTTTTAAATATTTTATTTAAAGGAAACATACAAAAAGTGAACACAACCAAGCAGTGTAAAACCCAAGAATAGCTCTACTGAAAAGTGTGTTAGAAGGTGCTTGGCCTATTAATAACAAAATTAATAACACTTCAATATTTGGTTTCATAAACAGGTTTCACATATAATCAGATAACTATTTTACAAAGCATGTGTATGTATCTAATTAAAGTTGCTAAACTGTTACAGAATTACAAAAAGACGTTAGTTATTTTAGCATCGTTGTCAAATTGTTTACTGCATTTTGAAACAATTTATCTTTTAATTCTATTGAAACAAATTTTTTTGCTGGTAGTAAGAAATTTTGTAGTACTGACATGTTTCATTTATTGACAATAGAACATTTATGTTTCAATTTGTGTAGAAAATGATAATATTAAAAAAAACAACAGTACCTATATTTCTTTGCATGATCACTGACCATAACGTGGAACAATAGACATAAAACCATGACCATGGGCGCCCATACACACGGGCAGGGAGGGGCCGTGGCCCCTCCCTAGCTCCCAGAAATACAAATTAAAATTATCAAGACTTTCGTACAAATATTTCTTTTTTATTTTCAGCTGATGTGGAAGAACTATATTTTAATTATAATAAATTTTCACAGTAACAATATAAATAGTATATTTATGCGATTCTGCTATATTAACACCTTGACAGAACGAAGTAGGTTTTAAGTAAGAAATTATCGAATATCCATATTATGTGATTATGTCAATGTGGACCAGTTAATGGTTGCGTCAATTAAAGGAAAACAGCTAAACAGGACACTACTAATATCCTAGACGCTGACACAGCGAGCCAGCTATCCCAATGAAAACGTGACAGGAAGGACCACCTAGGCCCTTCCGACTGACGCTGCATTTCTTCTCTGTTGCATGTCATCTGCGTTCGACATTGTAGTACTATATTGGTTAACTTAATGTTAACAGTTTATTATATGTTATAGCCTGTGTTACATTATCTTTAATTGAATTGTAGAAATTGACGTTTTAATTTGATTTATCTTTATTATTAGTCCAGGAAACGAAGCTTAAAATAGGAAAAAACTTCGCAAATTTTTCGGAAAAGACCGATTTGCATACAAATTTGGGATTAAGCTCAACTTACCCTCTACTTCAAAATCTATATAGTCCCGACGGGCGCTTTTTATTTTTTAAGCGTAAAAACTACCCCTTATTGTCAAAATCTATAAAAAAGCGTAAAAAGAGTGAAATTTGGTTCAGATGAATTAAAAATAATGATTGTATGATGCTCTAATTGCAATTGTTAAATATTTCGACCCTCTAAAAATTCATTTTCAAGGTTGAAAACTACCCCTAATTGCTCAAATTAGTAGAAAAAGCCTAAGGAGGATAAAATTTGAATATGCTTACTTAAGTAGGGCCTATACATTTATTGATTTATTTCACAGGGGTAACTGAATTGGAGGTGAAATCTTTCGCCAGTCGTAACTAACTAACGAAGAATTTTTTCTCATTTTTAGCGTTATATGAGCAGTTCCTCTTGAAACGCGCAAACACCCTGAACCTAATGAGATATTTCAATAAAATCAGATATTCGACTGTCATGCCTCGGTTAAAATTTAAAAAAAAGCCACTTATAAAACTGAAATAATAGCCTATATTTAAAAAACTTCCAACCTCAAACTAATTTGTCGGTTACTATCCTATCCTATAATAAATGAAATGACGCAAAAAAAGCTTTTTATTATATTTTTTAGTATTTTAAGGAATAAAGATTCACTCATTCTATAAAAAAATAAATTAATCGATACAAAAAAGCCTGTAAAAATTAGAAGTTTTGAATTTTCTAAAGTGCCTTAAAACTCACCATTTTAACCCTAATTTTTCAAAATTTCCCCAGACCCTCCTTTTCATGGAGGGAATCCCAACCCCCCAGGTATCAGATTGGGCCCCCCCCCTATAAAATTATACATGGGCGCCCATGACCATGACTATTGGTGTCAGACTTTAGAATACTTGTGGACCTAGCAGAAAAAACATTCAGTATTTGTGAATTTAGCTTAAGAAAAATAGAACAAATGTTAACTATACAAACAAAAGTTAGTTAACTATCCAAAAGATATGATAAAATAACAGTATTATTGCTACTAAATTAATAGTATTATAAACATATGGTTTACATATGATCTCTTAAGTAATACTGATGCCATATCTTGGTTTGTATATTTTGCCACAATTTTATTTTAGTAACATTATGCCTCTGAATAGTGATTTTTTCAAATGTAAAAACATTTATTGGGCAAAATCATGCTGCTATTTCACAAGATTGAAAGTTGGTATTGTAATAATGATCTTTTATTCCCTTGTAAGTACTTTAGTAAAATTTCACATTTTTGGAAAAAACATAACCTAATATAAACAATAAATAATTTTGAATAGGGTTATATTGTTAATCACAATCATTTAATTTGAAAAAAAAGCATTTAAATAATTTAATTAATTGTCTTAAAAGCTCTTTAATTGTCTTAAGATCAATAATTTTATAATCTATTTATTAGATAATTCTTGGTTATCCAGATATCATCAATGTTGTAAATATTACACTTGGATAAGTAAAAAGAGTTCAGAAATACAAACAAAAGAAATCTGATGCTGAGGCTTCAAACATTCATAATTTTGAAAAAAAGACACATTTAACTTTAAAATAAACATTTTGAATATAAACACACACACACACACACACACTTGAAGTGGAAGATGGTATTTATGTTGTCTGCAGAAATGCATTAATGTATACCAAAATGGTGGGAACAACACTTACCAGCACTACCAGTACCAGTGACCTTACATTAAAACACATTATTATTGTTTTTTAATAACCAAGTCTATCCTAACTAGATACTATGTAACTGTATTATATTGTAGTATAGAATAATGTAGTAGACTCCGTTCTATTCAGATGAATTGAGTTTATAAAGTTTTATGTGTTTGTATATATATATATATATATATATATATATATATATATATATATATATATATATAGATTTTTTGGACTAGGAGACTGACAGACTTACCTTGGTAAGAGTCCACACTGTAGTCTTGAAATAGAAACACATAAAAGCACTTAAACAATGATATATTTCAACCACACAGTGGTCTTTATCAATCGAAGAGAAAACACAAAAAGAAATATGAGGGAATGAAATAAAATAAATATAAGTTGTAATCACAGATTGTGTAGAGTAGAAGTCAGATGACACAGATGCACAGATTAAAGATATATATATATATATAAATTGTTTCCATGAGCATATGAGTGATTATAGTTTATATAAGTCTGTCAAGGGAAAAGAGATAAGGCTATTAGGACAATAAGAAAAAAAAAAAAAAAAAAAAAAAAAAAAAAAAAAAAAAAAAAAAAAAAAAAAAAAAAAAAAAAGTGAATAGATTTATCTGATGTTGAGGTTAGGGGATTCTCTGGACTTGGTATACCACTGGTATGATAGTTCCCACCTTCTCAGTTCTGAGGGATTGCAATCAGGGTGGAGTGATTTAATTATTTTTGTGGTATAGCAGTCATCAAAAGTTGCGATGTTTTGACTCGCAGCATGTTGAGCTGTTGGTCTATCCATATTCATAATTTTAACATCATGTCTGTGGCCATTCATTCTGATATTCAGACCATCCGTGGTCAGGCCTATGTACTGTGCTGAGCAAAGTTTACATTGTAGCTGGTATATGACATTTTTCGATGTACAATTATGATGACCCTGTATTTTGAAGACCATTTTTGTTGTTTGGCTGTTGAAACTATTTGCTGAGGGGTGTATTGGACACGTCTTGCATCTAGGTCTATTGCATGGGAAGGAGCCATGAGGAAGTTTGTGTGGTTTCTCTGCATCAGGGTCTGGTAGTTTAGGATGTACTAGGATACTATCAATCGCTAGTTCTGTCTCAGTAAGTTTTAACAAATTTACTAAATTCGGGTAGTCATAAACTGTTATTTAAGTGATTAATAAGATTCACCGGACGTAATGGACTACAAAATTCAAGAGTATAATTTTGTTTGCAATATCATTGATGTCGGTATAGCCGATAAACATCATAAAAGAGTGTTTGCAATTTTTTTTTAATTTTTACTAAGATTACAATTCAAAGCCTAGATCTTAATATAATTTATCTTAGTTTGAATAAACTACAAGTTTGTTAAAAATTTCAAGATCTTTCTCTTTATGTGTGAAAGCATTAGACACATAAGTCAAAAAACCTTTCAAATAATAATAGTATATCATTAATCATCTGGCTCTGTATATTATGTTATCTTTCCTATTACAATGAACATTTTACTTGAGTTATTTGAAGGTCTCTACTTTATTCAAGTAGCTAACTTATATATTATTCAATTAGAGCTTAGATAGTGAGACTAAGTTAGAAAGTAAATACTAAAAAAATTATACTGAATTTTCACTAATTACCGCTTTATTCAACAGAAATACACCATCAGCAATGTAAGCTAATCGTTGCCAAAACTAATAAAATAGTAAGTATATTGATAATGAGTGAGAATTGAGTATAATATTTTAGTATTTTGTCGTATATTTTTAATCTTCTTTATTGAGAAATAGTTTTTAATTATCACCAATCTGTAATTATATTGTAATTCATTTATACTCCACCGCTTTGCTTACACAAGTTTTGCACAAAACAAAGAATCGTCATAAACCAGGTTACATAGCTGTTTTAAAGGTAGTCTTAATTTTGCTTCTGGTGTAAAAGGGAGTGTATGGATTTTCACCTTAAATCTAATTACTAGCTGCTACTAAATTAAAGAATGTCAAGAATACCACATTCTGATAGGTAGTGCATGGGACGTGTGTGATAAACACTATGTGGCACTCAGTAAACTATGGTTTGATTTAAAACAAAATAGGATTATACATAGGCGAAATCGACCAGAGACAGTGGGGATTACAGCCTTCTGAGCATATAGGAGGTTCACATCTTGCTGCGTGGATGAGCCTTGTTGCTAATTCGACGTTAAACTTCCGTTCGTCACTCAGTCTCAATGTAGCAGCGGTGGAGTACGTTATAGTGGTGTAGCTTGCTTTGTTCTGCAATTTCAGTTTTGCTTCCCTTCAAGAGTCTTTTTCAAGGCTTTACTGTCTTGATCTATATAGACAGTTAACTCAGAGTGTTAATAAATTCCTTCTATTACCTCCCTATCCTTATTATATATATATCTTGTACAAATTTTCAATCGTTAATAAACTACATTTTTATTCATCTAATCAAGTTCAAATACATTTTTTTAAACTATAGTTGATGACAATTGATTTTCATATATTTGTTTCAAATATTTATTCAATAATTGAAGTACAACAAATTTGGGGTTCTAGGTCGGTTTCGAACTGAGTATCTTCATGTTCAAATTCTAGCACTTTTTGGGACTGAGCCAACTTTCAATAGATAGAAATGAACATCTCAAAGATCTATATGAAAAGCCTCTATTTTATAACTTTATATTGTTGCCATGGTCACCACACAATATCATAAATAATGCTCTAGGATTAATAATGAACGAAAAGAATAAAATTAACAAACAAACTGGATTAATGCTATCAAACCTTGCTTCACAAATGGACAATGCAAAAGGAAAGCGAAAAAAAAACTACAACATAATGCAAGCTACGAAATGAAAAAAAGTGTATAAATAGTAACAAATGAAAATAATAGTCCAATACCACACATAAAAATGAAAATTGCAAAGAAATTCACTTTCTATTTTGCCACTTAATATTCTTACATATGTATATACATATTTATGTTAATTGTAATTATAAAATAAATAGAAACTACAATAAAATTTATCTTTGTTGATTTAAGTAGGAATTGACTTTAAAAAAAATTCATGTTACTATTGACTTATTTTTTTGTGTCAGGATAATGCTTATGATACATCCTAATCTATTTATAGCCGTGATTAGCAGACATTTGTTTACATTATTATGACAGACTACTCCTTCCAAGATCTATGCATTTTGGTCATTGTCTCTTATTTTTTATTAGTCAGTTCATTCGCTTTTATTGACATTTATCGTTTAACCGTGTGTTAGTTATATATACCTTACCATTATTTATATAATACCATTATGTATTTGTATAATAAATTTTACATTTTATGTAAATTTATGAAGATATTTAATGGTGAACGTGAATATATTTAGTTCGTATTTTTGTGTGTAAATGAATTTAATTTGTGTGAAAATGAAACACTTATAGTATTACTGTCAAACTAAATTTTTCTTTGTACAATCACTTCAAACTTCTAACCTATATGCATGAAGAACATTTTATTAATTAAGATGGTAATTAAATAATTGTTGCATGTTATATATTATTAATTATATACTTTTTTCAATTTTCGAATTAACTCCAGTAAATAATTAAGTGGTATTTATGAGAGATGCTTCAAGTTTTATTATACAAAAAAACAGTTTTACAATAATGAAGACAGTTCTAATAGGAAGGATTAAATTCAGAATAAAAAATATGATTTTTTGGGGGAAAAATCTGTAAGTTATTGAATGATTTTACCAACTAGCTACGCTTAACATTATTAGCCACTGGCAATGGTGGGTTGACCATCACAGCGTTCGATCTGACAACACCGCATCCCTAACCTACCACAAACCCATTCCTAATCTACTTTAAATCAATGTATGGCATTCGGCAGTTGGCTAAGTAGAACTAGCAATAATTTAGCTTGGGTTGAGTTTTAATAAGTTACCTACGTATACAACTGAAATTATTGTATACAAAGTTGGATACAATATTACGTTTAACATTCTTTATAAAGTTAAATCTTACAAAACTAAAACCTATGTAATATGAATTAAATTTTATTTAGATATAAAATTCTTAGATGCAATTCCACGCTTCAGTGCACATTACCCCTGTATCAAATAAAAATCAATAATGGAATGAATTCAAAATCATACATTAACAGTTTATATAAATTTAATATGTCAAGATTTTATTCTTTAAAACAAGCTAAAAACCAGTTTGATCGGACAAAGGAGCTGTGAGATAAAATTGCTAAACTAAATCTACAGCAACTTCCCTAATGAATAAGATAATATTTTCAAATTCCATTTTTAGATTATTAATGAGTCATATAATAAGGTATAAAACTTTCACAAAGATTGGACCAGTGGTTTTAATGGAGTTATGCTTTAAAGTTGAACTTCAATAAAAAACAATGATAAAACCGTACTTTTTTCTTTATATCTTGAGCTAAGTTTAAGAAAAAACGTGCTAAAATTGTTTTGATTATATACATAAACGCAGAATTAAACATGCTAATTAATGGTGTGAATAGTTTTTTCCTAGCACGAATGGTTCGCTTGTAGCTAAAGTTCAAACTCAGGGGTCTATAATTTCTGGATGTACTATAGGCTTGGGAAGTGAGACTTGAAATGTTTGTGGTAGGGTTTGTTGTAAAGATTTAGCACCTTTTAAATGCCTTCAACCCTTATCAAAAATCAATATTAGGCACACACATTTTTCCATCTGTTCTAGAGACAGAGTTTAACAATGAATTATCTAAACCTATCCTGAAAAGAATATCTTGCTTCTTTAGAAAGATATAGAAGAAATACAATCTTTTATTGTAGTTGGATTTATTTTTCACATTTTTAGTCAGGTAATAGGGAGAAATTGGTAACTGTGATGATTTGCCATTGAAATTTAGTTAATAACTAATCATTGGAGTTTTTTACCACACAACATAGCTGCTCTAAGTATATGTGACGATTAATACAGTGAAATTTCATTTTAAGTTGTTCCAAGCTGCTTTTTGTATATATTTTGGTAACTTCCTCTTAGCTACATAACTTTATTTTGTTTTTGTTTTCTTTCAGATAACTGTTATAATCTTTATGTATGATAGTGTTCATGAAGTGTACCATTTTGGATATTTTGTTCCATGTAAGTTGCCTGATTGTAATTCTTATTATGCTGGATTAAGTTATATCATAAAATTTTAAATAGGTATTGGAAAGAGAATTGTCTTACTTTATTTAAGCCAGCTTAAAAAAAATATTATTGATAAAAAATATCTTCGCTGTTTAAAAAATATTTCAAGAGCCAAAACCTTTAAATTACCATATTACTAAGTTTAAGATACAGCCATATTTCAGGAAAAAATTTTTTTGGGAAAAGCAAAAATACTTATTAGAATTAGTAAAAAAACTGTATATGAGAGGTTGCTTAACATAAATACCAAAAGTAAAGTAAAAAGTTGGTAAAATGTGTAGGCAGTATTATGTAGGTAGGTACGTATCTAACAATTTTATAAAACGGAGAACAAAACTCCATTAATGTAATCTCAAAAGTGTACCTATAGTACCTAAATATCATAATCATAGACAGCAGTGACATGTAGGTGTGTATTAATTAATTGAAGCAATGTTCACAGTGCAGTAGGGTATGTAAAAAATAACGACTTTTAGAACAAAAAAAAACTGACAAACACATCAAGGGTAAAACACATTTATATAGATATATTGGCTCTTTAAATAAATATTAAAGAAAATATATATACTGACAAACATATATCAAATGTTAAAATGTATTTATGTAGGTCTGTAGGCTACATAATAAATATTAAAGAAAAAACTGACCAACGTACATCTTAAAATTATTATATAAAATAATTAAAGGAGTTCACTTGTATGTCAGTAAACACTTCAATTGAAGCTAGCTTCACTTGTTTATTTGGTATTTCCTTCTGGAACCGCATCCTGTTATAAATGCATACAATCTGTTATCCCAAACATACAAGGATTAAGCTGCAGTTATAACCATTCAGTTATAGGGACTGTAAGGCCCGAAGCTTATCAGAGTTGTAAGCAATCAGTTATAAGTATCCTTCCTTCTCTAACTGTCTGATGGGGATCGAAATCAACACCTGATATGTTTAATAGTACAGAGGGCTATTTGTAGGAGCATTGACACATATTGCCAGCCATTATAAGTCAAAAATAAATATTTTAATTGATTGTATCTTTCTACACAACCAGTGCTTCATTAGCTTCATCCCACTGCTAATGGGTGAATTAAAAAAAGTTAGAATGGAAAGTAAGACTAATGTTCATATTGGAAACAAAGTAATTCATGATTTTATTAGACAAAAGAAGGAACCACTTTATCTTTACTTATTGCTTACAGAATATTTAATTATTTTAATACAGGTTTTGTAAAATTCATAGGTTTGCCTTAATTATCAGAAAGTAATTTTGAAAAACATATACTTGTTAGAAACAAGTAGTATTGCTATTAAGACGATATTATGCCATTAAAACATGTTTTATAGTAAATCATTTTTAATTGTGATGTTGTATAGTTGTTTATTTATTTAAGACTTTTATGTGACTATATTTTAATGGGAATTCACTCTAATAATGAAGAGGAGTGAAGGGTTTTAGAGAAGAGAAAAATGTATCAAGAAAGCTGAATGAGGTGTATTTTTTCTTTATTTTAAAATAGGCACATGTGTTTGCTTTTGTCTGTTATAAAAATATTTAATCAAAAATATCATTGTAATAGTGAGCTTCCAATCAAACTTTTTGAAACCCCTAGAGGTATATCTATTAAAACATGATGCAGAACTGAATTAAAAAATTACAATCTCAATTGATGGCAGATCCAGCCAAGAAGTGTGGCAGCAGATAATACCTCAGCCTTAGATATAAGACATAAGATACGAAAACCCCTAAGGTACCTTCTTAAATATGATATATATTTTATAGAAGAGCCATCAAGGCTGAACAATAAAAAATGTCGCTTTTCAATAAATCTTTAGTGTTATATTATTTGTCTTCATCTTCAACATCCGCTGTTACTCGTAGCTTACAGGTTTATGCTTTTACGTATATAAATAAATAAACACCTTTTTGGAAACTCATTTTTACAGTGCCCAGTACACATCTTATCATTTCCCAACATTGTCATCTTTTGATAAAAATATGATACTCTTTCATCTACTCAATACAACAAACCATGTACCAATGAAAACCAGAGATTTCCAACTGTTATTTTTACATATAAGAGATTAATTTAACGTTCTCTATTACCTGACAAAATGTGCTACAATATATTAATGTTTACTTAATATCATTATTAGTTTGTCATAAAGCTGGGAGACAATTTCCCATATTTACTAAGTAAAAGGTTTAATCTTTTAATTCTTTTTTACGGATATTTTCTTTTATATTTTATTAATCTAAAGTAAATTCTCTACAAAATGTATATCTTTCAGTTTTCCTTAACTTAATTTTAGAAAAAGTGTAAAATTGAATATACATATTTTCAATTTTATATGACTAGAAATCAAAAGCTCTAATTTCTTGATAAAAGGAAAATAGATTTGTAGAATAGATAATTATTTTATTTATATGACTTTAATGTTTTTCTTGGAATTTTGAGGAAGAATGTGTTCTTTTTATAAATTATTACTTTGGTTATATTTCTTTTTATATTATTTAAAAAACTTATATTAATATGAAAAGAGCTTAAATTCTGCTCTCTATAAAAAAATTACATGGCTGTAAAAATAGCCGTCAATAAAAGAGTAGTTTTGAAACTCATCAGCAAGTTAATAGTTTCCACTTATTTCTTCAAATAATTACTTAGAATTTAATCAGAGAAGTCAAGATGATTATAAGACTAACTGTAAAAAAAATTGTTACTCCAAATATTACTTACTAACTTAAATTTTGAAAATTTCTAAAACTGTTAATGCTCTTTTACCAATAATAATAAAATATTTCCAGAAATACATTTATATAACACTAGAACATATAATAATATGATACTTGTCTATAATAGCCCTATTTTTTGGTTTAATAAGAACAACCTTTTTCAGGAGATGCATGGGATACATGATCCCCATCCTATGGGATACTCAGGACAATGGGATACATCTCCTAAATTGGGTTCCTCATTAAAAACACAGAAAGTCAGTGCTACCATATGCAAGTGTCACTTATTAATATATGTTCTAGTGTTTAAATATAAACTAGTGGGTCAAATTGAAGAAGGAATATAACAATAGTAACTTTATAACTCTACATTGTAATCTACATACTTTCCTGAAACGTAATATATACTTCATGTGTAACCTGGATAAGTTTTTGATCATTAAATTCCTTCTATTAGCTCACAGTATCCTGATAATATACCACTGTGTTCAAAAAATAATTTTCCGGAATTTTCGTTTTTTGAAAAAAATATTTACTTATTCTTCTACTTTGATATTGTCCCCTTCAAAGTAGTCCCCCCTAGATATTATGCACTTATGCCAGCGCTTTTTCCAATTCTCAAAACACTTCTGGAACTCGATCTTTGCGATAGCTTTAAGTTCTTTCAGCGATGCACTTTTAATATCATCTATGCTTGAGAAACGACGACCCTTTAAGGTTTTTTTAATTTTTGGAAGGAGGAAAAAGTCACAAAGGGCCATGCCTGGCGAATATGGAGGTTGGGGCAACATTACAGTGTTATGTTTTGCCAAAAAATCACGAACAAGCAACGATGTGTGAGCCGGTGCATTATCGTGATGCAAAAGCCATGAATTGTTTTGCCACAAATCCGGACATTTTCTTCGCACTGCTTCACGCAAACGGCGTTGAACTTGTAGATAGTACACTTAAATCGCTTGACAATGTAGTAAGAATTCATGATGCACTATGCCATTAAATTCAAAGAACACAGTAAGCATAACCTTGACGTTCGACCCCACTTGCTGATCCTTTTTCGGTCTTGGAGAGCCAGAATGCTTCCACTGGAACGATTGAGCCTTCGTTTTGACAACATATCCTTAAACCCATGTATCGTCGTCTGTTATATTACGTTTCAGCAATTCTGCATTGTTGCTGACTTCATTTAGTGATTCCTGAGCAACTTCCATTCGCCGCTGTTTTTGTTCAAAATTCAACAATTTTGGACACATTTTGCTGCTACGCATTTCATACCCAAAATGTTCACAAAAATGTCATGGCATGAGCCAATCGATATGCCAACATCATCAGCGAATTCTCTGATTGTCATTCGGCGGTCATTCATAACCATTGCTTCCACTTTTTTCACGTTTTTTTCTGCTATTGATGTGTTGGGGCATCCGGGGCATTAATCACGGTCACGTCTTCGCGGCCACTAGTAAATACTTGATTTTTTAATAGCAGATTCACCATAGGCTTTTGTTAACATTTCGCACACTTTGTTACACTTTATTTCATTTTTTACGCAAAACTTAATACAAATTTTTTGATCCATTTTTTTTAACAATCGAAAATCGCCGAGCCCATGAAAACACATCTAACCTTAGCAGCTGCCACAGATAAAGTAAACAATGAATACAGCTGAAAGTTGTGTCATACTTCAGGAGTATGTATACCAACACAATAAAAAAAATGTTGACAATCAGACTCTAAAAACGCACGAAATTTAAACATTCCGGGTATTTTTTGAACACACCTTTTATATCTTGTACAAATTTTCAATTGTTAATAAAATACATTGTCATTCATCCCATCAAGTACAAATACATTTTTTTAAACTATAGTTAATACAGTTTTTTAAAATATTTATTCAATAATTAAATTATAAAATTTCTAGGGTCCAGCTGGATTCAAACTGTGAATTTTCACGTTCAAAATCTAGAGTTTCTTGGCACTGCGCCAACTTTCCAATACTTAGAAATATATTTCTCAAAGAAGCATCTGTATTCTTTCCCCCCACCTGGTTGTCGTCAAAATCTTCATTGTACAACCTTAAACTGTTGCCATGGTTACCACACAATATCATAAATAGTGCTCTAGGTTAACTATAATTGAAATTTTCTTTGTTAACCTCAGTAGCAATTTACTTAAAATTTTTTTTTGTATATTATGTGTTTAATGTAACAATTACAAGAACTGAAAAAAAATACTTTTCCACTATAAGGTTAGACTCTTGCCAGGTATAGGATAAATGTATATAATCTTATCCTTAAATAACTAAGAAGTCAGAGTCTGCGTTAACAATGAGGCACTTCTCCCAAAATGTCTGTTCTCATTCAATGTAGATAAATGTAAGTGCTACTTCAAACAAGTGTTTACATATTATTATATATTAAAGTGTATAAGTGCTTTACTATTATTAGTTATATGAGATAAGTACTTCCAATTTTATATTATTTGATTAAAACATTTACTGCAAAACAATACTGAAATGGCAAAATAGTGGAACAGGTGTAAGTACCATGTGGAACTTAAAAATACCATAGCACCTGAGTTCAAATGTACTTTTTGGGAAATAACCTCATATATTCCCATTCTCAATGGCATTCTTGATAACATAAAACTAGGTTCAAAGTTGAATCAATGAAATGTTTATCTTTGTACATATTAGTTTCAACAAACCTAGAAAAAGACCGAACTTGCTGACTTTACAATGATTACTAGATAACTCCTCTGTATTATTCTTTTCCCTGGTGACAATAGAAAATCATCACTAAAATTAAACTTTTAAATGCAATATTGTAGGAAAAAAAGCTCAAATTATTCTAGGTACAAAAAAATAAACAAGAGCTTAGTTGCTTGAGACCATTGCAATGAAAATGCTATCCTGTTTTAAACAAACATTTGTAAAGGTATTGTCAACACTTTCTATTTCTGTTGGTACAGCAAAAGGCAATTTTTCTACATTTTGAAGACTTAAAGTATGGATGAGAAGATTGAAGAAAGATCTTGTCATTTAAGTTCATTGTGCAATTAAAGTGAACATTAATGATACCATTTGGCAAATAAAAATAAAGAAGAATGAGTTGCATTTTGTATAATAATTTTAATTCCAATAATTGTAAGATAAATTTAAAAAAATTATTTTCAGAAGTATAAATAATTATTGCTATATAAATGTTTGGTAAATTAAATAATGTGTTTAAATATATTTGCTTTGAATTTTTTTAAGTAGAATAATTAGTCTTAGCTTTCCCCTTACTGGAAAATTTTCAACCTCGAGCCCCACTTCAAAAAAATTCTTTATTCATCCCTGATCTCAAATGCTTTTATTTTCAAAGTGCCTAAACACTACATTTCAGGAAATGAGTACTGAAAGTGGAAAGCTTACGCTAGTTATTTGTGTTTTTGTTTGCTCTGTACATAAACCAAGTTATCTTTTCCACTCATCTACAACTTAATGATCAGATTGTTTCAGGCAAGTGTTGCTGGCTAGTTATATATTTAACAGATTTGGCCACCAATGGTTTCAATAGAGATGAGTGATTTATTTCTAACACTTTATACTTTTAATTTTCAAGTATAATAAAATATGATCATCAGAAATTCAGACTTCACAAGAGGAATATGAAAAAAAGTTAATATTATCAATTACGTCAACTATACAATTTCAATTAACATTGAAAAAATAAACCTTACAATTTTAGTAAAAACACAATACTGAATGTATTTCAAATTGATTTGTTTAACTAGACCAATATGGCTTCAAGTTATTGAGTTAATATTACTAATTACTATTATAGTAATAATAGTTTCCTATGTAAATATTTTTAAAAGTTTATAATTTACTCCTTCAATTACACAAAAACAATTTATGTGTTGGAATTATGTACAACTACTGAAGTAATCATTATTTTTCAGCATCAGTTTTTGGAGGAATCATGGCTAGTCTTTTATTTGTTTGGACGATACTATTACTGCTAGCAGCAACTCTAGTGAGTGTTCTACATTTTATATGAATAAATGGTAGTATTTTGAAAATATACACTATTATAATCCATGCAATTTAACATAATGTGATTAAAATAATATTACCACAACCCATTATGTTATCTCAAAAGAAAACAATTTAATATTAAAAATTTCATTAAAAAAATAGTTGACTACATAAACTTTGCTTAACCCTAGAATCATAACGCTTAGTCTCAGAGACTACCCACCATGTTTACAACCTGTTCTACCCTAAAGGGTATTCTATTTGGACTCCTGCTTTTGTGTAGCTTCTTTTGAACAGTATTTATTAGTGCAGACCTTGCTTGCCTGGCAATAGGGTCAACAGTTTATTGTGTACTAGAGTGCCATCACCTGTGAGACAATGCGTTATGATTTACATAATTTTTCTCTTCTGTAAATAAGTTGTATATTATTCTAAATTCTGAGTTTTCTCAGAAAAATATGACATAAAATTACTAATGATGTGTGATGCTAAAACAAAGTGTCTTATTTGTGCCATACCCTGTCTTGGAAAAGTAATGGATACTGAAAACTTACCTGGGGCCATGTATTTTGTAAAAGCATTGGCTCAGTCTGTTCATGGAAGCATTATTACTGAGCTGGTTCTAGCTCCGGGAGTCTGCTTTCGGGACAATGATTTCGCAGATGACCACATCAAACTCTACGAAGACCTTATGAGAGACGATGTGGAAAAAGAGCCCAGGACTAAACGCCGGTGGCGGAACAAGCAGCGGGTATGGCGAAGGCAACGACGGAGAGAAGCGGAATCAGCCTCCCTAGTTAAATAAGTATTTTCTGTATTCAAACAAAATTGTAATTTTTCATATTATTTTTAAATATGTATTATTTTTGTGTAAACATTTTTTGAAATACATGACAATTGGTTTACGCCAATTCCTTTAGTGAAAACAATGCTGCAAAATTATAAATTATCAACTGTTGGCACTTTAGGAAGTAATAAATCACAAATACCGGAGGAAATGAAGAAACAAGAAAGAGGGATGTTTTGCTACGATGGTTTCAATACAATTGCATCTTTTCAGATAAGAAACACAAACAAAGTGTGTTATTCTTCTTTCCAAAACACACGAAAAATAACAATAAATGAAAGCAGTAAACCAGATATTATTTAGTTCTATAATTGTACAACAGGTGCCGTAGATACTTATGATGAGATGTCCTCCACTATGTCTTGCTCTAGAAAAAATAGGAGATATCCTCTGGGAGAATTTAATGGAATATTAAATAGTATCTGTAAATTCTTATGTAATATATGTACATCAGGCTACAAAATAAAAAGAATAAACCCCAAGACATGGAGAGAGTTTGCTAAAGACATTATTATACAACTAACTGAACCACCCCTACTGGAGAGACAAAAATTACCAAATCCATCAAAATACCTAAAGCGTAATTTTGGCGAATTTTGGCAATAATCAAGAAAACATACCTTCGACTTCAGGGTCAAGAAATATTAATTTCTTTTGGCCTCAAAAAAGCAAAGAATGACACAGTTCTAGTGTATATGTTGCGGAAAACAAATTTGTTTGGAGCATTATAGAATGTAGTCTGTAGACTATTGGAAGAAAGACTAAAATTGAAGAAACTTGTTTAGAAATAATACAAAATTTCTATTCAACATTGTATAATATAAATTTATTAAAATATGTTTACTGAAAATTTGGAAAATAATTTTCCTCTAGAGTAGTCTGACAGAATACGTGTTATGATTACAAATAGAAACATGTAACACAGAGTTTCCAAGTAGGAATATGGACCTATACTGCAAGAACTTAAACATCATTCCCCAAGAATACTTAAAAAACTTTTGTCTAAATCTTACTGTAAGGTATGTCTGACAAAGGCAGACAACTCAAAAAAAAATTCTTTTGAAATACAAATATCTCAACTTATTTACCCAATTAAAAGTTAGAGATGGTTAGATAACAAAACCATTGCAGAAATGAGTTATTTAAACATAGTTATTTAATAAATCTTTCCCAAATTTACTCTACCAAAAAGTAAGAAATAAGGATTTGATACAAGAAATAAAGAATCTGACTTAGAGTAATGATATTGTGTTGTCATTGCAAGTAGCTATAGCTGGACAAATGGTGATAAGATACTACTTTTTTTATATCTCCCTTCCAACTATAGAATGAAGAATAGTAATTGCCTTGTCCCCATTGTAACAAGAAAAGTCTTGAGATTGCCTGGCACTTTTTGCCATTCAATAGTAATTTATTTTCATTTATTTTTAATTTATATTCTTAGAAATTTAACAATATTTATGTTATAAATCATTATGAAAACTGGTTTTACAAATTTTGAACAGAAAACTATCTAGTACATGTTTACTTCAATTCTAGGATGTAATTATACTTGGAAAAATTAAAACATCTTGACCAAAAGGTATAAGGTCTCACCTTACTTAAAAAAACTATTTATCACCTTATAGGAATTTCTAGAAAATTATTAGTTTTTATCAAAACTGAGATCAAATTGGACAAAATCCTACCATCTCCTTTTATCCTAGAGGGATTTATCCTACAATGGTTTTGTGGTAATACCAGGAAATAGAGTTTCAAAACAACTTCATTATTGTGTTATTCAACTGCAAACCCACTAGACTAAGTGGGACTTGACCCTACCATTTTAATGTGTAAAAAAAACAAGAAGTTATTATTGTTGTGAATGAGTACAACCTTTAAAATTAGTGTAGTAATTAGGTAGTATTATTTGATACTATCGAAAACCTGCCTTTGAAACTGTCACCGCTTGACGACCCGACATCTTCAAGCAGAAGACACTGATGAAGATCGCCACATAGTGATCAAAAACGTTCTGTCTCAGTAAGTTTTAACAAATTTACAAAATTTAATATTCGGATAGTCATAAAATATTGTTTAAGTGATTAGTTAAGATTCACCAAACATAATGGACTACAAAATTCAAGAATATATATATATATATATATATATATATATATATATATATATATATATATATATATATATATATATATATATATTTATATAAAGTAATAATGAACAATATAACATATAATAATTGATTATACAGCTTGTTAAATATTATTAATTTTATAGAGAAATAACACTAAACTAACATACAAGTATATCACTCTATAAAAGCATATAAAGTGATTTGAAAATGTCTGTGGTTTAATATAACACAATTCTTTTGTTTAGGAAAATGTACTAACTGTGAAGATGGCTGCTATATACTCATTTTGTCTTGCAGCATTCTTGTTTTTTATTACAATATTACGTAGCTCTGGTGTAATAGCAACGTAAGTAAAATAATTATTTGGAACATTTAGTTATTTATAAAACCTTAAAGTGGGCTACATTCATCTAATCTTCTCCACCTCCGTCCATAGTAATTAATGGTAATGTAAAAAACTTTCTTTGTTTACCCGTGTAACTTTGTCAAAAATTCTACCTTGATTGGAGGCTTATCTCAAATTCAGCGAATCAAGATCTTGAGGTTACATTTGGTATATCTATTACAATTCTATAATGGTAACAAAATGATACGATTTGAAGTAATTCATTTTGGGAGAAAATATTTCTATTCCTAGAAAAAATATTTTATTTTTGATCAAAATGTCTCTAATTAAAAGAGAGATTTGACTTAATTTTAACTCTTTCAATAAAACAAGCAATAAACAAAAGTAACGTTTATAGAGTTGTTTATAGACTGATGCACTTCTGTAAGTAAGAGACCATCTTCAACAAAAGTATAAACAAACCTCCAGCTATTTGTCTGTTTAGAATTATATCTTTTAACAACAGTCAGGTATGCATAGTGAGCCCTTTCACTAAAAGATGTTTTAGCTTTAATCAATTTTCATGTTGTATGAAATATTTGGGTAGAACCATCTATATACTGTGTTATAAATCATTACAAACCAGTAGTAATTTATGTGTTATTAAAAACGAATTCAGGTATTTTGTGTAGATGGAGCTTTGTATTATAATCTTGGGCTACTTTGAGGACCCCCTTAGAGGCAAAAGGAAGTTACTTCCCTTCATTATTTCTAATCCTTCTTCGTCTAAAGACTATGGTTAACCTTTTTCCTAAATTATACTAATTGATACCCTTTGGTGAAAACCTTGAAAAACTTACAAATGTTTTTCAGCAGATGTGTTTCACACTAGATTAGTGCATTGTTCAATGCCAATAATCATGAATGAGACTCTTTATTTGCCAATAGTAAAAGCCTCAACATGTACCTTTCAAAAAACGTACTTTTCGCTACACTGGTATAACTTGTGAGACATGGCCAGCTGATGTGCAGTTGTCAACTATACATTTAAAGTGGTAGGGGAGCCTGTGAACTAATAGTTTGTTAAAACTTACTGCTATACTTATTGGTCCACCACAACCATTGTGTCTTGTTCACCACTCTACCTAGATGCGAGGCAGTAGTCAACTACCTAGCCTTCCACATACATCCACTAATTGGCATACTTCCCTCTTGCAAATCTCAAGTCTCTTCCTGGAAGTTAAAGTCAATTTTTGTCAGTTTTATAATAGGAAATATTTCAAATATTTTTATAGGGGCAAGTATAAAGTTACAGAAATCTTTCACAAATACTAATCTAACCAAATCCTAGTTTCATTTTCAAACATTCATTTCAAATTCAGCTACTTGAAAAAAAATACATTTAAGACTCTGATTTAAATTCTTGTAAGGGGTGAATAGATTAATTTTAAAATAAATAGATCTAAAGCCATGTTCCTTTGGAATACTGGCTGAATGTTGAAAAATAAAAATAATTTTATTTGTTGAGGATGGCCGTTTTGGGAGATGTGTCCCATTGTCAAGTCAACTCAACTGATCTCAAGGTTTTCGTAGGTTAGGGTATTAGGGTGGGGGTGGGGTATTATGATCGTGTGGGGGTATTTTGTGAGTATTAGGAGTTACGATGTCAAAAAGCGTGTGTGAGTTGTAATGTAGTTGTGTATTGAGTATGTGTGTAGGGTGTAGTTTGAAGTGTCATTATATTTCATATTGTTCGGTTGTGTAGCATTGGTTATTTCTGTGTTATTTATGAAGAATTTGTAGGTTAGATGTTATGTCTATGTAGTCATGTTATGTGGAGTTGAGATGATCCGCGAAGTTTGATTGGTAGTTATGGTTTGTTAGTGCTTCTATATACTCTTGGTAACGTGTGTAGAAGGACCTTTCTGTTTGGCCTATGTAAAAACTGGACACGAACTGCAAATTAGTTTGTAAACTCCAGTGGCGTTGTGAATGTTGTTGGATTTAAATTGTTTATTAAGAGTGTTGTGTGTGGAGTAGGCTATTTTGTAGTTGTATTTCCATAGTGTGTTGGTTAAGTTGTGGGTTTTGAATGAGCTTTATGGTATTCATAAGTATTTTATGGGACTGTCAGGTTGTGTGTTTGTATTTCGGTTATTAGGTTCATTTGAAAAAAATGAATATATATATATATATATATATATATATATATATATCTGCATGTGTTTGTGTGTCTGTCTGATGGATAGTTAATATCCGAGGTACACTGTAAAACTGTTCATTAAACGAAGAGTAAGTTATAATTAAAAATTACTAGAGGCTTTGCTTCAGAAAACAAACGATTACTTTGAAACATGTCAGCAAGTAAGTCCTATGTATTCACTTGGTTAAGTAATTTATAATTATAGTTTAATCAGTGAATTGAAGATGATTACATCAAGCAACTTGAAGAGTAAGTGGTTTTTGAGACAGTATCTAGGGAGAACCAGATCTATGACATGCAAAGAGAGTTCTTCAAAGTTAGACGTTCTCTGAAGCACTTCATCAATAGGAACTCTGGGAATAATGACCTGATATCCAAGCTAGCCATAATGTCACTTTCTTCAGCTTAACAAAAAAGTGATAAGACTAGTGCTTTCATTACTTCGACAAAATGTTCAGAGTTCCTGACATAGGAATTGGCCTTCTGAACCAATAGTTGCATAACTTGAACCAAGTATTTTACCAAGCTCTGCAGTGGTGAATTAATAATATTCACTATAGGCTTTAAAAATTGATAGGTTTAGGAAATTTTTGTTAGTTTTCAGTCTACATTATTTTCTGACCTTTACACCACCATAGTCTCAATCCATCCCAGAAAATACAATGTACAACATTGCTAAGATCAATATAAAAAAGAATTTCCTTTCAGTGGTAGCAAGATTCTTTCTAGTATGACAGATTTGTTCTCTAAGAAGAGCTTTACAGGTTTTCTGGAAAATATTTTCATTTCTTCTAGTTTTGGTGTGACAACTTAGTAAAAGTAGGTAAAACGTTCTTGTTATGACAGTGGATCAGAAAACGAAGAAGAGTAGCCCTCCTCAAATGCAACCTCTCATATTGCTTAACATTTTGGAATAAAGTCTCCCCTTAGAGATTTAGAATACTGATATGAATTCTTTCATGAATAGAAAAATATTATGATTAGTTAATATCTGGCGTACATAAGTTCGTTTTGTAGTGGATAGAATCTCAGTTCCGACGTTTTACTAGAACCTCAGCATGCATTGCCGAGGTGAACCCAGCAACCATCGAAGTGCCAATGAAGAACTCAGACAATTCTGCTCCTATATATATATATATATATATATATATATATACATGAGGAACTGTTGTTGGGTTCACCTGGTCCCTGGTCATTGCTAGTAACCAAATTTCAGAACTGCAATTTTATCTACTACAAAATGAACGGATATACTAGGGATATTAACTATATATATATATATATATATATATATATATATATATATATATATATATATAGGTCTAAAATTAATAAATTAAAAACAAGAATACTTTTAATGCATAAATTATTCAAAGCTTTTCGCCGATAAAACAGTACCAGCATCTTCAGGAAAATAATTATCTAACAAAATATTTTTACAAAAATTGAATTTTTGTAAAATAATTTTGTTAGATAATTATTTTCCTGAAGATGCTGGTACTGTTTTATTGGCGAAAAGCTTTGAATAATATATGCATTAAAAGTATTCCTGTTTTTGAAATGTTTTAAATTTATTAACTATATTACAAGAAAACATATCACCATATTTAATATATTAATATGAGTATATATATATATATATATATATATATATATATATATATATATATATATATATATATATATATTAATATGAGTATATATATATATATATATATATATATATATATATATATATATATATATATAATGTATAAATATAAATGTATGTATCTATGTTATGTATATATTATTCAAAGCTTTCACCAATAAAATAAGTATAAACATCTTCAGGAACAACAGTGATACTTTATTTTTATTAGATATCATTGTTTTTGTAAAACTGTTCTTGTATTTGAAATATTTTTATTCACTAACTTTAATTACAAGAAATTGTATCACCATATCTAATATATATGTGTAGTTATTATTATTACTTGTAAATAATATTTTCCACCACTAAGTGCAATAATTTTACCTTGTGTGATGAGGCACCTTTCGGTCACTTGACCATTGTTGAATCGCTCTGACCATGAGTGAACTCTACTGGAAATATCTTAACCTCCACATCAAACTCCAGAATTGTATCAACAGAATAAATTTTAATAAAAAATGCTTAACACTTAATATCACACCAAAATACGCTAAACTACACTTAAGAAATAAACAAAATACAATCTAATTTTAACACTACTTAACTAAGTGAATACGTAATTGCTTACTTGCTGACGCGTTTCAAAACGATCGTTTCTTTTTCGAAAGAAAAAGAACTTCACGTGAGTAGAAGGTTAATTTCGAAAAAGAAATGATCGTTTTGAAATGCGTCACCAAGTAAGCAATTACGTATCCACTTAGTTAAGTAATGTTAAAATTAGTTTAATCAGTGAATTCAAGATGATTACATCAAGAAACTTCAAAATACAATCATTAAAAAAACAACAAAAATAGCCGAATTACATGTAATTAAAGAAAACATTAAATCTGCTTACCATAAAAAAATTCAAATCAACTTACAACTTTACACTACCAATTTAGAAATAATGAAAATCTTTGATAATCTCAGAGTGATTCGACAATGGTCAAGTGACCGAAAGGTGCCTCATCACAGAAGGTAAAATTATTGCACTTGGTGGTGGAAAAAATTATTTACAAGTAATAATACTAACTAAATAAAGTCAGTGCAACGAAAAAATAATGGATATATATATATATATATATATATATATATATATATATATATATACATCAGCCTCTGTGTAAGTTAATTAAAATTCTTATGAACTGTAATAAAGGAAAAGGAGGGAGCTATCACTTCTTGGGTGAAATATATAAAGAAAATATTTATGATTTTGGAAATCAAATTTTCATGACCACCTTGGTTACTCTTTCTTGACATAATTATTAATATTAAGTAATTATTTGAGTTACTAAGTGAAAACTATTAATTTATTTACTGGCATGTTTCGAAACAGTCATTTCATTGACAAATCTAACTCGCTACTGGTGGCAGTCGCTCAAGGTGGCAAGTGTATGCTTTATAGGTATGGGGTAAGTGGGTTGTGCACTATGTAATTGAAGAGGGTGTTAGATTTGAATTGTGAGTAGTCGCTTAAGATTTTTTGTTTTTGTGTTGTGCCTGTATATTTCAACATTTACTGTTGTGGTTGGTTATTTGTGTGGCAATTTTGTGTGTGTTTGTTATTGTAAATGGTGCAAATCTATTTATTGTTTTTATGTGGCTTATCTGTGTGGTTGATTGATAATGTTTAACTTTGTGTGTTATCTATTAGTGTACGTTGTATCGGTTATGTTGGGCTATGTATTTTATTGTATTAGTTTTTCATCATCGTATTTTTGTTGCATAGGGATATTGATTAAGTGTTTTAACATATGGTTAAATGCAGCATGACTTCTGTGTTGTGTGGGATAGTATAAGTGGTTGTCGGTTTCTTATATATTTTGAAATTATGTATGGTGTTGAGTTTGATGACTGTATAGTCATGGAAATTTATTTTATTGTTGTCTTCTAATTCAAGGGTGAATGTTAGGTTTTGGTGTGTGGTGTTGATGTAATTTTGTAGTTGTTTGAGTTGCCATTTCTGCTATTGCATAAAATTCATATATTGTCTACATATCTGTGGTAGTATATTATTTTGTCTGCATGTTAGGTATTCTATAGAATGTTTTGTTATTCTATATTGTGGAAGAATATTTCAGGCAGGATACCTGAGATGAGGGAACCCATTGGTATTTGTGTGTGTGTAGAATTTGTGTTGATTAATAACAGAATATGTAATTAATATATGCAATCTATGAATGACTACTGACTACCTTATAAAAATATTTAGTTGCACATCTACTTTCTTGGTTTGATGTGAATGATGTGTGGAATTTTAAAGCACAACTCACCAATTGATGATATATTTTAGTATTGACAAGGGTTATGACTTAGTAACAGTAGAAGTAATTGAAATTAATGAGAATTTTACAAAGTTTCCTTTTTTTATATAAAAGATTCCAGATTCCTATTTTTTTCAGTTAGTTAATTTAAATTTTTAAGTCTAAAATTGTAATAATTTTAGAACTATTGACTTTGCATTTATGTGCTACCTAAGAATCAATTTGCCATTGGTTTTAATAAGAAAATATTTAGGTAACTAATTCATTACATAATTGAACTTATAATTTTCTACAAGTTATTTTAAATGAGAACAAATAGAATTTGTGTAAATTGGATGTTGATTGCCAGTAAAATATAAATGTAAATTCAAGACCAAATATTTAATTATAGTTTTTTAAAAAACAAAATTAATTAAAAAAAGTAATAAATATATAATATGAAGTTAAAATTATAATGTATAAATTACTGGAAAACCCAACAGGTTTTGAGAAAATTCGATAGTACCATTTTTCTCACCAAAAGATTTTTACTAAATAAATTAACAATTGATGTCGTGATTGTTGATTACTATTTACCTTGAAAAAATCAATACTTGTGACACAACGCCCTTGGAAGAAACTAAAACTACATCTTTACTCACTGGTCCACAAAATGCCACTTCTAAAAAACTTTTAGTTGTGTCCTACAGTCATTTTTCAAAATTCTCATAACAATGAGAATCAAACTTACACAAAACCATTCAATATAATAATATATTTTTAAAATTCACATTATATACTAATAATTAAATTTAATGAATGAATTTTAGTTTTATATATGAGAGAAAAACCTTTTACAAAAGGGGCAAGATATGTAATATAGTTATTTCGTCCCATTTGGCTTAAAAAAAGTTATAACATATGTTTTCATAAAACAGTTTATGTCATAAGTTATGTGTTAGAATAACTGTTTAATGCATAGGTTACGTTACTTTATTTATATTAATTATTATTACTTATTAAAAATAAACTAAATTTTCTTTGTTGAACTTGAGTAGGAATTGACTTTCTCTTAGAGAACCAGTTACTGGACTTTATATAAAAACCTAACTCGCTGAGATTTAACCCTTTAGATATCTGTTCCCAGGGAATGGATTCTTTTTAAGGCAATTTTGGCTTATTGACCGTTTGATTTAGGATTGTATAAGGTATTTGTTTAAATAAAAATAACCATTGTTCTGGTTGCAAGTTAATAAAACCATCGTTTTTTAATATCTTTAGCTTTAATTTACATTACAGCACAGTTGGTAACTTTTTATCAATTTAAACTCATCCTTATTACTTTAATAAATTTTTTCCTTCAGTCAAAATCATTTTCTTTTTCCTTTTGTACCCAAATTTATATTTTACAATACATTATCTTACTTGTAATCAGAGAAAACTAATTTCTAATATTTAATTGAAATTTAAAATTAATCTCTTCTATATATATTTAGAATTTATATATATCCTAAAATTCTAAGCTAACAATTTAAAACCAACACGAGAACAAACACAAATTATCAAATTAGGTCAGAAAATAAACCTGATACTAACCATTTGAATTTCTTTGATTTACTCTCTAACTTAAATTTACTCAGAAATCCCAGATACTTGATTTTCAAAATTTAATTTTAATTTATAGACCTTTTTGCCAAAACTGAACATATTTTATAACATCAATTATGTAAAGAAAAAATCAGTATTCTTTACCCTACTTACAGAATTGACATCTATTCAAATAATCTTATGTTACAGTTTCATTTAATTCTAATCAAATTTTTTCAGTTTGATTTCTTATAAAAGTTTTTTTAAAAATTTGTTTCAACTCTGAACTGCACTTTTCATTTAAAGTTCTATTATAAATTTTAATTTCCAAATCTGTATTTAATTTATTTCAAAACATTTCTATCATCTTACACGTTTATTTTAAATAATTCTTTTTAAGACCTTTCTATTTTCTTGGTAGTGTCCGCTATTTTGAGTAGCTGACTACGCCATAAATGACATCCCTACCATCTTGTTTCTTAACAAAGCCACTATGTTAATTCTTTCACATTTTTGAAAATTTACTAAGAATCAAATTTTAAATTTCTCCCAAAATTGAATTTTATTCTTTTCTATGAAAATTTGAAAAAGAGAGAGGCCTTTTAGAAATTTGAGAATTTGAGAAAGTTCTGACCTTTTAGGATCGCCACTCATCCGGGTCCTGCCCTTTAACGGTTTCAAAGATGTTGTTCTGTTAGACTTTCTCCCTTTCTCAACACACCAATGCTTGTGCCTGTCTAGTGTAGCGTCCCTGCGACTCTTCTTTGTTACGAGGCCTTCTTGACTACATAAAAACGTTGCACATTTTACCATGTGAATTTCGATGTTTAATTTTGTAAAATTTTGCATTTATTTCTCTATGAATTTATCTAAACACTGTCTCTATTTGTATTCTTATTTCACACTCAATTTAAGTACAAACTTCTTACGAGCTCACTCTTTTCAACTGTTTTTTAAATAATGGATTTCTTTATTTTACAATTTACCGCTTTAAAAATTTTACTTTATTCACTGTTCAATTTCTTCACTTCTAACTGAATCTATTTTTAAAACACCTACTAATTAACTGAATCTTCGTTGTTTGCGAATACCACGACCTGATAGTAAGTTTATAGAAAACCGCTTTTGGGGAGTTTCCTCTACAAAAGGTTTTCTGAAACACACAAAACTACATCATAGCACCACACTCGAACTCCTTAGCCCTGTATTTTGTTGTTCATGTACACTTTTTAAAAAATTCAACACTTTTACAAAGCGGAGCGAAATTACACTGTTCGAACTCTGGAACCATGCTAACGCAATCGGCTCTTCCAACGCATATCTCCTCCACCCTTGGTCAACCCTTAGCCAATCGCAAAGCTTCTCAGTGTGGCGTGATCTGTACACTGGTTGTTCGTCATATCCAGTTGCCCTTCCAACTTGTCTTTCATACTGTGGTCAAAATTTCTTCAAATTCCTTAATTTCATTATTCCGAATTTGGCCTCCATTGATGTTTTTCTTCTCTTCATTTTCCTCTTCTTTTCTCTTCCTGTGTCAATGGTCTCTCTACCTTGATTTTGACTTTTTCTGTCTCTTTCAAATTTATAACCCCCCCCACTAATGGCTTTGTCTATATTAATTTTAATTGCTAAATTTATTTATTTTATGCTTCAGGCATTACACCCCAGCCTCTTGCCTTGGTTCTATGAATTTAAATTATTTAAAATGTTTAAATGTATACTTTCTATTGTAACGCTTAAATGTCACATTTTACCCTGTTATAACCTCTCACCTCTCATTTAAATATGACACTATTACAATTTCAAAAACACTTGTAAATTACAACTTGCCTATAGTAGCACTTACTTATATTTGTTGAGGATGGCCATTTTGGGAGATGTGTCCCACTGCCAACTCAGACCGTAATGGTCTGAGTTACGGTGTGAGTTGACAATGGGACACATCTCCCGAAACGCCCATCCTCAACAAATATAAGTAAGTGCTACTATAGGCAAGTTGTAACATATTTACAAGTGTTTTAGTGAAAACTAGTAACTCACGTGGAGATGGAATCAACAAATATATTGTAAATTAAAATTTCAAAATTTTACTTGTTATAAAATAAGTACATAAAATTATTATAAAAATATTAAAAAATATTAAATTATAGTATTTGCAAGATCGTTTCTAAAAAGAAACACGAATTCTATTATAAGATACAATTTAACCATAACAATTACATATATATATATATATATATATATATATATATATATATATATATATATAATTAATAAATTAAAAATATTTTAAAAACAAGAATACTTTTAATGAATATATTTATTCCTAATAATATATTTATTTAATAGAATAAATATATTCATTAAAAGTATTCTTGTTTTTAAAATATTTTTAATTTATTAACTATATTACAAGAAAACATATCACCATATTTAATATTTAATATATATATATATATATATATATATATATATATATATATAATATATTTATATTATATAAATATATTATATATATATATTATATAAATATATATATTTTTTAAAGAGCCAGCAATATAATAGATACATCTTTAAAGTAGAGTATTTACGACTATTATGTTGTTTCAGGCGACCTAGAGAAGCATTTATAATGAACATTATATTTTATTTGTGTAAGTTTTATTTATCACAATATTATTTAAATAGTAATTAAAAATAGATTTTAAGGAGGATGTAGGTACATTTTGTAAAATATTTATGTTTAAGATTTATATCAGTTGTAACATGAAAATTTTAATCTTTATAGTGTATATTAACACTTCATTTAGGCTAGAAGTACATTAACCTTTAGTTTGAAAATTTATTATTAAATTTATTCAAAGCGTGGCCTGTAATTGAGTTCAAATTCACTATTAATGTAATTTAATGTCACTCGGTTGCAAATGATCGGTGTCATACGCTTGAAAGAGATGACCCAAAAATTTGTAATCTAACATTTTAAGTCCATAAAATGTTTATCATAAATCATGTAAAATTAACCAATAAACTAAATAAATAATTATTAAGTTTGTTATTTTTGTAAAATAAACAGGTTTTATAACCATTGAATTATTTGAACAAGATGGAGGAGATTCCAGATCAACATCGTCACTTTCTGTGCTTGCTGAGCCAAATTTTAACGAAAACTATACTCAAATTCTTTTTCAATGCTGTTTTGTAAAGTATACAATACAAAATAATCTACAATACATAAAGCAATAAACAATATATGCAGTAAAAATACATTTTTTAAAAAAACTGTACTCACAAATCTAATAAAACCACTAATAAAAAACCAAACACACACTTACGTCATTTGACTCTCTTTACAAACAGGCAATTTTTTTGTCAAGACCTGAGGTCAGAATGTAATATTAAACTCAAAAATTGAGTTATTCTAGCCGGTTATGGGTGGGTAACTTCTTGCGAGAGAAGTCCAGTCGTCTGGATCTAGCTTGCAGCAACCAATGTGTTAATTTTGTGTTTATTAGTATCACATACATTATAACTATATAAGTAACATAACTCAGACGTATAATAATGTACATTTACAAATAATTTTACATTGGTACTTTTCTGGAGAACTTGTTTAAAGGTATGTAGTATACTTCTGAAAGCAACCTTGCCAAAATGAAGCCAAAAAGGTTCTTGAGAAATGTAAATTAATGTAAGTATGTAAGTGAATACAAGAAAGAATGTGAAATTACATTCAAACACACACAGAAACACTATTATAATGGTGTAAAAAAAATATTATAAGAAATATTTCATCAGACGTAATTTATATTGAGCTACTGCAATCTATAACAGTATAAAACAACTGTGGCGTAGTGTTTAACATAAATAAATAAAACCTCTATACCACAAATGACTTTTTTTCTTTTATTTAAAACCTTAATTAGCAGCTTTTAATACTATGGTTAATAGATCAATTACAATTCCTTTGAATAAGAATAGATTTGAATGTGAATTAGCCACAATTAAAAAAATTGCGAAATTTAATGGATATGATCCTAAAATAATAAACACTATATTGAGAAAACAAAATTTAAATAGGTCTAGAAACAATTCCACTACCTTAATATCAGGAAAAAAATATTAAAAATAAATACATAAGCTTACCATTCGATAGGGATTTAACAAAATGTTTTTAAAGATGTAAATTTAAAAGTAGTTTACAAAAGCTTAAATAGCCTAAAAAATTTACTAGGTAATCCAAAAGATAAAATAAAGATGTTAGATAAATCTGGGATTTATAACGTAAATTGTATTTCTTGTAATAAAATTTATATAGGCCAAACAAAAAGAAAAATATTAACTAGGTTTAAAGAACATATTAGCCATATAAAATATCAAAGACCTGAAAAATAAAGTATTGCAGAACACATCCTAAACACCAAACATTCTTTAGAAATAAATAATCTTAAATTAGTGAACAATGTTAAATCAAAAGGTCTATTGAATAGTTCTGAAAGTTTGTATATACATAAATATGAAGAAAATAATTTATTAAATAGTGATAAAGGGCCTATCCCGATCTCTCAATTATATTCATTAATTAGAAGGTAGTTGTAGTTTTGTAAAATTAAAAAACCTGTATAAATGTATTTTGTTTAAAATTGTAATATGTGTAACGGTAACTCTTCAGCACGAAAGTTGAAAGACCAAACCTAGTTGCAGCGGGGGGAATTTACTGCAACGAGTTTGGTTGGAAATGTAAAGAGGAGTGGCGAAGTATATATGGTAAATATATAGTTACCATGTATATATTTGATGAAAAATGTTGCTTCAATGTATTTTTATAGTAAACTACCTCTGAGGATGATTTCTATGCAATCGAAATGTACATAAGGTTTTAAATAAAAGAAAAAAAGTCATTTGTGGTATAGAGGTTTCATTTATTTATGTTATACTGCAATCTGTGTTTGATATACAAAAAATGATAATTATATTTTAAAGTTATAAATAATAGAATTTTAGTTTGTTTTAACACTACAAAATTTTTGACAAAATATCTCTTATAAATTTCCTCTTCATAGAATTTGATTGCTAAGTCATAGAACTTGAACGTAAATGTTGTTAAATATATTGAGGACAATATACATTGAAACAAATATATTGTCTTAAAACAGACAGTCTTTAATGACCATTAACTCATATTTAATTTTAAGGAAATGTAGATTAACTCATTAATGTTATAATGTATAAAATTATTAAAGAATATAAGAACGTACCATAATTATAAAGTAGGGTAATCATATTTTCAAATAAAAATTGTTTTTTATTTGTAAATTTCTTCAACTATCTGTAGATTGTACATCCAAATAATTAAATAAACTCTACAATTTTGTAGTCAATTATGTTAGGTGAAACCTAATTAATCACTTTTACATTACTTTATGACTATCCGAACTTTAAATTTAATAAATTTGTAAAAACTTACTGAGACAGAATGTTTTCAATCACTCCATGGGGATCTTCATTAGTGTCTTCTGCTTAGTGTTGTTTGGTTAAGCGGTTTTAAAGGCACATTTTAAAGAGGCATGGTATCAAAGAGTATGTGTGATTTGTAATGGGTTTGTTCTTTTAATATGTTTGTATTTATTAAACATGTTTGTAAAATACAAACATATTAAACAAGCAAACCCAATACAAATCACACATACTCTTCGATACTGTCGAAAATCTGCCTTTAAAACCGCTTAACCTAACAACTCCAAGCAGAAGACACTGATGAAGATTGTCACATCTCAGTAAATGTTTACAAATCTAAAGTTCGGATGGTCATAAACTAATGTAAAAGTGATTAATTATATAAAGGAAAGGAAGATACATAATCTACATATTTTATATCACGCATAACTGAATTGCAACTGTTGTAGAACAGTTAAACGAATACAAATCTTCTAGTAAGAACAAAACCATCTCACTTGACTCAGTTGGTAGGCTATTCAGATATTTCTAGCTCCTATGTAATTAGTTACTTTAGTAGCTATTTTATAAAATAAATTAGAAAAGGACAAATCTTAAGTAAAAATTATTCACGTAAAATAAAATAAAATTTTTAAAATAATTAATAACTTTAAAACTCAACAATTAATTAAGGATTACAATTTTGGTATTACTTGGCAAAAAAAAAACACTACTTACTGATATTTTTCAGCAGACCCGTTTTTCACTAGGTCAGTGCATTGTTCAATGCTGATAAGTCTTGTCAAGTAATACCAAAAGTGTAATTTATAAGAAAAACCTCAAGATGTATAATACAAAAACTGCAAGATAATTAAGGTTATTAGTCGATTGAACATGCTACTCTTTAAACCTATCACATTAAATTCTCCATGAGTATGCTGATTGTTCAACATCACATTTTCTAGGAAACTGACATATTTATAATATGGTCAACAAGTTCACTATTGAACTTCACTACATGGACACCTTTCTCAGGAATTCCCACATTAAAATCAATATTATAAACCATAGATAAGTTTTAAAGAGATTATAAATGTGGATTTAGCTATAACTGGCTAAAATACATGAATTTTTAAAAAAACTAGTCATGCAATAATTCAATATATTAGATTTTGTGTAAAATTCTAACAATGTTTTTGTAAGAAAATGACTATAAAAGCTTGAAAAATATCATTTATTGAACTATCGTTTTGATCAGACTTTAAAACCATTTCTTATAACTATATCTTTTGTTCCATTCTAGATAAATGTTCATGGAAAGAATCCTGCAATAGCCATTGCTTTGAGGCACTTGACCTTAGATAAGGTTAATATGTTTCTTAGAAATATGATTTTTCAAATTTATCTTTAAAAATAACTCTGGAACTAACTTATATAAAAAATGATTTGAGGGTAAAGCATTCATATTTTACTTCAGTTGGCGAATTCCTTGTAAGGAAAAGACAATACCTATTATGTTATTTGATTGGTATCTGTTTCTGATGGCTTTCTGTCTATTGTTACTTTTAACAGCTAATTTAAGTTATAACAAATGGCTAAATTGCTAATTTCTACAAAAATTAACCCTTTTTTTATAAAAAAATGAACAAATATGTATATTATGGAATGAAATTTTTAAAAAATCATTTATACAGTAAATTTATGAAAGAACTTATTAAAACATGTTTTAAATGCATAAGGTGATCTTTATCGGTGTCTAAGGTGATCTTTATCACAGCTTGAAAGTGTTGTTTGGCAAGGCAGTAACAGTTTTAAAGGCAGGCTTTCTATAATATGGGGGGGGGGATATGTGATCTGTTTTTGAGATATTTAATACACAGTGTTTTTATGTTTCTATATGTAAATTTTTACTTGAGAACAACCTCCTTTTCGTCATTATGCGTCACCTTGAAGTTCTAGATTATTGGTAGCTATATAAGTAAAACATAGGTATCTCTGAAAATTTATTTTCCAAAAATGCTCCTTTTACAATTGTTTTCTTTTTTTACCATTTAAAATAAACATTTTACAAAATCGCTACTTGGTGCATCTTTACATTATAAATACAAACATATGCTAAAAATTTCAAGTTCCTAACAATAATAGTTTTCAAATAGTCAATCAATGCTTAAACAACAATAATAGCATTGAATTGTATTTATAGATGATTCTTCTAAAGAATGTTTTGTGTGAGCGTTATGAGCTCAATATAAGTAATGAGTAGTGATTAAAGTTTTAGAAATATAATAATTTTAAAACATTAACTTTACCGCATAAATCATTTTTTTCTTGTTTCAGTTGTGGTTGTACATGTAGTCTGTACTTGGGTCATTATGAGTTTTGCTATAAAACTGAACGAAGAAAGTGTGATTAGGGTTTTATCAATACAGGAAACCGACAGCAGAACAATGCGAGCTTATATAAATCCTCCTAGCATTTCACATGTGAATGAAGAACATATAAAGAAACCTAGGATACTTGTCTTGAAACCAGAAGATGTTTTAAAACCGGGAGTGCTGAAAAAAATTGATAAGCCAACTATTCATTCATAATTTTCTGTCTACCTCAACAAGAAACTGATTAGGATTATCTTAAGTTAAATTTTTTAAAAAAAGGTTTTAAGACCATGCAATGAAATAAATTCTAATCTGCTTCTTATGTTTGCTGATAAGATATGAATGTGTAATATATCCTGGAAATAATAAATAAAGTAAAAAAAATATGTTTACTTATTGTCAAATATGATAAAATAATAATTCTGAGAGATTTTCCATCTAATATGATTTATTCAACATTTTACAAGAATCAACAAATTATATACAAACTAACAATACAGTACAGGTTTATAGTTTTATTTCTTCTAAAATAATCAAATTAAAAATCAACTATGATTATAAGAACTTTCTATATTAGGAAATAATTTAAATTTGGGAAGTTATTAACTCTTTGACTTTCCAATCCATATTAAAATATTCGGGAAAATAATTTATAGATTCAATCCATATGAACCTTACTGACTCTCTGTAGCTTTCTTTTCCAGGAGTTTTACATAAGTAGAGATGGCATGTGTTGGGCTGGCTTACTTGAGTCAGGGGAAAACCCAGCTCTCAAGGGCTCTTGCTTACGTCATTAACCCCTTTCTAAACCCGTTCTCCCCTCAGGCAGTCGTGGGTCATTAACTTTAATCCTTCCCCACCTCAGGCGGTCGTTAGGTTATTGATCCTTTCTTAACCCTTTCCTCAACCCTTCTCTAAACCTTTTTTTAACCCTTCTCCTCAGCCCTTTCTTAAGCCGTTCCCTTAACCCTTTCTTAACCCCTTCTTCTACTCTTACCTGATTACGTCTTTTCTGAAAAAATCGTTTCACCTGATCGTATTCGATCCTCGTATGTTTGTGTTCAAGAACCATCGACGCTAACCTCTCAGCTAACTTGTCCAAACAACGAAGGCGCTTTTACTGTTCTATATGACCAATGCTTCCTGACGTTAGTCTTATTTTTTGAAAAGATCATTCCTTTAGGCCTGATAGTTTGTACAGAGTATGGAATTTTCTCAGGTGGACATTAATCCTTTCTTCTCAGGCGATCATTGATCTCAACCCTTTCTTAACTCTTTCCTCAACTCTTACTTAATCCACCCCGTACTCTTTCTTAAACTTCTACAACAAAATCATAGGCGTGTTCTGTGCCATTGATCATTTCTTAACCCTTCCACTCAACCCTATCCTCAACCATTTCTTAACTCTTTCTTCAAACGGTTGCTTCCCGAACATCTATGTCGTCAACCTCTCTCCTTCACTACCAGATTAGCCGCTTGTTGCGCCGCTGCAAGTCGATCCATGGAGAGGAAAAAAGTCATCAGCACCATTAAAGACACTCAACGCTACACCACCAGTGGCTCCGTTAGAAGAGTCAACCATATCACCTAGTCTCTTCGCCCTCTAGTCGACGCCTCCGGACTGCTCATGGTGGGCAGTAGAGTTCATCAGCCTCCACGAAATCACTTCTTTTAGCAACTGCCACCTCTTCAGCAGATGTCCAACTGCTTCTGTCATTCTTGGTCCACCTCCTACTTACTTGCTCAACACCTCACCAACTCTTGGACATCCAGCCATCTCTTAGCTATCCGCTGACCTCCTGGTTGTTTCTTTCTGGTTCTTCACCCCTCTACTACTCATCGTCATCATTCTTCTTCTTCATTTCTTTCTTGGTGTTCTACCCACAGTTCAGTTTCACCGCCTGCCAGATATTCGACGCCGGCTAGAATGTAGTTTCCTTACTGCAAAGAAATAGTTTCGTGTGTGCGTCTCTCAGATAGAAGAGTTATTCCGCTCTAGTCACCCGTTGCATTTGAGCCTATTCCTCTATGTTTTCGACTAGGCCCACGTAGTTTCTGATCTAGTTACGCTCTGCTAGCCATTTCCGTCTTCTCCAAAGGTTATTCTCTCTCTCTGGAACATGTCTCATTAGAATACAGCAAGCAATTTCTAGCCAAGTGCGTTAGCCGTGTGCATCCTTGTAAAACCGCATTTATATGTTACACCACTTGCAGAATAACGTCACTTGTAATCAAGAAGCTGATGTCTTGAACACTTTCATAAAATTTTCTGAACGTTGCAGTTTGTTTAATGATGCTGAAATAATGAAACTCCTCATTATTAGAAATGACTTCTTAGAAAGAAATGAAGAGAGAAAATCATAATTTGTGTAAGATTGCCAACAAGAACAACCCCACAGACTAAAGTTACACAACAGTGCACTGAGTTTTATTTAGCCTTTACTATTCATGTACAATACATATGTACATACGATGTACATATTTGAGCTGTTTCAAGAATAAAAATTTGTTATTTGCACTGTGTTGTTTATTTTTTCTAATTTTTCTGATATCAATTATGTAATCTGGAATATTTTGTAATCTGGCATGCTCAAGTCCCGAATGTGCTGGATTACAAGAAGTTTACTGTACTTATTATTTTAAAGATTTGTGTCTTTTGTTCAATGAAGTAAAATTAGCAGGTTTTTGAACAATTTTTGTTTCTAGTTTCAGTGCTAATTTTTATTGCGTTTACTATTACTATTTATTAGGAATATACTGTGGTTGAATTTAATTATAAATACACAAAAACCTCTTAACCACAAACTTTATTTATTTTACCCTTATGTACATTTCAGTTACCAAGTAACCATCCTCAGAAGGATTATATACATAGACTGATTCACTCTACAAAAATACGTTATATATATTCTATGGAACTACTTACCCCCACTCCGACTGCCACAGCCCCTCCTCTTAAGCAAGGCGTAACCACGCCCATCGAGTGAAAACAAGATATCCAGCTTCAACTTACTAAAATATAAATTATAATACAATGAATTCTAAGTTGAAAAATTTTTATTTAAAACAACCAACACAAAGTTTAATATAAAAATTATAATCCTACTTAACAAGTGAATATAAAATTGAATGAGGAATAGGACCTTTATAAGAATTTAATAAACTCTCAGGTTTATGCTTACTAATAAATAAACTTTTGAAACTATTTAACAATTTATTAGTCCTAACAATCTTAATTAACTCAACATTATTAACATCTAGATTGTGATTGGTCTCTAAAATATAACCAGCTATGCCAGACTTATCAAATCTTTGGTATTTAATATCCCTAATATGTTCCTTAAATCTAATTATAACTTTTTGTCTTGTCTGCCCAATATACATTTGATCACAATCTTTACAATTAACTTACGCATATAGAATTTGTTGAAATCCTTGATTATTTTGTCATCTGTTTTGAGCACAAAATTCTTTTTACGATTTTATGTATTTTTTTTTCAACACCCCCTTTTTTATTTTCGCCCACAATACATTGTATCCCTATTTACCTCCCTTCTCACTTACTACTCTTATTTCATTTATTTACAATTTCCCCCTACTTACATACAGTTAACACCTGAGTTTCTCTACATAGGTCAAACAAATTTTAATGAAATCTACAAATTGTGAACAAACTATATATATTTTTTCCAATCTTTACTGAAATAACCAAGAGATCAGTGTACTTGGTCAGGGTTGATATTGGGACTAAACGGAGCTGCATATTAGAATTATGGGAATGAAGAAATAAAAAAAAGTATTATCCTTTATTTTATCCCTTCACATAAGAGTTATAAACATTTTAAGTTAGTTATACTTTGAAAATCTGCACACATTTTCACCATAATTATATAATGTACTGGCTAATACTAGTAAATGTGATACCGGCCATGTAGTGAAAGCACTATTACTAAGGTAATTTTTTGACCAGTATTCATTAAAATATCAGTAATTTTTATTATATTATCTTTTTTAGTACTTAATCTATAAAAAAAAAAGATTTCTATATCTAGCATACTTGAATAGTTTTTAATGAAATGATAAAAATGTTAAGTTTTATAACCATTCATAATTGTAAATATAGCAACGTTTAGAAAAAAAAATTGTTTGTGAATTATTATTAATGATTTGTGTTTTCAAAACTAGCAATAAGTAATAATAGTTTTAAAAATTTAGTAGTAAGAGTTATTAAACTAAATAAAATATTTCTCATTTTTCAGATAATGTCTATTTTGAAATATGTGGCAAGAATGGCATAAAAGAGAACTGTAAACAAAATGTACCCAAGCTGTGATAGACCAGTAATGTATCAAACTTGTAACCAGAATGGACACGGACTATGTAACTACATAACATCAAACATGATTACACACATGGTGACTAATAAAGACACAGAGCTATTCAAATGTGAACAGTGTCTATATGTAGGCTCAAGGATATACGAACTTATAATCCACTTAAAAAAACACATTCTTAAAAGACCTTATAATAGTAGAGAACTGGATTTTTCAGCTGCACAATCAACTAATTCTAAAAAATATTTTAAATCTCATTCTATTGAAAAGTCAAACAAATGTTTAAAGTGTATTTATTCAGTTTCACAAGAAAAAAATCTCAAAGAAAGTATGAGTTCTCATTCTGATAAACAACATTACAATTGTTCAAGGTGTAGGGTTTCAGCTTTAGTAAAAAGAAGCCTTACAGATCGTATCCATCCTCATTCTAGAGAAAACCCTTACAAATGTTTACAGTGTAGTTACTCAGCTAAAATGTCAGAAAACCTTAGAGTACATATAGGTATTGATTAAGAAGAAAATCCTTACAATTATTCACAATGTAATTATTCAACTAAAACAAAAAGAAATTTATTATATCATATACGTACTCATTCTGTAGAAAAACCTTACAATTGTTCACAGTGTAATTATTCAACTATAACAAAAGGAAGTTTCTTATATCATATACGTACTAATTCTAGAGAAAAACCTTATAAGTGTTCGAAGTGTAATTATTCAGCTGTATTGAAAGGAAGTCTTTTAAAACATATGTTTACCCATTCTGGAAAAAACCTTACAAATGTTCACAGTGTAATTATTCAAACATAACAAAAGGAAATTTATTATATCATATATGTACCCATTCTGAAGAAAAACCTTACAATTGTTCACAGTGTAATTGTTCAACTATAACAAAAATAAGTTTATTAAATCATATGCATACTCATTCTGGAGAAAAACCATACAAATGTTCACAATGTAATTATTCAGCTATAACAAAAAAAATCTATTATATCATATGCATACTCATTCAGGAGAAAAACCTTACAAGTGTTTGAAGTGTAATTATTGAGCTGTATTAATAAGAAGTCTTTTAAAACACATGCTTACCCATTCTGGAAAAAAACCGTAGAAGTGTTCACAGTGTAAATATTCAACCATAACAAAAGGAAATTTATTATATCATATACGTACCCATTCTAAAGAAAAACCGTAGAAGTGTTCACAGTGTAATTATTCAACTATAGCAAAAGGAAGTTTATTAAATCATATGCGTACTCATTCAGGAGAAAAACCTTACAAGTGTTTGAAGTGTAATTATTCAGCTGTATTTAAAGGAAATCTTTTAAAACATATGTTTACCCATTCTGGAAAAAAACCTTATAATTGTTCACAGTGTAATTATTCAGCTATAACAGAAGGAAATTTATTATATCATATACGTACCCATTCTGAAGAAAAACCTTACAATTGTTCACAATGTAATTATTCAACTATAGCAAAAGGAAGTTTATTAAATCATATGCGTACTCATTCAGGAGAAAAACCTTACAAGTGTTTGAAGTGTAATTATTCAGCTGTATTTAAAGGAAATCTTTTAAAACATATGTTTACCCATTCTGGAAAAAAACCTTATAATTGTTCACAGTGAAATTATTCAGCTATAACAGAAGGAAATTTATTATATCATATACGTACCCATTCTGAAGAAAAACCTTACAAATGTTCACAGTGTAATTATTCAACTATAGCAAAAGGAAGTTTATTAAATCATATGTGTACTCATTCAGGAGAAAAACCTTACAAGTGTTTGAAGTGTAATTATTCAGCTGTATTTAAAGAAAATCTTTTAAAACATATGTTTACCCATTCTGGAAAAAAACCTTATAATTGTTCACAGTGTAATTATTCAGCTATAACAGAAGGAAATTTATTATATCATATACGTACCCATTCTGAAGAAAAACCTTACAAATGTTCACAGTGTAATTATTCAGCTGCAGCCAAATTTAGTCTTGTATGTCATATGCGTAGGCATTCTGGAGAAAAACCTTACAAATGTTCACAATGTGATTATTCGACTGTAGCCAAATCACATCTTGTGTGTCATATGCGTAGACATTCTGGAGAAAAACTTTACAAATGTTCACAATATAGTTATAGGCAGCCAAATCAAATCTTACATATCATATACGTACTAATTCTGGAGAATAATTTGTACAAATGTTATAGTGTTATTATTCTGGTATAGCAAAAGCAAGTGTTTGGAGAAAAACCTTACAAATGTTCACAATGTAGTTATTCAGCATAGCAAAATCAAATCTTTTATATCATATGTGTAGCCATTCTGGAAAAAAGCATTCTAAATGTGCACACTGTAGATCTTCATCTTTAATAAAAATACATTTTACAAATCATATATGGACACATTTTTATGAAAAACCATAAAAATATATGTTCCTTGTAGTTTTTCAGCAAGACAGTCATGGATCCTTATAAAAACATATGTGTACCCATTATAGAAAAAGCTATACACATGTTCAGAATGTAATTATTCAACTGTAACAAAAGTAAGTCTTATACGAGGTGTAGCAGTTCTGGAGAAAAACCTTGCAAACGTGCACAGTTCTTCATCTTCAGTAAAAGGACATACTAGTTAAAGAACCTTACAAATATATTAGTGTAGTATTTCAACTAAAAAATCATGGAGCCTTAAAGTACATCTGTGAACCCATGCGAGGGATTAACCTTACATATGATCTCATTGTAGTTACTAAGTAAAAAAAAGTTTTATATTTCATATTAATATAGGTATGTAGTTAAATGTAGTTCACCTACAAATATTATATATGAAAAAATTAGAGTAATACAAATACAAGAATAATTTATGAAATTATACAATTCAAAGCTTTTCATGGGCAAACAGTACCAACATCATCAGGAATAATAAAGAATTTCAAACATACAGGAGTTAACTAGATACAACAAACATTGTTGCCAAATCTATTACAATATTATTAAATTTATTAATTTGCTGCCTTAACATTAGATACATTGAATAGAATATCAAATTTTGATTATATTTGTATCTGTTCCTTTATCAATTTGTTATTAATATTATATTTATATATTTCTAAAACTTCATAAATATTTATTCCTTAGCCTTTGTTAATTTTTTGTATAAGTATCATAAATATTATCTATATTAGGAAATTTATAATTATTATTGATTAGCAAAATTCGATTTATATTTGTCTGGTTTTTCATAAGCATTAAAAGCGCTTTATATCAATCTTTAAGTTTTTTCTTAGTTTCCATACTATAAACTATATTACAATAATCACATTCTAATTTATATACACCATTTTTTAAATTATTTATGAATTTATTATTAGTTTTATATGCAAATTTAACGGTAGTATCCCTAAACAATTTTGTGATATTTTTTATTTCATTGCCAGTAAATTTATGATGGGTTATGAAGATATGATGGGTTATTACCATAATAGGATTTTCTTTAGAAATGGTTTCGGTGCTGATTTTATCCAATTCTGGACATTTAACTTTAACTGAAAACTCTGGGGTTTTTGTCTATTTTAATTTTAAAATGTCTATAAGTTTAGAGTGACCTCCAGATGTTGTTGACAAGTGGGTTAGTTTCTTGTTGTTAAAAAATATGAATTGTTATTAGTCTTTATCAGGAATATATCTTGGAGAGTGACAGTGGTAGTTAGTTGCCTTTTGGCTGGTAACTTCTAGAGTCTCTTTGTTGGGAAAGGTCGCCAGGTATTGGTTAATTTAGGGGATTCAGTTGATTATGTTGTCCTCGATTTTCATTACGTGTAGTTGCAGTTGTTTGTGTGATTACTTCTGTTGATGGGCATTTCACAATCTATTTTGTGGGGCATTATACGGTCAAATGAGCATAAATGTTTGGAGTATTTTACGATTACAATTATTGTCTAAAGCCAAAGTTACTGAATTAGATACTAACATGTACCTTACTTTTAGTATTATTGCTACATGTAAGGTACCTGAAACAGGATTCCAAGAATTACAGTTTGCTATAGCTGTTTAGTGTTATAATGCTTTAGTTTAGTTACTGCTGTCTTTATTTATTTGCAGATATTTGTTCTTTATTATATTTGTTTTACTTTGTTTCTGTGTTTTTTACATAAAGGTCTGTTTGGATACTTGGCAGATTTCTCTTAATTAGAATATTTTCTATAATCTTTTGACTCCTTAATGTGTTTGTAAAGTTTTTTTGTTTTCTCTCTGTGACTAAATATACAATCATTAGTAAACTGATTTTCAATGCCAATATTTAAACATTATTGGGGGTAATATGTCCATATAATACTTCAAAGTGTATTAACCTGGTGACCAAATGTATGCTGTTATTATAAGCAATAATTGCATATTTTACTTTCTTTGTAATGTCTTCTGTCTAAAATTCTTCCTGGTTATTTAATAGTTGTATGTGGAGTGGAACTTTTCAATTAATCCATTAGAAGAGGGTGTTGAGTACTTATGAAATGTATTTTATTTTTATGTACATTCATAATTTCTTTAATTATTTTATTGTTAAATCCAGTTCCATTGTCTGACACTTTAGATTGAGGAACTCTGTAATGTGTAAAGTAATGTAAGAGCTTATCAGTAACTTCTGTAGCATGGGGAGAGTAATACTTAAGCATAGGGAGAGAATGTGTTAGCTATACTGAGGAATTGGTTCTAATCCAACGAAATGATGTCTATATGAATTATTGGTAGCGGTTTTACTAAATTAAGCATTAAATTCATTTCAACTTTCAAAGATACTCTGTCATACTCTGTCTTTAAACAGATTTCACAATTTAAAAATTTCCTTGACTGATAGTTTACAAGCAACAAAATTTTTGTTTTCTTCAAAAAAAAAAAAAAAAAAAAAAATGCACAGGTTCATCGACTATTGGCATTTCAACTTAATTATTTCCTTCAAAATTGGAGTGAACTGTCTGGTTACTTACTTCATTGATCTCCTCCTGATTGGCAGCATCATCTTCTTCAATATCAATGTTGACTATCATAGACTGGCTATCATCCAATTCCAGGAAGTAGAGTCTCACTAGGTCAGCTGACAGCATTTGTAGTTCTTCGTCTACAGTTTGTTAATATTTTGTTAACGATATTTAATTGGATTCTCGATAATGCATCAGCATCTTGGTTTAATTTACCTTTTTTATATTTTATTTTGTAATCATATTCCTCTAATATTAATCTCCATCTTAGAAGTATGGAGTTAGGTTCTTTAACAAAATAACTATTGTAAAGCTTATGATCTGAATAAATTTTGAATTTTCTCCTAAATAAATATGGCCTGAAATGTTTTGTTGCCCATACAATCGCTAATAGTTCTTTATCAATTCCATATCACTGTCATTCAAAGTTCTGCTGGCATATGCTATGAGAAGGTCCTTTCCGTTTTTATTTTGACTAAAAATTGCTCCTATCTCATAATTTTTTGTGTCTGTTGGTAAAATGAATTATTTTTCGAAGTCCAGGTATTGGAAAAGTGGTTCGTTAGTCAAAATCTTTTTGCATGTTTTAAAACAGTTTATAAAGTCGGGGTTATTAGTATCAATTTTTCCATTTTTCTGGAAACAGTTAGTAAAAGGTTTTGTTATTTTTGTAGAATTGTTAACAAATTTTCGGTAATATCCTAAAAATCCTTTAATTTGTTTGGTAGTCTTTGGTATTGAATAGTTCTTAATTGCTCTTATTTTTTCAGGATAGGGCTTTACTCCGTTTGGCGTAATTATGTGACCTAAATAAGCAACTTCCTTTCTAAAAAATTCTGTTTTGTCCAACTGTACCTTAAAGTTAGCTATTCTTAGTCTATCAAAAGCTTTAAAATTTTAACAGGTGCTCTTGCAAACTGATTGAAAATATGATGTCATTAAGATAAACTAGGCACATCTCGTTTTGTATTCCTCGAAATAGGTTGTTCATTATTCTTTGGAATGTAAGTGGGCTGCTCTTTAGTCCCAACAACACTCTTAGAAACTCGTAGTGGCCAGTTTCCATTGAAAAGGGTGTCTTATCATTACTGTCCGGATGCATCTCCACCTGGTGAAACCCTGAAGCAAGATCAAGAATACTAAAATATTGGGATCTTCCTAATTTATCCAATATGTCGTTAATGCTTGGAAGCAGCAATTTATCTTTGATAGTTTTCGCCTTTAGTCCTCTAAAGTCAATTACTAATCTAAACTTTTGTTTATTTGAAGCATCTGATTTTTTTTGGAACGATCCACACAGGTGAATTCCAAGGTGAGAAAGAGGGTTGAATAATTTTTTGGGTGAGCATTTCTTTAATCTGTTTATCTACTTCCTTTCGATAAATTTCTGGGTATATATAGTGTCTGGTATAAACAGGGGTTTTGTCAGTTGTCCTAATTATGTGTTTAACTTGATAAATAATACTTAAAGTTCAACTTGATTGTTTGTAATAATGCTGAAATGGTTGATTATTAGTCACAGGTTTACCAATTGGGGAATGTTGAACTTTAGGTGGTGAGTTTTGCTGATAAATCTGAAAGAGATTGTTATTTTTGAATTGGAAATCATTTGTTAGCATATTATGATCTTCATTGAGCGTGCTAGGACTTTTTGTCCACATCAATGATCCTAACAGTTCCTGGAGTCCTCTCAAAAAAATTTTTTGGGTAAATTTTTTGGCTAATTTTTGGGTATAGGTATGCAGAATATCTTTAGTAGCCGTTTCCTTATTAGTAAAAATTCATATTTGCAAATTTAACAATTTCATTCATAGAAATTGAAGGCTGACTCATTATGTTCTTGTCTTAATACGGCCATTTCCAAATTTAAAGTAAAACAATCTCTCCTTTCTGAATAGTTAGTTATAGGAGTGTTTTTGACATCCTCCCAGGCATAAGTATTTAAGCTTACTACATTCTAAGGCCTGTCTTTTTAATTTTGAAAGGATGGATGAAAGAGGAATTAATTTTGGAAATCTTCTGGATTTTGAACTCCTAAGAATTATTATCATTATTTTATCACATATTGTAATAAACCTACTGAGCATAACAAGCTCACTGCTATATTCTGGAATCGTCCAAGTATTCCTTTTTTTTAATACAAGGGTAGTCATTGAAATTACTTATATTTTTCAAGTATTGAAAGTAAAAATATATAATATACTACAATAAAATATCCTACAATTAAGTCATTATTAACTCTGTTATTATGGAATAATTATGAAAATGATTAAATATTACTTTTGTTCTTAATATTCAATTAGAACAATATAGATTACTTAATACTATTCACAATACACTAAAACTTTTCTTCCACCATTTCCTTTTGTCGTTGGTAATATATATACACTCTACTAATTTTTGCAGATGCTCACTCTGCTGCAGAGTTGTTCCTCAATTAACGGTTAAAGCAGACGGACACTATATTCCTTAACTTCCTTGAGGGTTTCTGCTGACTGCGCTAGTTACGTGTTTCGTTAAATACGAAAGGTTTTTAAAAAATGATTTTATTCTATAAACCTTTATTAATTTAGAATAATTTCATATAAATTAATTGTTAATATTCTAAATTAATAAAGGTTTTTTAAAATAAATAAATTTTTTTAAACCTTTGTGTATAACGAAACACATAACTTGTGTGTGAATGTGCGTGTGTGTGTGAAATAATTTTGTTTATTCATAAATTTGTATAAAAGTAGTAAATTATTTAAAATGTTTTAATTTTTTTTATGTCTATTATGAGTTTCCTATAGATGATAGTTTTTAGATGTAAGAATAAATTAATTCCCTAGATATTTTGTAATCCTTTTTATACACTCAGATTGGTGTAATTATTTAACCCTGGAGTTAAATAATAGAGTAAAGACTATTATAACCTCAGTAGAGAGCATGTCTACATCAGGTAAGGAATTCTGCCACAAAAAGTTGTAATTTTCTCTTACTCAAAGAATTAATTTTAAAGTCCTTATCAAAGTTATGTCTATTATTCACCTCGTTATCCTTCATAGGTAATATTACTGAAATTATTTAATCACTTTAAATCTAAAAATAGGTAATTATTTTCACTCAATCTTCAAAAACCTTATTGCAAAAATCATAAAACCATTTGTGAGTCAGGAATTCTTTTTGCAACTTTGGTTCAGGCGTCTCGGATGTTACAAATCAAGTGGCTAAAATACTAAAATTGTAAATAAAAAAGCATTCAACGTTTTACATATTATTACATGTTATAGTACGAGTATTATAAGTAAAAAACAAAAAAGTTATTTTTAATAATATTGTCCAGTGTGGAACAAAATAAAATTTATGTTTGTACTTAAACCCTGCAGAACAGCATGTGATATTTTATAATAAGACAATATAATATATGATAATATAAATTGCAATATAAGACCATGGTAATAAAGCTGCTAATAATTTTTTGCATAGGAAGGATCATTAATTAGCAAACAATATTAACATGAAAGCAATAATTATTTAGTACTGAAAAATGTGCTGTAGGCTGATAATAAAATTTGATGACAGTACAAAACTTTTTCTTTTGAAATAAGTGCACAATAATTCAGGTAATAATGTGAAAATCATCTATAATTGTCATAGCTATAAAAGGATGACTGATTGATTGCATTCATAATAATATCAAAGTTAGTTATTCTACTTACCAAGCATGAATGGTAAAAAAATGAATTTACTAGATGACTTTAATGCTAATTTGAGTTAATGAACAACATGAAAAAAGTTATGAAATTCCTTCTATTTCACATAATAAAAAAGGAATAAAAAAAGTAAAAAAATGTAATACTTTATGTTGATATTACTATATTGTATTTACATAGTCGTGGTTAAAATGTGGCTAATGGTTGTTAAATAGACTTTATCAGTAGACTGTTTTTTCTCAATACGTAGTTTAATATTACTAAATTATCATTCAAAAACCATATGATCAGTTAAAAAAATGTTTTGTTTTAAATTTTATAATGCATCTTCGAAGTTGTAAACAAATTCAACCACTTTTACAAGAGATTAGATTACGTGTATTTTTTAAAACATAGGTTTAAATATAAATAAATTAAATTTACAGCTTTGTATTCTTGGTTTGGTATTATTTGCTATAGAACGTTATTTCACTTTAAGAATAGATTTTACGTTTACTAAGTGATTCAAAAATAAAATAATTAATCACTTTATTTAAGATATATTTTCTCTTTTGAAATTTCGTTTTACTCTTAACTGTCATTTTTTGTTTTACACATGCTGGCCCAAAACAGTGCTAATGTCGTGCAAAGAATGTAGATGTCCAGAACCCAGAAAGTTAACCTAGAAAATTCAAAGCTCAATAATTGGGCAGCCGAGTGATTGAGCGTTACCCAACTTAGGTGGAACAATGATCACGGTTTTTTAATACGGAAAGTTTTCCCTAAACAATACTCTATTTCCTTCTTCATTTTCCACATTTCACTTTACTTAACACAAATTTAAATTATATCTAAGGAGATGCAAGGACCTTACACCTCCTTGACTATATAAAGTATTAAATAATATTATTCTGAGATGGGAAATATCATCTCGTCATCGAGTATAATATGCTCCTTGCCTGTCTACTGACGATTTGCGACCCATTGATTCATGGATTTTTTAAGGATTGGTCAAGCAATCTTTAGGAATATTACCTAAGATAGAAAAGTATCATCTTTTAATTGGTTTTCTTAATAGTTTTGTAATGCTTATTGCATTTAGTTATATTGTGCTTAATCATTATTCATAGGTAATGTCCAGGTAACCTTTAGGGCTGAACACAATCTCTTCAGTAAAAAAAAAAACACTTGAAAGTTTAGGGAAGAGTACTGTTCTAATAGCATTTATCTATGTCCCTGAAGTTATAGACTTCCTAGGTTCCGATGCTGGAAGCCGGACATTGTTTGTATGCTCTTGTGTAGTCGATGTAATGATATACCATATAATATTTTTCCATGTTTTTATAACTTTTTATTAGTTTATAATTCTTGAATTTTGTAGTCCTTTATGTTCGGTGAATAATAATTAATCACCTAAAAAATAGTTTATGACTATCTGAAACTAAAGTCTAAACTATGGTTTATAATTTTTTGAATATGAGGATAATGTTCTGGTATCATTTCTTCAAAACAACTGAAAATCACTAAGCTTTCTACAAATCATGTTTTGGAGTGAGGTATCTATGAGTTTTAATTGGTTTCTGCTCATTTTCGATTTATAAATGCTATTTCAGGGTTATAACTATAATTTAGTAACTTATATATTAATTTGAGGTTTTTTTACAACTTTTGTTCTGATTGTGACCTTTTATTTTGTGTCCTGGATGTACAAGAGTTTAAGGAATGTGTGATCACCGCTCGGCTCATACATCAGCACAGTGGAGTCATTAGAGTCGCCAATTTTTACTTTGGGAAAATCTTGTATGTGCTTAATACTTATGTGGAACAAGAAATTAGCAATTTTTAATGTTGTCACTTTTTTAGATTCTAGCGACAGTTGAATGATTTGTGTGTATTAATGAATGTGTTGAGCATGGTTTTCATTTAACAATACGAATTTTTTTCCCACTGCCAAGGATAGTCGAGTTCTTATTGTAGGCTTATATTATATAAACAGTTCTTGTTACAAGGAAAACATAACATTCAAATAATTTAAAAATAACTGATTAAGAGTTACAGTTTAAAAAATCAGGATTTTAAAAATATGGTAAATTCTAAAACAATTAACAGTGTTTCTTTTGTATTTAATTATATATATATATATATATATATATATATACACACACACAATAGGTGTTTCAGGAGGAATCTGCCATACTGTACAAGCTTATTCCTCTAAGCAAAATAACAAAAAAAGTTCCTATGAACATAGGCCCAGAAATGCTTTGTTGGCAAGTTATACATGGTGAATTCACTTGAAATTCAGCTTCCTCAGTGAAATTAACCCACACTGAAATTTTTAGGCTGTTAATTGAATTTGATAATTAGATAAGTTTTATGTAAAATGAGCTGAAAAATCGTATAAAACCTGTCCCAGAATTCTATCTTCTATAGTTAAGGAAAAATTAAGGTAAAACAAAAAGGTTAGGGTAAAAAACACACTATTTTGAAACTTGCAGTTTTTGTGTTGTATACTTATTTGTGTTCGGAGTACAATAACTCAAATTGCCTATTAACAAAGAAAAATGTTTCAATAAAATTAGTAGAAAATTTTATTTTCAAAAAATAATGTAAATAAAGTCAATAAGAACAAAATAGGTTTTTTAATTCAATTTTATTAAGTAACACATAAAACTATGAAAATCACTCATTGCTAACAAAGTAGCCTGATTATAAAATGTAGGCCAATTTTTTTCAATATCATTGTATTATGAATCAAAATTTATTTAAATAATCTACAGTAATAATCATAAAATTGCTTAATCAACTTACATTGATAACAATATTACAAGAGCTGCTCAAAATGTCCACTTCCACTGTTAATACACATTTCAGCCCAACGATTTAAAGAGGCCTTTGCATTCTCTAACAATATTGGAATGTTTGTTTAGTTCTCGGACAGCAATCATGATTCTATGTAAAAATTCATGTTCATTATCCGATTTTTGAACATACACTAATGACTTCATGTGTCCTCATACAAAGAAATCTAAGAGGTTCAAATCAAAGAATCGCGTTGGCCATGATGGTCCAACCTATGTACTAAATAACCTTCACTACTTCTTTAGCTGTTCGAGTTAGCGCTCGAAGTTTGAACGTGTTACCGCGACCTATATTCAAAACGCTCAGCTGGCCTGGACAGTAATGGTCACGTGACGTCTGACCTACCAATCGATGTATGGATTGCGTATTGATTTTTCTGTGTGGCCTCTGATCCCCCTCCCTTAGCTAGCATTTCCGTAAGTCGTTCGTTGTCTTGAAACCGTCGTGCAGTTAACAGCCTTATTGAAGTACCTCGTGCGCAAAGTTGCACCACGCGTGTAAAGTGCCGTTTGACCGTAAAACCTCGTACAAGTGTTAAAACTATTCGTTTTATTGTGTGTTCGTGTAAACGCGTTGTTATAGACGTTATTTGCTTAGACTTTAAGTTACGATCGCCGTTTAGTAGAACTCTTTGTTCAGTTACGCGCCATAGTTATAAATGACTTTATGCCTTTAAAATGCAGCCTATTGATTTCCCGTTTAAGTTCTAGTTTATACCTCGCCTGGATCGGATTCCTACAAACTGGGTACCCAGGACTTCTGCCGCCACGAGATCTACGCACGTTGCAATTTTGCCCTTTCTTTCTTCACGAGGGTAAGTGCTGCCTAAGCTTAAGTACTTATGATTTATTTATGTGTAAATTCAGTGCGAATTATTTGTTATTAAATGTGTTTGTACGGAACTAACTATTGCTTTCAAACGTTCGTAATTGCGTGCTTAGCGATTAAAGTAAGACACATTTTGCCGCCATTTCTTATTACTGAACATTTCTATTGTATTATTTCGGATCTTTCTCGAACCTCGCTTTCTTCTAAATTTTAGCTAGCGCCAGTCGCTTCATTGGTCCCCCTCGGGCCGGATAGATTAAATTCAAATTCATTTGGTTTATGACAATCTCACCAAGTGTTGTGCAACTTTTGATTTCTGATTTGATATTCCTTTGTGCGAGTCACACGCGCGGGAAGTTAGTCATACGTGACGTCATAGGTATACGTAACTTGATTTTGATTTGCTCTGTGTTATGAGGAAATGTTTACGTGTCAATCAGAAGATAAGATGCAGTCTCGTAAATACGAATAAGGAAACATTTTGCGTTTCATTAAACTATACAGTCCACTCTACCGCTATTTAAAAATTTGTGAAAATTAATTTGTGTTGTGTTTTCATTTAGAACTTTGTTAAATTATTTATGATGGCGATTAATACCGAATACTACCTCGCTAAATTGAAAAATATATTGAATGATTTAGAGCAAGTAAAAGCCCTTCTTGACGATAAAGAGATGCCGGAAGGCATCGCTCGCGAAATAAGACGCATTCAGGCCAATTTCGTCGATACGTATGAAATATTAGAGCAAACGTTCGCCACCCAGGTGGCAAGTTTAGCTGAAAGTGCGTTTAATATCAAAAGACAATTTCAGGACGCGTATTTGCCCATGTTAGCGAAATATCCTAACCTCATCAAGACAGAGGTGACATCAACCTCGCCCGTCAAATCAGCTGTAGGTTCACCTAACCTCCCTAGTCTTGCGTTGCCTAGTTTTTCAGGAAACAACAATGACTGGACTGACTTTATAACAATGTACGATTCAATGGTCCATTGCAACGACAGTCTTAGTAATATACAGAAATTCCAATATCTAAAATCTGTACTCAAAGGCGACGCTTTAGCAATTGTCACAGGCTTGATAATATCTGACCAAAATTACAGCATTGCATATCGAGCTTTGCGCAATCGGTACGCCAACCCACGCCGTTTGGCTGACCACTATTTCAAAATTATTCAAGACTTTAAACAAATTAAGAATGCTTCGCAAACTGAATTAAACCGCTTCTTGACCGCGCATTCAAACGCTGTGTGTGCGTTGAAGGTTATCCAACTAGATGATTTGGCTGATTTCCTGCTTTTTCAGATGTCCATTAATAACTTGGACCCCCAGACTAGATTAAGTTTTGAAACGAGGCTAGGCACAAATCGTATGCCTACGTACAAACTGTTGAATGATTTTATAACGGAACAGGCCAGGGCTCTAGAGTTGTTGGATCAACCGCCTGCCGCAGCTTCTACGAACGCGAGAGCTGCTCAACAACCCCGCATACTGGTGTCGTCAGTGAATGAGTCGAATTCGCAAGGGGCCCGTGATTTAAATTTTGACCGAATGGAACCTAACCTTAACACGGCACATAGTACAATTGTCCAGCCTTCGGTTTCGCCCGACAATTCTATTACACCTAAGGCTACGCAATATGTATACGAGCCTAGACGTGCTGCGTCAGGCCCTACACGGCCATTCAACGGGCCGCGCCCCGTAAATATACCTCCTGTTATGAACACTCCTAGGATGTCAGTATTCCGTCACCGATTACCACCGCTTCACATGAATCAATCCCATGTTTCTACGACACACGCAGGCATGTGTTATTATTGCGGAGAAGGACATCGCATCATTGACTGTCAATCCTTTCTCGAACTGACTTCTGTGGCACGCCAGGATGCCATCAGGAAATTACGACGTTGCTTCAATTGTCTTGGCTCCCATTTTCAAGCTAAATGTAAGTCCAGCCAACGCTGCAAGCAGTGCAACGAGGCACACCATACTTTGTTACATAACAACTCTCCTGCACAACAACGACTATTTTCACCGCGCCACCCTCATTCAACAGCTAGACCTGACCTCGTTACTCAATCGGTACCGCATGCTCTTTCTTGTAATATTGAAGCTCCTCTCGTTTTGTTAGGCACCGCACAAATCGTCATCCAAGACCATTACGGTCAACCTCGTTCCTTTAGAGCTATTATTGACCCCGGCAGTCAGATATCTGCCATTACTAAGAAAGCAAGCGTCCTGTTGAGCCTACCTACTCGGAGTTCAAATATGTCTTTGATTGGTGTCGCCGCCAAGACCACACGTATCCACGAGTACGTTACGTTGATTTTATTCTCGCGGCATGACCCTGGTGTCATGCTAACAACTGAAGCCGCCGTGCTTAACCACATTACTGACCCGCTGCCGGCTACTAGGTTAGCCTCTCAAATAAGTGCTCAATACCAGCATCTACCTTTAGCTGACCCTCATTTCGACTCGCCTGCCGGTGTTGACATTATACTGGGGGCAGATGTTTTCACCCAAATACTCACTAATGGGCCTTGCACTATCATTCATGGCCAGCCCTCTGCGCTTAACACTCGATTAGGTTGGGTCATTATGGGATCCGTACCGTATAGTATGCCCCATCAACCTAGAGTGTTCATTACCTCGCTACGGTCTATTGATGACAATATTCGACGGTTTTGGGAAGTCGAAGAAGTAACTGAGGCTAAATCTTTGAGCCCTGACGAACAGCTTTGTGAAAGCCTGTTTACTACAACTACTGAACGCGATGAAGTCGGGAGATATGTTGTCGCCCTCCCCTTCAAACCTGACGCTGTAACACTTAAGTCAAACCGCAACGTTGTCCTCGCCAGTTATCATGCTTTAGAACGACGTTTAAGTCGTCAGCCGGAGGTAGCTCGGCAATATCATCAATTCATGACAGAATATATGACTCTGGGTCATATGTACCCCGCACTTAATACTTCTAACTATTTGATCCCGCAACATTGTGTTTTTAAGACCACCAGTTCTACTACTAAGTTACGAGTAGTATTCAACGCATCCTGGCCTGATTGTAACGCGAATTCTTTAAATCAGCAATTGCTTTCCGGTCCTAAACTTCAGAAGGACCTGTCTAACGTCATCATTTCCTTTCGCCTGTATGTTCACGCCGTTTGTGCTGATCTTAAAATGATGTACCGACAAATTGCCGTGCGCCCAGCTGATCGCTGTCATCAGCACATACTATACCGACCGACGCCTCAATCTCCGCTTGTGGAATACGAGTTAGCTACTGTCACGTACGGACTAACCCCGTCTGCGTATTTAGCGTTGCGGACGCTTGAACAACTCGTAAAGGACGAAGGTAGCCGATACCCTGCCGCGTCGCAAGCAATACTTCAGCAGACTTATGTTGATGATGTTGTCACTGGCGCCGATACACCCGAAGATGCCAAGGAATTGATACAGCAGCTCATTAACATTTTCGCACTCGCCGGCCTGGAACTCAGGAAATGGTCATCAAGTGATCCTGCACTATTGTCAACACTACCTTCCACTCATCTGGAGAACCCGCTACTGTTCCAGGACGATTCTACCGCCATCAAAATACTGGGACTGCAATGGAATCCTACCTCGGACTCGTTCTCCTACCAGAGTCAGAATTTCGTTTCGGTGCCGACGAAACGCACCATACTATCTTATGTCGCTCGGACTTTCGACCCGCTTGGTTTCTTAACACCTATTACTTTCTGGATCAAATGCTTTCTTAAACGTTTGTGGCTCGAAAAGTTATCTTGGGATCAAACTTTGCCAGCCCCGCTTCTAAATCAATGGGACAGCTTCATTGTTCAATTCGCCAGTTTGTCTTCTATCCAAATACCTCGACACGTTGGCACACGAGCTGCCAAGCATCACTTGTTAGGGTTTTGCGATGCTTCCGAAGCTGGATACGCAGCAGCTATATATTTGAGAACCGAATGGAATGGAGTCGTTACCGTTAGCATTCTGAAGGCTAAGAGCAGGGTAGCTCCAGTTAAACCGATCACCATACCTCGCATGGAGCTTTGTGGCGCAGTCTTGCTGGCCAAACTCTATAAGTCCGTTCAGCCCGTTTTGAATTTTGTGTCTGACGCCGAGACGTTTTTCTTCACCGATTCTGAAATTGTGTTGTATTGGATCAACACCCCGCCTTATTTATTGAAGACTTTTGCTGCCAACCGCGTCACTGAAATCGTTTCAAATACCTCCATGGACCGTTGGTTCCATGTCTCGACTGCTGATAACCCCGCGGACGTTGCTTCCCGTGGGTGTCTACCTAACCAGCTTGCTGAACATCCGCTGTGGTGGCACGGCCCACCATGGGCGCTACAATGTCCTACTGCGTGGCATTTGTCTAAGCCGACCGGCCTTAACCCGGACCAGACCGAACATAAATCTGAACCTAGACTGCTATGTACGGCCGTTCAAGAGCCTAATCGACTATTGACAACTATAGAACGACATTCGAACTTAATTACTCTTCACCATGTTTTCGCTTACGTCCTGCGGTTTGTGAATAATTGCCGTCGTAAAGGCCAGACTACTAACCACGGTCATAACACCCGCTACAAGGCCAAAGTCGCCTTGAGTAAAACTTCATTTACTACCCCTTCGGTGCAGGAGTTAAGTAACGCCAGAGATCTCTGCGTCAAACTCATACAAGAGCTGGCCTTCAGCGCAACATTGCAACGGCTCTGTCGTGGCGCTCAAATCATTGATCCGCTCCGCAGCCTAACGCCATTTGTCGACGCCCAGGGCTTACTCAGGGTGGGCGGAAGACTTAATCATTCTGAGATGTCGTATGAATCTAAGCACCCCCTTCTGCTTCCTAAACATCATCAGTACGTCAACTTGATCTGCGATCATTACCACAAGTTAGCCTTACATGCCGGACCGCGCACCACTCAAGCGCTGATTAACGGCGAATTTTGGATTATTGCGTTACGCTCCTTACTTCGACAACGCATTCATGCGTGCATGCGGTGTTTCCGTCTGCAATCTAAGCCTCGTCCACCTATGATGGCTGCTTTACCATCATCTAGAGTCACTCCATCGCCGCCTTTCTGCAGGGTGGGAATTGATTTCGCTGGACCCTTTGACACAAAGGCAAATCATTTGCGTACCTCGAAGCTTTTAAAATCTTATCTTTGTCTATTTGTCTGCATGACTACTAAGGCTGTGCACTTGGAGATGGTATCCGACCTATCCACCGATGCCTTTCTCGCAGCTTTACACCGTTTCACGTCAAGACGAGGGCTACCCTCTGATATTTATTCTGACAACGGCACGAATTTTGTTGGAGCCGCGAACCGCCTGAGTGAGGTCTATCAACTGCTTGACCACTCGAAATCGCTTATCAAGCGCAAACTCGCCGACCAACGCATTGAATGGCACTTCAACCCTCCAGCCGCACCACATTTCGGCGGACTTTGGGAGGCTGCCGTCAAATCCGCTAAAGGACTTATGCACCGCACGATTGGTAATACGGTATTAAACCCTGAGGAATTGTCTACGTTGTTTACAAGGATAGAGGCTATTCTTAACAGTCGACCTATTTTCGAGGTTTCGCCTGACCCCAGCGAAGGATCGTCTTTCCTCACTCCCGGACATTTTCTTATTGGACGACCGCTCCTTGCACTTCCGGAGAGATGTTACCCCGAACCGCCTCTTAAATCTCGTTGGTCCATGATTCAGCAAATGACCAACCGTTTCTGGAAGACTTGGTCTACTCAGTACCTGCATTCGCAGATTCAACGCCGCAAGTGGCACAAGAACTCCTCACCGCTTCAGGAGGATCAACTCGTCTTTATCACTGGAGAGCATCCGAGCCCCCTTCATTGGCCTATGGGTCGGATCATACGTCTACATCCTGGACACGACCAGGTATCCCGTGTAGCTACTGTCAAAACCTCGCACGGCCAGCTGAAGCGGCCTGTCCACAAGCTTGTTGGCTTTCCGCTGCAGCATTGAGTTTTCACCTTTGGTTTCTTCGGCACTCTTGCCCCTTCCTTTTGTTTCTCTTGTTTTTCCTTCGTTTCCCCCTGCTATTTTCTTCGGCACCCTCGGTTTCCGGTGCTTTAATAGTTCTTCGTCCACTACCCACCTGGCGGATTAAAAACATTCGTTTTGGTGGGCGGTATGTTCGAGTTAGCGCTCGAAGTTTGAACGTGTTACCGCGACCTATATTCAAAACGCTCAGCTGGCCTGGACAGTAATGGTCACGTGACGTCTGACCTACCAATCGATGTATGGATTGCGTATTGATTTTTCTGTGTGGCCTCTGATCCCCCTCCCTTAGCTAGCATTTCCGTAAGTCGTTCGTTGTCTTGAAACCGTCGTGCAGTTAACAGCCTTATTGAAGTACCTCGTGCGCAAAGTTGCACCACGCGTGTAAAGTGCCGTTTGACCGTAAAACCTCGTACAAGTGTTAAAACTATTCGTTTTATTGTGTGTTCGTGTAAACGCGTTGTTATAGACGTTATTTGCTTAGACTTTAAGTTACGATCGCCGTTTAGTAGAACTCTTTGTTCAGTTACGCGCCATAGTTATAAATGACTTTATGCCTTTAAAATGCAGCCTATTGATTTCCCGTTTAAGTTCTAGTTTATACCTCGCCTGGATCGGATTCCTACAAACTGGGTACCCAGGACTTCTGCCGCCACGAGATCTACGCACGTTGCAATTTTGCCCTTTCTTTCTTCACGAGGGTAAGTGCTGCCTAAGCTTAAGTACTTATGATTTATTTATGTGTAAATTCAGTGCGAATTATTTGTTATTAAATGTGTTTGTACGGAACTAACTATTGCTTTCAAACGTTCGTAATTGCGTGCTTAGCGATTAAAGTAAGACACATTTTGCCGCCATTTCTTATTACTGAACATTTCTATTGTATTATTTCGGATCTTTCTCGAACCTCGCTTTCTTCTAAATTTTAGCTAGCGCCAGTCGCTTCATTAGCAATGCGTGATTTTCATAACTCTTAGTTTTGCGTGAAAGTATTAAAGTATAGGAATAGGAATATGTATTTATTAATTAAAATTAACAGTAGAGCAGTCAAATTTTTTTCCTAGAGGGCTACGGCAAACTTTTGAAAATTACCTGTCATTTAGATATAAGACAAAATGAGAGAATTAAATTTGTACTTAATTTATAAATTCCAAAGTTAAAGAACACTTGTAAATTCAATTTATAGGGTTAAGAAATATTGTGTTGGAGGTAAATTTTTAATATTCTTTTTTATAAACTACAATTTTATTAAGAAATAATTAATTTAGGAGATGGCTTTGATAGTTCAACAAAACCTTTATTTTTTGTTACAGTATTTTTTTCACAGATACAAGCCATGTCCAGTGTAGGTGCTTTTCGTACATTTTAGTGGACCTAGTTCTAAGCAATCACAGAACCGATTTTCGCATGTTCAAGTTTCCACCTACCTCTTAGTTGCCCTACCTCTTAGTTCACTTCAACTCATTTTAAGTGCAATTATAAATGTTTAGATCCATTATTCAGTATTAGGATTAATATGAAATTTCTTAAAACAATTCAAATAATTACAACGTTGGTATCTTAAATATAAATACAACATAAAAACGCAAATTTAATCAGTTGTTTTGAAGTTAATAAAAAATTATAAAGAAACGTCACATTTCTTCTAAAGAATGGCAAACCTCATCTTCTGCGACCCTTGGATTAAATATTATTATATTAGTGGATTCCATTTTCACGTGAGCTACTAGTTTTCACTAACAGTTACGGTCTGAGTTGACAGTGGGAAACATCTCGCGAAACGGCCGTCCTCAACAAATATAAATAACCGCTACTATAGGCAGGTTTGTAAATATTTACAAGTGTTTTAGTATTAAATATTATACAATTTTTTTAAAAACATTATGTGTATACTATCCATTAGACAAAATTATTGTACTTCAAACATACATTTCTAGCACAATTATTTCAACATTCCACTCTAGATTTTTTGAAATCTACTGTTAATTCTGAAGTTGAAGCGGAAGTTGAAAATGAAGTTTGAGCTAAATCTTTCAAAAGCCATAAATCGCTAATGAAGCATTTCCCAAACTATGCCTCTATAAATTTTTCTTGAAAAGTTTTAGTTAATAAATCAAACCCCTGAAAATTTTACATGTCTCTTAAATGTTTATGATTATTTTCTTTGTAGTAAGGTTTAACTGGAAGTAGGCACTGCAAATGTGGCTTTTAGCTAATTTAACATTATTTAAATATTGTAACTATAATAGTCCTGAAGTTACACACACCCATATATATATATATATATAACACAGTTGGAAAAAAATATGTACAATTTTTGTATACAATGCTAGGCTGGTTTAACAATACGTTACCGGGCTAGATATCCTGTCTTGTATTGTAATTAGTTTAATACCGATATTGTATATATATATATATATATATATATATATATATATATATATATATATATATAGATTTTTTGGACTAGGAGACTGACAGACTTACCTTGGTAAGAGTCCACACTGTAGTCTTGAAATAGAAACACATAAAAGCACTTAAACAATGATATATTTCAACCACACGATATTTATTTTATTTCATTCTCTCATATTTCTTTTTGTGTTTTCTCTTCGATTGCCATCATTGTTTAAGTGCTTTTATGTGTTTCTATTTCAAGACTACAGTGTGGACTCTTACCAAGGTAAGTCTGTCAGTCTCCTAGTCCAAAAAATCTAAATAATCTTTACCAACCAAAACTAACCTAAAAATATATAAACATATATATATATGATCAATAGTTATTATCTGGAGTACATCCGTTCATTCTGCAGTGCATAAAATCGCAGTTCCGACTTTTCGCTAGAATCTCATCTAGCATTGACAAGGTGAACGCAACAACAGTTATAGAGCGCAGATAGCTTTGATCCTATAAGTAGAGGAATGAAGCCACGCCCATTGACGTCATCCCACAAATTGAGGTCAATCCACACATTGACTTCAATCCACACACACCTGAGCCAAACAATTACTCACATTCCTTTCCTTTTGTTCACCTTTCTGCCGATGAAATCTATCGATGACACATTTCCACACTGCGGGCAAATTATAAGTATAAGTCAAAGTATAATCACATTTGCGGGTCAAAGTATAATCACATTTGTTAAGACTCCCTTGCTTCTCTATTTCGACAGCTTCACGAATAATTGTAGTCATGTAGTTTTCTACTTCAGCAATCTGTCGGCAAGAATGGAAATCAATGGTATGCCCCGTATCGCAGTAGTGCTTGTACAGTGCCGAAGTTTTCTGCTTGTTTTTAAGGCCAAGTTTGTGCTCCTCAAGCCTAGTTGAGATACGTCTTCGTTTGGCCAATATACTATTTCTTACAAACTCCACAAGAAATGCTGTAAACGCCATGGTTTTCAAAGAAGATTTTATCTTTGGCGTTATCAAGAACTTTGTCGATGGTGATGTTAGGTATGGAGACAACATATACCATGCCTCCTAAAGAGTCTGCCAATCCTATCAGTAGTCACTCTAATAAAAAGCAGGAAAACGGTACCAGTTTTCCCAGTCTCTTTCCGTCCACGTCAACCGGAAGGACACTTTGACGGTGTAACGCTTTATTAATGGCATATTCCTTATAGCCATTGCTTCAAAGCACATCTCTCATAATAATAAGTTCATGGTTCTTCGAATGGATGCCCGTTAACTTGTGAGACCAAGAGAAGAGCGTGCCATCAGGATGGTGATGTAACTCAGTGTTAAGATATCTATTGGTGTGAGTCGGTTTTCTGTAGACTGAATGGTGAACACGACAATTCTGACCCTTCCTAACCAAGACGTCCAGAAACGGCAAACAGTCATCACCCTCTAGTTCCAAAGTGAAAAATATCTTGGAGTAGCAAGAGTTGAGGTATGTAAGGAACTTATCAAGTTCTGTGCCACCATGTTGCCGAATCATAAAGACATCATCTACATAACGAAACCAAGCTTTAGACCTGAGAAAAGCATCATTCAGGGTGTCTTGCTCAAAGAACGTCATAAAAATATTGACTACAGCAGGAGAAAGAGAAGATCCCATAGGGGCACCATTAAGTTGCCTGTAAAACTGTTCATTAAACAAAATGTAACTGTTTCTGAGACAGTGCCTAGCCAGATCCAAGACATGCGGAGGGAGCTCTTCAAAAATAGACATCCTCTGAAGCACTTCATCAATGGGAACACGCGGAAATAATGACCTGACATCCAAGCTAGCCATTATGTCACTTTCTTTAATTTTTAAATTAAAATTTGAATTGTTTAATATTCCTGATGATGTTGGTACTGTTAGCCAACGAAAAGCTTTGAATTGTAAATTCAATTATAATTCTTGTATTTGTATTTCGACTTAGTTCTTTATTAGTACACAAGAATACATATTGCGATATATATATATATATATATATATATATATATATATATATATATATATATATATTTATATATATATATATATATATATATATATCACGCCTGTAATGAAAAATGAGATTAGAATTTTTTTTGTAACTTACAAGATTGTATAGTGATATATACACAAGGCCGTCGTAAATCGAAGATAATGAGTAATTAAATAAAGCGTTGTAGGTGATGAAGTGATCTTTTGTAAACTACGTTTGTATGAAAACATAATTTTTCATAGCCTGCGAGTGTTCTACGTTTACAAGGTTCCGAGCACTTTCTAGCAGTGATTGATATACTGCTTAATAACCTGGGATCGTATGTTGTGCAACAAAATTTTCTTCAATTCTGTATTTGTATTACATATTTACTAACAAGATTACACATTTAAACTTATTGAAGAACCAAACATTAAATTAAAGTAAAATATGACTACCTCATTTGTTGAAAAAATACCTGCTCAATTATATATATATGTATATATATATATATAGTATATCATATATATATATATATGCATGTATATAAAATACGTTTTCTTGTTTAATAGTTTAAAACAACATACGTTATTCAAATACAAGAATATTTATTAATTTTTATCCAAAACTTTTCGTTGGTAAACAGTACCAACATCATAAGGAATGAAAATTACAATAATATCATAATTACATGATATAAATTAATAAATATTCTTGTATTTGAATAACCTATGTTGTTTTAATATATATATATATATATATATATATATATATATATATATATATATATATATATATATATTCAACTTTACAACTGTGTTCTTGTATTCACTTTCACTACATGTACTTAGACAAGAATCAACTCAAGTTGATGCTCGGCAATGAAGATACTAGCAATTTTTTAAAGTTAACTCACATAAATATCAAGTAAGATTCTTGTTTAAGTACATATAGTGAAAGTGATATATATGTATATACATCATATATAGTTAACTATAAACAAAAAACAGCTGATAGACGAAAAGAAATCTTCAATATCAAGTGACAACAACAATATGTTGAAAAATTATCTACTCAATTTTGGTTATCTACTTTTTATAAAAAACAAAAGTGAAAATATATTTTGCACAGTATTATAAATTTTGTGGTTTAAACCAAAACAATTTGTGGAATCAGGAATTATTCTCAATAGAGTTATTGCGCAAGCGCTGCTTTTTTTGTCACCAACGAAACTGACAAAAGAGAATCAACAAACCCACTGTCATCAATGTGTTTCGAAAGGTTGATTCATGTTCACGAGGGAGCGGTTTTGCCAAAGATTATGAATTGTGTTTGGATTTAATTGTGACAGGATTTACAGGTTTTATCAAGTTGTCAATGATAAAGTTGATGATTTTGTAATTTAATGGTAGACATTTTTATTTTATGAAGTAAAGAATGTTATCTTTAAAAGTATTAAATTCTATTATTAGAGTGTCTTCAGCTATTGGTGTAGTGCTGTCAATATACGCTTATTTTGTGGAAATTACAAAAGAACATGATGCAAAGTATAATGCAATGTGCGATATCAGCGAACACATGAGTTGTAGCAAAGTGTTTACATCTGTGTAAGTTTTTAAAATTATGGTTAAAGCCATTCATTTTATAATTGTAACCTTATTTAATTTTTTTTCTACTGTCAAGACCATTGTCACTCATTTAAAATGATGACCCCATCATTTTAGGAGAATCAAAATTGGCATGCAGATTCTGTCTAATTTCTGTGGAAATGTTACCAGTAATAGGAAGGTTTTTTAAAAAAATAACCTAAAAAGGTGTAGTTTCTATAACCTAAAAAAATATTGGTAATTATAGAGACATGCGACTACTGCTATTTTCTTTTCTTATGTATGTTTACTTGCTGAATGGTTTTTTATAAAAGTTCAAATATACTTATAAAGTCTTCAGTTAGTATAGATTTGGTTGTAATTTTATGCATTACTATATACCTATATTAAAATATACCTGTTCAGGTATACCTATTTAATATATAAAGTATCCAGTCATTATAGATTTGGTTGTAATTTTATAGTTAAACGTATAAAATTACAACCAAATCTATCCTGATTGGATACTTCATAGGTATATTTCAATATAGATAGGCTAGATGAAATTAACCTTCCCTTGAAATAACAAAAACACTAGGTATCAATATAGCTTCAGCATGGGGGGGGGGCAACCTACATATTTACCATATTTAGATTCCTGAAACACCAACTACAGTTGTGATGTCAATGTATCACTCTGCAAGTCATGCACAACTTCCCACTCGGCAATGAATTTTTTACCCAACTTTAAATTGATAAAAAAATAACCTTCCGTGTATAATACAAGAAATTGGTAATTATTAAGATCAGCGACTACCGCTCCGATCGGTGAGATTTTTTTCCCTGATCAATTTCATCTTGCTGAGCACGAATCTGAAGTTATTTTTTAACGGCAAACACATATTAACCTAAGAAAACCAGGTCAGGTAAGGTTAGGTTATTATTATTATTTTTTAAAATGTTTTTACAGTAAAAAAACCATTCAGATTCGTGTTCAGCAAGGTCAAATTGACCAGGAAAAAAAATTTCATAGATCGGAGTGGTAGTCGCTGATCTTAATTCTGTAATTACCAAAAAATTTTTGTGCATATCGTCCTTATGTTTTAGAACAATTTTCTATCTCAGGTGGTCCCAAATTCTTGCAATTACTGTAACAATAAGTAGAAAATGATGAGCGTGTTTTTCTTCAGTGTATTTTGCCTTAAATAGACCTCAGCGATAAAACCTAATGTCAAATTACTGTTCAGGACGTAAAAATACATAAGAAAATAAAATAAAGAATTCAAGAAAATAGCAGTAGTCGGATGTCGATATAATTATTAAAATATTAGTGAACTTAAATATACCTTTTATAAATCACAGTTGTAAAAGGAGAGTTGTAAAAATTTATGATATTAAAGAAAATGGTGATTTTGAGAATTAGTGTTTACGTACGATATTTTCGAAAATTGTTCAACCTATTTGGAGGTTTAAATAATTTTCCAATATATCGTAGGTGGCTGCTAATTCTTACAATTACCAAGAAATCATATTAAAGACAAAGTACAAAACAGTTTTCATAATTATCAAAAAATAAATGTATGTACACTAATTATATTATTATATATATATCAATATATGTATACATAAATATATTTATATAAATCTTAAACTTGTTCCAATGACTTTTAAATTGAACTTACCAAGCATAAATTTAAGTAAATATCTGAAAAACTTACTGAGAAAGTAAATTACTCATGAGATTTTCCTGTGTGATAGAAAACATTTTGTTCTACTATGTTTCCCCTAAATTAATTTGATTTGGTATAAGTTCGGCAGGGTTTTGATGTAATAGGCGGTAAGTTGTTAGTTTAATATAGTAGTTACAGTTTTACCAATTGGCATGAACAGTAAAATCATGACTTTTGTGTCATAATAATCAATGATAACAATAGAGAATTGTGTAGCAAATATTTTTTTTGCATTCTCCTTGATAATGATGACAATAAAATCATTTAAATCTCTAGTGTGTGTATGTGTGTGCTTGTGTATGTGCACTCGTGTGTGTGCGTATGCGTGCGTGTGTGTGTGTGTGTGTGTGTGTGTGTGTGTGTGTGTCTTATTATTTAAGAAATATTACCATTACTTACAAAACTTTTCATAATGTAGAAAACCATGTTTCTTGTTCAAATATTGTTTGGTTAAAATATACACAAGTTTGATACCAAAACTTGATTTTAAACACTTTGCAAAATTATATTTTGCATTATAAAAATATATTTTGCAATGCTTTAAAGATAAATTCTCTTGAACTATTGTGAAAACAACAGCTGCCGATTAATTTTGAAATCATTCAAAATGTGGTTTACGTGTAGTAATTTAAGATTTTAGTCATAAATTTAGACAATATATATATATATATATATATACTAGCGTATATCGTAATTTTTGCAATAAGAAAAGCATATCAAACATCTAAATATATATTTTTCATTTACTGCAATGCTAGAGGATAGACAATGTTTTTCTTTATTTCATTAGGCGTATAAACATACAAATTTAATCATGCACGCAACATATAGTTGTCCGTGGTAAAAACTCAAATGTTTCAAATTCTTTCCAGCAATGGTCACTGATTGTCTTTGTGCTTTTTTTATGGTTATTGCGAATGCAAGGCGCAAAGGAAATTGTAGTAGTTTGAAATCAATAGGTAGATCTGATGAAATCAACGGTATTCATGGAATTAAGGTCATCCCTCCTTTGAACTTGCCACTTATCATTTCTGCCTGGATCAAGTTGGGTGTTAGTTTTTTGTGGATAGTCTAGTTCCGTTGCACATCTTTGGTTGATTCAAATTTCACAAGAATATTATCGGCAATCTTACTTTTAATATCAATAAGTGTGATAGCAATAAGTCTACATAGAATGTAGCAATTTTAAACAGTTTAAAATAATTATTAATGTATTTTTATTTTTACATAATGTTTATAATTTTTTAAATTAATTTCAGTAACCTTAGTATAGATATACATTTTAACATTAGACTTATGGAAGGCTGTACACTGAACCATCCTAAGCCTCTGGGGCAGAGCCCTGTGAATGGATTTACACCAAACCTCACACGAACCATCCTGGGAATATGTTAAGGAATTCTTCTAAATTTCATTAACTTCTGTACAGTGGTTTAAGCGTGCATAAGAAATTACATACACACATATATACATACATCGGTTTTTGAACAATTCCAAGCTTGTAGGACGGAGCCCTGTGGATGGATCTACACCAAACTTCATACGAACCATCCTGGGAGTATGTTAAAGAAACCCTTTAAATTTCATCAAATTCTGTATAGTGATTTAGGTGTCCATAAGATATATACATATATAAATCAGTTTTTGAACCATCTTAAGCCTCTGGGGCAGAGCCCTGTGGATGGATCTGCACCAAACTTCACATGAACTGTCCTGGGAATATGTCAAACAATCCCTCTAAATACTTTAATGAGCTTCTGTTCAGCGGTTTGGGTGTCTATAACATACACACATACATACATACATACACACAAACATTCATTTTTATAGATGATTCATCTTTGCAACACTTGTTTTTGTTATCACTTACACTTTAATGTAGTTGAACTAGAATTTTACTTGGTATATATGCAAGTCGAATTTTGAGAACTATGAATTACATGTTCTCACTTTCGAGCTTACTTTAAGACTAATATATATATATATATATATATATATATATATATATATATATATATATATATATATACATACATACATACATATATAATCAGAAAATTATCAGTAACAAATAAGTGTTGGGAGGTTATGTTTATAATTAGAAATGTAAAATATAATGTCTGAATTTCAACTTACACAAAAATATTCTACTGTGATAATCTTATCAAATTTATTTGTTTCAGTTTAAAAAAATATATAATGCTTCAGTTGTAATTATGTTATAGGCATATCGAAATAAGTAAGGAAGTATTTGTATGGTTAAATATTATTATGATCTCTGGCAGAGACGAAAAATTTCATTTTATACTTAAACACTTGGGCTTATATAAATATATGACACTTGCCAATAGTAGAACTTATATAACTACTTCAAACCATTTCCTTTTAGGTGTCAATTTGACTAGTTTTGTAATAAATTTTATATAAATTTCAATTTCATAGTAAATTATACGTTCAAAATAGTTTTCCTATAAAATAAGTTGACAGTAAACTGAAAACTATTAATAAAATTGCTTATAACAGCATTTGTTAAACTCCTGCAATGTTCATAATCTTCATCTGGGATGTTTGCATATTTTAAAAATAATACTTTGAGAACCTAAAGGACAGGTAATATCTAATATGGTTTATATCTAATAGAAAGTGAAGTTTTTAATAAACATCTTAAGAAGATCATTGAGTAATTTTTTTTATAGCATTATAGTTTGTAAAAATGGAAATTTATAGTTTGCTTTTAAGACCTTCTTATTTCTAATAAACTTTCATTTTACATGAATACCCCTGTATACGTAATTGAGTTTGATGTTTGTGGAGTATTTTTTAAATTTGAAATGTTTTTAACTTGAGAGCACTCGAGATTGAATCTAAAATTCATTAAGTTTGAGTTTAATTTGCCATTGAATATAAATTTTTTAGTTTTATATAAACAAGGTTTAGTTAACTAGCGCTTAGTTAGTGAGAATTATTCACAAAAGTAAAAGTCAAAACAGCTAACTCAAAATCTCACCAAAAATTAGTTTTCAATAAACAAACACTAGTTCACAACATACTAGTTCTGGTGACAATGTTGCCTTTCTCAGAGTTTGGCTACTACCAGTGGGACTAGTAGCCAAGCACTGAGGAAGGTGACATCGTCGTCGAAACTAGTCTGTTGTGAACTAGTGCATTTGTTTATTAAAAAATAATTTTTGGTGAGATTTTGAGTTAGCTGTTTTGACTTTTCCCTTTATAAACAAAGTTGCTGTATATGTAATAGAATCCTGTTTTATTTTTGCTGTATTAAGACATTAAACTTGCCTCTATGCTAGTTTGAAATAGTTGTAAAATATGGAGGAGGTGAAACGGCAGAGGTAGGGGATAAGCCTCATATAATGTTAGTTTGAATTTAACAGAGAGAGGGTTCATGTGAGTGTCAATGTAAAAAATAATCTAATGGCCCAACTGACAGTGTAACTATATTATTAGATATATGATCGTAAATGTTCAAGTAGTTTCAGTGTTTGTGTTTTATTGACCAAATGTGTTTCTTTGGTCATTGAAATAGACATTTTATTTGTCTAGACATTAATCAGGACCCAGACATTTTAAGTTGTTTGAGCTAAAATGATATTGAACTAGTTGATTCTGACCCAGATGTGTCTAAATCAGGGGGTGATTTAGAACACATAGAATACATAATTGGGGACCATATTGGGTAACTCCAGAATGGAACAAAAACAGGGAGGAAACCTGATTAAATTAAAAAAAAATAAAGACAGAAAACACACTTTTCATACATTCTAGCACTTCAAAATAGGAAAACGTAGGACAATACTATTTGGATCTGCTCAGACAGACAGCTCTGAAGGCTATAAGTAGAGCCAGCACCAGGTCAAAGCTGAAGTGGAAATTGTAGCTGTCTTATCAGAAGTCGATAAATACGTATAACTCTTTCAGCTTAACCTGGATTCAGGGACAGTCCGGCTGGATATGGAATGAGAGAGTGGATGCCTTAATAAGTAAGGTAGCCAAACACAAGATCTGTTGCTGAGGACAGGATGCAAGAGGAATGCATAGGATTGTACATATTGACAGACTGTGTGGGGAGGAATGGAATCCTCCAGCTTGTCCTCAGGCTGTAACAAGATCAAGGCTCTTTGAGCATACTTGGGAGACTTTAGTGGGAAAGAACTACTCTCCTTAAGTAGGTCTCAACTTTTGAGCTATAGTAGAACTAATCATAGGCCATGGGAATCTGAAGTGTTTTAATACAAACTTGGAAACCCTAGGTCTTCTGAGGGTCAAGCGAAAAACTTAATCTATGTACTCTGAGTACATTGAGACCCACTAGATGGAAAGGGGTTTGACAGTGAGTCAGTAACATCAGTCCAAGGATATTCAGCGTGAGTGAGAACTTGGCTACTGTAAAGAGGTTGGTATTACCTCTGTGAATCTGTGGGTTTGGAAAAGAGTATAAACATAATAGGTAAGTCATCTACACTATTCAGTCCTTCCGAATATTTTAAAATAATAATCTAACTAATTGAGTCAAAACGTTCAACACCTAAATACAGATGAACTATGATGCACTGATGGCACAGTACCAGAAATATTTGCTGCAACTATGACAAGAAAATGTTTTCATACCAGTCTATAGGGTTTACTAAATAAGACCAGTTGTAAACAAAGAAAGTAAATTGACAGAACTACCCCAGTGTGTGAGATGTTTTATTAGTTTGTGAGTATATATAAACAAGCTACATTAAGTGAACTAATAACAATTGGTGGAATGTTAGAACACTTCTGAAAAATATGCAAATTTTACCAATTCATACCAAGTAAGCTTTCCAAGTATGACGTCGAGGTTAATGCTTTAGTAGACTCTAAAACATTTTTTACTTGTAATATCAAAAATGTATCAGGGAAAACAGCCTCAAGGTCCTTAGGTAGTGCAAAATACTGCAAGTTACATTGTCAAAAGGTTTAGTATTCCAATTGATCATAGAAACAATTTGTAGAAACAAGTCGCAGATACTCAAGCAGCTTTTGACCTTTAAAAAAAATAAATATATTTTTGTTTGCTTTTGGAAAGGATCCAAACAAAAGCGCTTTTGTATCTTAAATACCAAACATGCATCCAAAGAAAAATGTTCCCTCTGCTTCTATAATGCACACATAAGACAACATAGATCCCAAAACAGGTGTTATGATAACACATGTATTTACTACCTTTAATAATCTCACATGGTGGAGTGTATGTTAGGGATAGGTTTAAAAGAGTGTAACTTGAGTAAGTAATTGGTAGCATTCACTGTATTTGGTGGCCTGCTCAATATGGGAACAACGAATGCATAATAATACTGAAGCCTAATGCACTTTTAAACTAGAAGAATTTTTATAAGTTACCTTGCAAAAAACTGATCAAGCTACATTGATTTGATAGGGGTCCCAACAGACCTCTGTTAAATAATTCAATGAGTTTTTGATAAATTATTAGCTATGTCCTTGTCTGAACAAACTCAAAAAGAAAAACGAAGTTGCATTTTTGTGCATCAAGAAAGAATGGATTTTTCACTGGAATGTGGAGTATATGGAACAGGAAGGTATGTACAGAGCACATTAAGATGATTATGTGCATATGTCATACTTATAAGAACTGAATCAGATGAATGAATTGTCATTGTTAAAAAAAATAGTAATTAGGAGATAGACTAAGGCAGCAAAGTTCAATCCCTAGTTAAATTTATTGTGACATGGGAGGATCACATCGTAGGCCTTCCCTAGCCTTACGAGTTGGATAATTCTGTTGGTCATCCAAATTTTATTATTGAAGACCAGGCGGAAATTAACAAACTGCTGAACTAATGATTATCAGACATTGAAATTTTTTGTTGTTAGAATTTCGTAAACTAATGGTATTTTGTACATTTTCCAGCAACACGATATCCTAAGGTTAGAGATTTACAAATATTCAAGTAAAAAATAGTACTAAATTATTTGTAAATTAACTACTGACGACTTTTAATTTACTACTGATTAGTATCCAGTTGCTTTTGACTTAATTTAAATTTTCATATTATAATTTGTTTGTTAAAAATTATTTACATTTCCTTCCAATCGACAAGAAAACATTTGTAATACTTGACTGAATGTTCTAAAAAATACCCTAAAAATAAACAAGAAACAAATGATTATAAGTGTAGGAAGACATAAATAGTGGTTAACATTTAACCAATTTAAAACATAACACCATACACAATGTAGAAACAAAAAAATGTGTAAAGTTAATGTTTTTTTCTAAAATGGAGTTCTATTTCAAAGTACAATAAATTATAACTATTTTATAACATAACAACAATGTATTCAGCTAAGATCATTTAGATGATACAAAATATAGGTTTTAAAGTTAACATCAATCTTGCCAATAAATGAATTTGGCAAACATTGTATAGCTATATGTAGCTCTGTATAAACTTAGCTTATTTTACGGGAGAACAGGTTAATTTTAATTTTGTTGGAAAAGATAATTTGTGTTATATAATATATGCATATTTAAAGTCTTGACTGACTTCAGGATTAATATTAAAGGTATTATAATTTTTTTTTATAACCAAATTAATAGGAAAGAGAAAAAAATAAAGTTGATCCACATCAAAATTTATTCATAAAATCCAACAATTGCATAGAAATAAACAAAGACCCCACTAAAAAATACCAAAACGAAACTATACAATTAGCAAAAAACAATAACAATTTATTCAGCCAAAAAACCATTACCCGATACACAATAGACAATCCAAAGCCCCCTAACATGAATGCCCTCATCAAAATACATAAAGTCAACAATCCCATAAGACCACTAATAAATTTCAAAAATGCACTGCCTATAAAATATCACAAATAATTGCTAATAACCTAAAACACAAAATTAAACTGGGAAATAAATACACCATAAAAAACTCAATTAAATTAACCGAAAGACTAAAAACAATAAACATAACAAAAACAACTAAATTTATATCATTTATTTGATATCACAGACATGTACTCTAATATACCAATAAACAAAACCATCCAAATAATAAAAAACAAATTAACTGATATTAAAACCAACCCCAAATACACAAACAAAATTACAAAATGCCTAAAGACCATACTAAACCAAAACTATTTCATATTTAATAATAAGATATATAAAACAAATAGATGGTTTAACAATGGGATCACCCCTCTCAAGTATAATATCAGAAATATACCTCCAAAACCTTGACGAATTAATCACACAAACCATAAAAACACACAACCCCAACGGCCATTGGATACGATATGTTGACGATATATTACACATCTCACAAAATAAAGCAATAAATAATAACATCATCCTAAATGAAATCAACAACTTACACCATTACATAAAATTCACCTTGGAGGAAGAAATAAACAATAAAATAAACTATTTAGACGTAACAATAACCAGAAATACAAATAAAATTGACTACTCATTTTATAGGAAACCCACACAAAACATTAATACAATACCAAACTACTGTAACCATCCCCCACAACAAAAAATGGCTGCTTACAAGTCACTCTTATACAGAATGCTAAAACTACCTTTAAAAAATGAAGAAAAAGCCAAAGAAAAACAAATAATCTATCAAATAGCCCCCAAAAATGGATACAATAAAACAACTATAGATAAATTAGAATTTAAAATATTAAATAAATTAAAACAACCTACAATCCAATTACAAAGAACAACATAATGAGCCACATTCACATACACAGGGTACAATATAAAAGAAATAACTACTAAAAAATAATAATAAAAACATAGCTTACAAAAACACTGGAACATAATCAATAAAATAAACCAACCGGACAAAATATGTCCCACACTTGAAAACGGAATATACAAAACGAATGCCCAGACTCTAATAAAATATACATAGGCCAAACAAAAAAGAAATTAAAAGACAGATATCAAGAACATCTCAATGCATACATTAAACCTCAAACTTACAACTCAAACTTAGCTAGACACGCCATCAAAAACAAACACACATTCCCCACATTAGAAAATGTACACCTTATAAAAATAGTACAAAAAGGTCTCAAAATGACAATCTGGGAACAACTACAAATTTATAAACATATAAGTAATATCCTTAACGAACAAATACAAATAAAATCAAACAACTATAAATTATTCAACCTAATAGACAAAATTAACTGCAAGACAAACTTGAAAGTTTCCCACAGTGCAGTGAATCCGAAAATAGAACAATAACAGTACACCACGTGACAACGGAATTTCCACAGCCTGGCAGTCTACTACAAAACCCCCCCAAAAAAGAAAGACTAAAAAGACAGATATTAAGAGCACCTTAAAGCATACATTAAATGGAACATTTACAATTCAAATTTAGCTATACATTCTATCAAAAATAATTTATTTGTAATAAATATATATTGACTTTAATAAATTTTAAATTTCTCTTCTGACCATCAATTTCAGTTATACTTCAAAGAGATGTTTGAAGTTAATTGTGTTACAAATATTCACTGGCAGAGCATCCAGTACAAGAATTCTTTTAATATACAAAAAAATATCTATTTTAATGAGAAACCATTTTTATAACAATTATGATATATTTAATAATCCTATTAAATAACACAGTACTGTATATTCAAGTTGAGAAAGCATAGTTTATGGGTGCACAAAAGCACAATGTTGGTCTTATATTGAAAGAGAAGGAAGATGTTGTGTGGCAAGAGAAGGGATATAACTGTAAGAGTGTGGGGGGGAGGTAGAGCACTGGTGTTGTAGACATGTGACATACTGCTCGAGTACGGTACCTATAGATACTCATTGTGTCTGTGTATTAAGTGTTTCTTCTTTAATTAAAACAGTATTTTTCATTACTCATATGCCTCAACCAAAGACGACATGTTTACTAGGCAAAGGTGTGGGGTTTAAAAGTCAATCTAAATTTATTATTATAAATGTGTTAGAAACATTTCACAAGAAAATCCCGATATGTCGCCCTCAGTAATTCAAGAATGTGTAGCAGCTCTGTGGAATATCTGTTCACTCGTTAAGGAAATTACTGACAGAGGGGAAACGACTAGGATAAAATGAATCCTTCAGTACACCATGTAAAACTCAACCCAAAGGAATAAAAAATGCAAATATTGATAATTTTTGAAAAATATGCTTTTTGAAACATAGTTTATAATTTTTCAAAACTCATCATGACTACCAAGATTGCTAAGTGTGTTAAAAGTCTTAATTATTGAACATCTGTAATTAGAATTATATTTTAATCATGAAACTTTTCCCAAAATATTAAGGGGAATGGGATTCAGGTGGAAACAGAGAACAACAGAAAGATTTTAATCGAAAAAAACATAACATATACATTTCAAACAAGTATCATATTTGATCAAACTTCGACAGTATTGGGCAAAAATTAGACCCATCATATTTTCAGATGAATTGTACATCCTTTCCTCGGATACAAAAAGTTTCGGATGGACTGATCAAAAAAAAATTGAAGGGATCGAGATGAATAATAGCTTACAGTGGCAGCAAAAGGGGAGTTGTTGAAGATGGGCTTTTGTTTTTTTAAATCAGGACAGAAGACAGGAGACTATCACAATTATATGAATGCAGAAAAAATTGCCTTTTCATTAAAGTACTCCAGCCACAAAAAAAAATAAAATAAAATAAAAAATAAATAAAAGAAACCATAAGGCATAAATAAATAAGATACATTTTCTTCTTAATAACCAAGAGCTTTTGGTTTAAGAGTTGTTCAATATATAGTTACGCAGTAACTTGACGGGGACTTTACAGTAAGGGCAGAGAAGTGAACAAACGTTTTGATTATCTAACAATTGGTTCAGGTATAGGCGTAAAGGTCCTGATCTGTACGTCAAGGGAGATAGAGCAGAAATTAGTATTTACATATGTATGCACTTGCACGTGCATCACATATATATCCCTCCTTAGACGGCCAGACTCCACCACCTCTCATTCCAACCTGTGTAAGAACTATGCTTTCTTAATTTTGACAAACAGTACTTAGCTGGAACCAGCTAGTTCTAACAAGTTGATAAAAAAGTCTGAAATCTTTATTTTAGTAAATTTTTATTTATTATAGGTATGGCAGAGGTTTTGGAATCCTTCATCATTTCGTAGGAAAAGATTCATTACTCAACCAACCTAACAGTGTGCTAGGTGTAACCTTTTATTTTCTTATCATTGTCCTAAGTGAGTACCTTTTTTATACAAAATATTTCATTAACACTCAAGAATTGTAAACAATAGAAGTAATGATTCCTGTCATTAAGTTATCTAATTAATTGCAATTAAAGTTAATTGTTTGTAGCTTTGAAATTAATTTGTATTAAGCCTAGTTAAACTTCATATGCCTAGTTGTCATTTTCATGTATTATGGATTTTAATTTTTTTAAATTTCAGTGTTACATTTTACTATTGTTAAATAAATCTTTGCACACAGTAAGTAAAGTTGAATGTATAAAGTTATTACTTTTACATCCTTAAAGGACACAATCTTCTGTTTTAGCTTGAGGGTTATTGAGTTTCAGTGGTTCAGCAATTAATTATCAAAACTATATTCTGATTAACCAACCTGGATGTGCAATGTTGTGAAAAGTAAGCAATTACATTTTTTTGTTTTGTTTTAACCAGTGTAATTTTGTGTTGTGCAACTAAGCAATGTATAGTATTCCCTAACCATAATTTCCCTTACCCCTACCTGACTGGACATCCCTCTGGCGAAGATATTTGTGAATTAGAATTTAACAAAGCATGTTCAGGTGTTTGCACTTCATACAATATGAACATTCTTGTGTGCAGTTAAGCAGTGCATGGTATTCCCCAACCATAATTTCCCTCACCCCTACCTGACTGGACATCCCTCTGGCGAAGATATTTGTGAATGAGAATTTAACACTTACAAGCACACAAATCGGTCAATTTTTACGCTCTTGTATTGGCACACCTGTTTGACCTTGACGCCTGCCATGCTCAATACCTTCCCCCTCCAACTCCCACTACCCAACGGCAAAATATTGATCATTTTTGCCCGCGGCGTTGTTCGATACGGACGTGTTGTTGATTTGTCGGTCGGTCAAAAATACCGAGTTTGGTCTTTACCGTTATTTGGTTGTCGGTCAATATGACTGTATGTGTTCCTTCACATAGACTGTAGTTTATCAACGTACATTTTTAGTGTTGATTTTTTTTTGTTTATTAGTAATATACCTTGTGTATAAGCTTGAGTTATTGTGGACATAGTTAGGATATTTTTATTCACTTTTTCACACAAAATGAACCGTGCTAGCGGTAGTAAAACTTTGACAGTGGTAGATCCAGGCTTTCAGGACAGAGTGCTTAGACCTTTGGAAGAAGAAGTCGATGATCCTGATGAACCAGATGATGTTTATTCGGACTCTGACACTGACCCAGACTTTGTAATACATGAAAGCGATGAAGAATCAGATGATTCAAGTTCAGAAGACGAAGCCATGTTAGAAGACGACGTGGGTGAAGCAGTAAGTCAGTCAATAAATGCAGTTCCTGAAGGTGTTCCGATGCCTACATATTTTTTGGAAAGGATGTAAAAAAAGAGCAAGGTCCTGCAAATGCTTGGTCAAGTAAGCCTCCTCCTCGCAATGTGAGGACTCCAGGTCGAAATATCATAAGGGGACGATTTCCAGGGATAAAAGGGCCTGCACGAGACTTAGGAAACGAATCTAGTAAAGCAGACGCTTGGAAACTGTTTTTCGACGATGATATTATTTCAAAAATAGTTAATAATACTAACGTGAAATTAGCATCTACTCGAGAGAAAATTCCCCCTGGCAAAAGTAAATCAAAATACAGGGAGACCAATGCAGAAGAGGTAAATGCTCTTGGCTTCTATTCTGAAATCAAATGACGAAAACATGGAATCACTGTTCGCAATAGACGATTTCAGTCGACCAATTTTCCGAGCGACTATGTCGCGAAATCGTTATAATGTTCTAGTAGCAACCCTGAGATTTGACGATACTCAAACACGTGATGCGAGAAAGAGAGATAATAAAGCAGCAGCTATTTCAGAGATTTTTGAGAAAATCATCAGCAACAGCCAAGCCAATTATTGTCCTTCGGCTGACGTCACAATTGATGAAATGCTAGTACCTTTTCGAGGACGTTGTCCATTCAGGATTTTCATGCCAAGAAACCAAAAAAAATACGGGATAAAAGTGATGTGTCTGGCTGACTCTAAAACTTTGTATCTATGCGATGCATACATTTAAACAGGAAAAGAAAGTGATGGAGTTGGCCGGTCTGAAAATGAAAAAAAATTGAGTGTCCCAACACAAGCAGTTGTACGTCTAAGTAAAACCATTGCAGGGTCCAACAGGAATGTGACTGCTGCCAACTGGTTTATTTCGTTGGAGACAGTAGAAGAACTAGGCAAAAGAAAGCTCACCTTGAAAAAGGATAAACGTTTTATACCAACTGAATTCCTCCCCAATAATGAATGCCCTGCAGTATCTACTCTGTATAGCTTCAGAAATGAAATCATGCTGCTATCTTATGTGCCAAAAAAACAGTGCAGTTTGTCTAGTTCCTAGTATGCATAACATAATTGCAACTAATGAAGAAAAGAGAATGCCAGAAAAGATTTGTTTCTATAACAGCACAAAGGCCGGCGTTGACCTGCTAGACATGAAATGTGCTGTTTTCTCCTCAAGCAGGAAAACAAGACGGTGGCCGCTGGTTGTTTTTTATAATATCGCCAGTGTCAACTGTTTCATTGAATATATGAGTTACACTAGACAGACAAATACAACACGCCCTTCTTTTATCAAGAGCCTCGCCACAGAGCTAATATCCCCTCATCTTCGCAAGAGGATCAATGAAGTAGCAATCCTTCCAAGAGACCTCTAGGAAGAAATAAGAAAGATACTTGGAAACAACACAGCTCCCCAAGTTGACTGCGTGCCTGATGGCCATCTACAGAAGAGAAAAACTTGTGAGAAGTGCCCACCAGGTTCAGACAGGAAGACACAACACAAGTGCATAAAGTGCAGTCTGGCAATTTGTGGCCAATGTCAAAAAAGAGTATGCAATGACTGTGCAGTAGTATGTATGTGAAAGTAGGAAAAGTGTGTGGGAATAAGCAAAGTGCCTGTGTTTGTGAAATTTACCCGTAACTCTACTTTACACAACAAGTATGTTTTTGTCTTTTGTATTTTGTCTTATAAGTTTCATAATAATGTGCTTTTAGTACTAAAAGTGATAAAATATGTGAAACATGCACCACACGGTCAAAATGACCGGATGTGGTCTTTTACGTTATTAGAGTCATGTGTGCTTGTAAGTGTTAAACAGGGTGTGTTCAAGTGTTTGCACTTTATACAATATGAATATTCTTGTGTGCAGTTAAGCAGTGTATGGTATTCCCCAACCATAATTTCCCTCACCCCTACCTGACTGGACATCCCTCTGGCGAAGATATTTGTGAATGAGAATTTAACTAGGCATGTTCAGGTGTTTGCACTTCATACTTATGAACATTCTTGTGTGCAGTTAAGCAGTGTATAATATTACCTGACCATAATTTCCCTCACCCCTACCTGACTGGACATCCCTCTGGCGAAGATATTTGTGAATGAGAATTTAACAAGGCGTGTTCAGGTGTTTGTACTTCATACAATATGAACATTCTTGTGTGCAGTTAAGTAGTGTATGGTATTCCCCAACCATAATTTCCCTCACCCCTACCTCACTGGACATCCCTCTGGCGAAGATATTTGTGAATGAGAATTTAACAAGGCGTGTTCAGGTGTTTGCTCTTCATACAATATGAACATTCTTGTGTGCAGTTAAGCAGTGTATAGTATTCCCTAACCATAATTTCCCTCACCCCTACCTGACTGGATAACCCTCTGTTGAAGATATTTGGGAATGAGAATTTAAGAAGGCGTGTTCAGGTGTTTGCACTTCATACAATATGAACATTCTTGTGTGCAGTTAAGCAGTGTAAGGTATTCCCCAACCATAATTTTCCTCACCGCTACCTGACTGGACATCCCTCTGGTGAAGATACTTGTGAATGAGAATTTAACAAGGCGTGTTCAGGTGTTTGCACTTCATACAATTTGAGCATTCTTGTGTAGTGGTTTTGTGTGTTTTTAATTCTTTGAATTTTCTTAGTTGTACTGAATACAAGTGAAATTGACCATGCACTTCATTAAATTTCTGAAAATGATGATGATATTGATTGTTTTTGACAGATGTTAAACTGGTTGAAAATAATTATTTATTGGATAAAAGTGAAATCAAGGGTAATGTTGGGAATGATGAGGAAGGAAGTGAGGAAGTTAATACTGTTCTTGGTAGAGAGAGAGTGAAACAATTTGATTTAATTGAAATAGCACAAATTAACCTGAGCAAAAAATAAAAACATAGTAAAAAATTCCTGGGCAAAACAACATGCCAGGAATGTATGTAGGTTTTTATCAATGATCAAAATCTTGAAATGATTGACAAAATTTTAGATGGCACTGACAAGTATCTAACTTTTTACTTCACACAAATATTTTAGAGAACAAGATTGCTTACAGTCAAAGAGAACTGAAATTTTGGTATTATTTGGTGCGCTATATTTGATTGGTACAAAAAAGAGTCTCCATACAAATGTTATAGAACTATTGAATGCTAGTGGTGCCACTGGAATCCCTGTTATTTGAACAGCTATAGGCTACAAATATTTTTTATTCTTATTATATTGTATGAGATTCAATGATAAAATCAGTAGAAGTTATCATAAAAAGAGTGACAAACTCGTACCAATAAGATAAATTAACGATTCATTTGTAAAAAACTACATTTTCAATTACACTAAATCTGAATTTGAAACAATCGTTACAATGCATTGTTTTCGACGCAGATGGTTTTTTCTAGAAATTTATGTCAAATAAACTATCCAAGTACAATTTAAAAATGTTTGAATTATGTGATACTAAAACATTTTATTGCCATAACATTGAGTTGTACTGTGGGTGACAACTGAAGGGCCATATGAAACATTAATATTGCTGTTTGAAATAGTAAAACGGTTGGTAAAACCATTTTTAAAATCTTATAGATATGTGATGACTGACAACTAGTTTACAAGTGTACCAATTGGTGATTACTCATTGGCTCATTAGTGAACTTACATTGAAAAAACAAGGGTACCATGCTGTCTTCATTTTTACCCAGTGAGACCAAAGATGACAGTTCTATATATGAATTTCTGGAGGATAAAACTGAAGTTTCATATGTGATCAAAAAACAAAGGGGTTATACTCTTATTCACAATAATTTACACAATTAACTGATAAAGACTCATGTAAACCAGAAACAATCTTAACCAGACCGGAAATAGCAGACTGAGGTTAGTGTATATATGCTCTACAAAATGTGTTTAATTACCAGATTTATCTAGGATTATGAGACGGTGGCCTGTAGTCCATTTTTGGTTATGAATATTGTAAGCAATAATGCAAAGGTTATTTTAAGCATTAATAAAAATTACCATCTGGCATGCAAAAATAAAAACTTTCAAAAAAATTTAGCTATAAAGTTGATGAAAGAACTCTTGGAAATGAGAGCTGATATTAGTTTCCTTCCTTTGTACATAAACACTTTTATAGAAAGGTATAATAGCACCATCGCCATAAAAGAAGAAGAGCTCAAGGAGCCTTTTAAGAAAGGAGAGTCATGCTGGTTATGTGGAAGGAAAAAAGATCTATGACAGTGAAGTTTAACATCAGTTCAAGATTTGTTTGCAAGGGACATGCCGAGAAACAAATAATTTGTTCACAGTGCAAATAAAAAAAATGATAATGAATATAGGTATGGATGATTAATTCGAATTTAATTGATCTATATTTAAAAGATTTTAAGTTAGTCATGCAAAAATGTTGGATTTTTATATAATTTTGATTTTGGTGTTATGTGGTTTGATTTTATAAACATGATTTTGAATTTATATTATTTGATTTTGATTTATATGATTTCAGGTTTTTTACAATTTTATATAATAAAGATTATGTTTTTCTTTTATGAAACACCTACAAAACTATAGTTAGATATCTAAACAAGCTAATAATATATTACACAACACCCCAAAAAGTCAATTTTTGTTAGTATCAACAGATAGAATGTGCAAATAAAAGCCGGCCGTACTAAGTATAACATGTACATTCTCGAATTCTAAGAAAATGTGCACTCCTGGGAAATAAATCTTCTGATTGTTAATTTTTAGGGGTTATTACAAACTTGTAAACATATTTTTGTAAGTTAAATATAAAGACACAATGTTTACATGAATGATGAAATAACAAAAATAAACATATTAAACATGACAAAACACATATAAAAATTGAAAAGGCAAGCAGCAACAAATGCAATGAAATTCATGATTTAAACAGTCAATTTATAACAGCATTTTTTTATTTTGCCTAAAGTGGAAAGCAAACAATCATCTCAAAAATTTCTAGGCAATTTTAAGGTAATGAATATTGTGTTTATTTATTATTTTTTTTACCAAGGTGTATTCTTTTGGATTTTATTAATATTTACTCACTCAAATTCACAAATATTACTACTATGTTTTGTAACTATACTCCAATTATGTAAACTTGGAACTGCAATGTTGTTATACAAACTTTATTTATTTGTAGGGCACAGGGACTGTGTAATTACATTAAACAAAGTTACTGACTTGAGAGATATAATTCAGTCAACACTATAGATATAGATAGAACATTTGAATTTAAGTCATCCAAGGTTTTCTCTAATATTGATAAATTTTAAAACAGATATGTGATCTTGGGGGTTTCACCGGAGTATATATGACTATGTTTGGGTTTGTTATTAAAAAGATTAAGAATGCATCTCTTTTCCTGAAAGTTTGCTCAATCAGTTCCTGGCAATCACCACAACTATGGTATTGAGTACCATAGTGGTATTGAGTATTTTTTAACATACTGTCTTTTTCCCTATAAGATCTGGCGATAATGGGGCCATGACAAGAGGTCTCCCCAGATTTACGAGGTGCGGAGAAAATTTTGAAATTTGTTACCCATTTAACTCGTTTTATATTCTAAGCACCTACAACTTTTATTAAGTTATACTTATTGATTAAAATATTAACATTGCTATAACTAATAGACATATTACGGTGTGATTTACGAAATGTTATAAGGTTGGGTAGTTAAGTGATCGCCTATTGGTTGCTAAAGCGTCGAGTACTCAACGAGTAGCGTGAATCATGTTTTACTTTTAAGAGTATATTAGACCACTGTGTATGCGCATCAAAGGATCTATAAATGGAAACAATACTTATCTAGTACATAAATATTATTCTTTAAAATGAGTTTATAATAGTAGTTTCATAAACGCATTTTATTATTAAATATAAAATTTGATTTGTTTACTTTGAGTCAAACGCACCAACATTTATTTGTGAGAACATTACAAATAAGCCTAGAATGCTGCTTCCTAATCAGCAGCACTGATTAGTCATTTCTCAGCGCATGCGCAAGACGACGGGACTCCATCCCAGGTCACCCGTAACACGCGCATTGAGTGACATTACCGCACGGTTTTGGCTGTTTCAGCTTATTCCATGCACACTCAATGCACTAGTCTGGGGCTCTCTGCTGTGAGCCCCGCGCAGAGCTTGCGGCTAATTTCGTGCATCAACTGCTAAATATTTTATGGTTTTAACATTACTTAAATAATTCTAAGCTCTTCTTAACCTAATTTAAGATAAATGAATATTAATTAAAAATTAATTTTTGTAATTGGGAGGGCTGCGCTCCAGAGCCCTTTTGGACAAACCGCCACTGGTAGGTTTGGCTATGAAAATAAAGGTTTTGGTTTTGATTCCTTTAGCACTATATTCCTGTGTGCTTTTCCAGCCACCAGTGTGACTGAATGTGTGAAAATTATTACTTAGGGTCAAATGTGGAGTAGCAACTGAAACAAGCGTAGCACTGGCCATATTACTTGCCTTGAAGACCAGCTTAAGTAAGGCATATAAACAAAATAAATATACACAACTCGTGATGCTAATAAGTTTACATAAAATTTGAAGTTATGTGTTCTAGTAGTATCACTAAGGATGATGAGATAAGTCATCGAAACAAGTATGAAATAAAAGTTTTAGAATTGTGAGTTGTTATACAGTAGAGTCTTGAAAATTTGAGTCCCAATATTTCAAGCTTCCATATAATTCAAACCTATTTATATTTGAGCCTATTATATATATTTGAAAGAAAATAATGAGTCAGGTTTCCAAGAAACACTTATATCAATACGGTAGGCAAAGGAAATGAGTCAGACTATCAAGAAATGTTAATATTAATATGGCATGCAAAGGAAATGAGTTGAGATTCCAAGAAATGTTCATATAAATTTCTAGTTTTTCTAATGCACAGGAACGTACTTCCGTGTAATCCGAGTTTTCGGTAATCCGAAGGGGTCTTGGTCCCATCTACCTTGAATTATCGAAACTCTACTGTATTTATTTTGTTTTTAACCTTACCTCACGAGCCAGCTCGAATATTACTTCTAAATAAGGCAATTTTACATTGAATCTCCTATACCTATCCAATGTTATGAAAAGTAGTCATTATATATTATTATTGAATTTTTAATTTTTGTTTGCATTAACTAACTTTTATTAAAGTTTTTACAAGAAATAAGTGTAAAAACTCAACATAAAAGTTTTGAAATTTTAAACACCATAAAATTCAACTTCATTATGTTTAAACAGTAATACACATTCTAATCCAACAATTTTCGCTAGACTCAATACTCAACTAAATATCTCACAAATATGTACATTGATCATAGCACGGCATCTCATATTAACACAGATACACATGAGTACAGCTACTGAGGGAAACTCGTTTGCTTGTATTAAAATAAACAGTTGTCTTTCTCTTACTAAAACGGTTTTATGAATAGTTATTTTAAAATATTTACTTTTACAGTATCTAATGAAAATCTAAAAGGTAAAAATACAAGAATTCTTAAAATTTATATGTTATTCTTTTATGGTTGGGAGAAATAATTCCAAATATGTAGTCCAAATGAGCAGAGTTAACAAATAAATGTACATCTATGATAGTAAATATAAAATTTGTTGTAAGTGTATGTTTAAAAAGTGGACCTTACTATGACAAGAATTTTGGAAAGTAATGACTATTGTTGGAAAGTGGAGTAGTAAATACAGGTAAATCATATCATAAGTTTGAAGATAGAAAAAATTACGTTCTTAAAGGCTTAATAAAAAAAGATCTTTAATTCTCATATAATAGAAGAGGATTGTATGTTATCTGAAATGAAAACATTTAAAATACTGATAAAAAAATATCAACTAACAATGAACCTAATAAATTATGGTCAGAAGATTTTTACATAAAGTAGTACAAACAAATAGGACAGTGAAAATATTGGAAAGAACATACCACAAATAATCAAAAATAACAAATAAAACAAGTTACTTAAGATTAAACCCTCCTACAACTTTATTCGTTATTTTTTATTATTTTTGTGGTATTGGGGTTCTTTCCAATATTTTCATTGTAATATACTGTACCACTGTGCTCTTGATATTGTGTATAAACAAATAGGAGTATTAGAATATTTTCTGCAGATTAGAAATGACTATGAAAACTGAAAGGAGTAAAAAAGGGAGTCTGGCATACAGGAAAGGGCCATAGTATCATGTATACAGGGTCACCACAGTAGACCTATTTCCCATTGTGATAGGTACTAGAGAAATGACTACCTGTTACTGTCTATTGTAGGAAGAATGGTAAGTAAGGATAATGGTCTGTTAAGGAGTAAGGGAAAATTAAATGATGTGAGTTTATCTGAAGTACAAACTCTCAACTGGTTGGAAGTGAGACTTAGATATCTCAGCACACACTAGAGAATAAAAATTAGTTATATAGTACAATATTCTCTGACCATAAATATGATTGTTAAAGTCAATTAACTTCAGAAGTAGTTTATTTTTCACATTATGTAGAAAATTCAGTAGGATTTAGAATTGACAGCTATCTATAAGCACTATAAACATAAAGATATTGCTACTTAGGTCTGGTAAATTATGTTGTTCAACTATACAGAAGTAACTGTCCTTGCATTTTCATTAGACTTGTATCTTTACTTCCAGGCTATAACTTAAAAATTTTACATTTGTATAAACATAATAATTGAGTGTTTTTATTGCAAAGAACGTTTCTTATTCCATTTTATTCAATTCCTTCTATTAGCTCACATTCTCCATTTTGCACATATTTTCAATTGTTAATTAAATATGTTTTTATTCAATCAATTAAGTTCAGACACATTTTTTAAAATCTGTAGTGGACGAGAATTGATGTTAATACAGTTTTTTCAAATATTTATTCATTAATTAAATTTAAAAAAGTTGATGTCTAGGTTGGACTCAAACTGAATGACTAAATGTTTTAAATCCAGCACTTTGGGCATGAGCCAATTTTCCTATAGCTAGAAATCCATTACTCAAAGAAGTATATGAAATTGTAAGAGAAGTGTTTCTTGCAATAGTGAAGCATTACAAGAGATGGATAGAATGAGAAGATAGACTACCATTGATTTCATAAATTAGAAACGAAATAAAATAAAGTGAATAAATATTAACAAATAAAAGTAATAGCCCAACACCATATACAAAGAGGAAAATGGAAACTTGCAAGGAAATTTGCCTTTTATTTTGCCACTTAATATTGTGATTCTGTCATTACTATATACATATTTATATTAATTGTAAATATAAAATAAAATGTAACTAAAATAAAATTTCTATTTGTTGTCCTCAGTAGGAATTGACTTTAAGAAAAATTATACGACTTGTTTTTGATATTTACTCATTAATTCATTTTATTTGTTTCAGCTTTTACCGACAAGTTACGTTTCACTAAAGCCATGGCGTTTTTAAACATATTGTCTAATATTGGCTCTATTTACTTAGCTTCAATTTTGTATTTTGTGTTGTATGATTTTTGTATTATCTGTGTAAGCACTTATATTGTTAATGCAGTTAATCTTGGTATCTCTGTAATGAAACTAAAAGAGATTTCCCGCATGATTTCTAAGCCAAAAAGTGATTAGATTGTTATATTACTCATTCTAAATTATTTTATGTATGTAAAAGTATTGTACAATTAAAAATATATATTGACCAATAAATATACATATATTTTAATATTATTTGATTGAAAAATATTTTAAATATATTTGGATGGTTTCTCCAGGTGCTACTAAAATTACAGCTACTAATTACAGTAGAAGGTTAACATAAAATTTTATTACAACATGTAATAATGCACAGCTCAACAACAAAAATTGTAATTGTAATGGTTTCAAGGAAACAGAATTTATTGCAACTAAAATTAAAATATAACTGTTAAAAAAACAAATTGTATACTAATTGTCTCAATAAATAAACATTGTTTTGAGCTTTATTTTAATATTTGTATATAAATATATAATTAAGAAATGTCATCTATGTGTTGATAATACATGAAAATCTATGTGATTTATATTATTTTCCTTTAACCCAATTGAGTTGGAAATAAAATAGACAAATTCGTTCAATAATATATGAATTTAATTCAATATAGGAAACTGAATTAACTCTTCAGTAACAAATTAGAAAGTTTAAGATAAATCTAAAACCTTACTATGAGTTTCAAATTTATATAGGTTAAAATATATTATAGATGGATGCCTGGGTATTACAATAAAAATACTACTGTAAGTAGCACTTACTTTTTATTTAATCAGAGTTGTTTTGGGAGATGTGTTCCATTATCAAATTATGTTCCGTTATTGTAACTATATATGGACTGAGACAGTGGCACACGGAAGGAAGGGGGCCAAGGAAGCCCGGGCCCACGCTTAGGCCTGACCAAAAAATTAAAAATTTCAAAATAAATTAGAAAATCATTAAAAAAGGTTATCTGTTTTAACTGCAATTTAGTCATAGGATAATACGAACGACATTAGACAAAATTATTCAGCCGTATATATATATATATATATATATATATATATATATATATATATATATATATATATATATGTGTGTGTGTGTGTGTGTGTGTATAATATTCAAACTGTAATATATTTCTTCTAAATGTATTTCTTCTAATATAAATAATATATAATTGACAATTTTGAAGAGTGTCAAGGTTTAATTAGACCTGTCTGTTTAAAAAGATGCCATGACAAGAAAAGCAGAAAACAGTTTTAGTAACGTTGTCCATATTTCGGTGTAAATAATTTACAGAATTATTCTGAGACCATATAAAACTATAAAGTAAAACTATTCAGTAAAACTATAAATTTTTTTCAGTACAATATCAAGTTTCAGTTTTTCAGAATTATCTTTAAACTATTGCTGTTTCCAGCAAAATATTCCAAAAATAGTTCCAGTCCTTAACTTCATATAAAGATAGTTAGTCCTACAGGACGGGTGGTGCATAAAACCTATGAGGGTTGCAGATCTTAAAAGTGCTAGTTTTTTTAAGGGAAAGAAATCGTAATCATAAAAACTTAAATGACTGCCATAAGGAAAATACTGCTTAATATTTTGGGATTTATTCTATTGAAAGAAATATCTTGGCATTTTTTATTTTATTTTTACTTATTCAAGACACTGGATCTTGAGTCATGGATTTATTTATTAGCAAACCAATCTCAATTTATTTTTATTTGAATATCATTTATCTCGTAGCAGAGCAGAAATCGTAACCAAACACTCTTGAGGTTGCAGGGTGTTTGCAACCTTATGGAGCCTTATGGCGCTGCCTAGGTGTTTCAGTCTGTCTGGATTTCCCAATACCTTTTTTCCATTAGGAGTGACATCACTGGATGCTGCAGGTTTCCCTGCAACCAAGCTGAACTAGAATGTCTGTGACTGTGAATGCCCACAGTGTCACTGCGGTTCTGAGGTTTTTATTATTATTTGTAATAACGGATCATGTTATATGATTAATAATCGGTTGTAACAATGTATATAATTCTTACATAATAAATAAATTTTTTTTCTTTTTGCTATTGATCTCTGGTTTGGGGGTTGTTCAACCACTCAATCTGCCCACTATAGTCTTCTACTTACAGTCTTCACGTATACTGTACTGTGTTTTTACAAAACTTATAACAATCAGTTTATTCAAGTGATGTTTTTTTTGCTAGCTTATTATAATTTCTATAGTGACATAATTATATTGCAAAGTGATTTCCAAGTATAAACAAGTAGGAGGAGAGATTTAAGGATAATGTTGCAATTTTTTCTCAATTTTTGTTTCACTTTAAAAACTGTATGTATACAAAATTATATATTTTATGATAACTGTTTTTACTCCCTTTATTTAAATATGAAGCATATTTTTTGAATATTAATTTTAAAAAATGATCAATTTTTATAAATACTTAAAATGTGCTCAGTAAGTTGGCACCACTAGAAAAGGTTTTGCTCAGTGTATAAAGTGTTACAGTTGTTACTCTGCTTAAGCCAGGGCTGTTCAATTGGTAACCTGTCAATAGATTTAAGTAAGCATATAAAATGTAAAAAAGCATATAAATAGAAGCACTTGTGTAGAGAGTGTGATTAGTGGCCATTGCACAATGATTGCTTTTGGTGGTACTGGTTGCTGTACCCAACGATTAGATCGGAGATCATGTGGAGCATTTTCATATGTGTTTCCTTCAAGGCTTCACTAATGGACAAGCCATGTATGATGTGCATGCTGATGGAATTGGGGTTCTCGGTCAATTTACAGTTATTATAACAGGTGATGCACCTGCAATGTTGGAGAAGAAAGTAGGATTAATGGGCCTTCTTGAGAAAATTGCCCAATGGTTCTTTGTCTCCTTCACCTGAGAGGTTTATGAGAAGTCACTGAAGAAATTCAACCCTTTAAAATTACACATAGTTCTTAAAATTATAAATGATCAGAGGAGGAAGAGTGTTCTTTTGTGCAAACAACTAACAAAAAAAGTTTTGAGGATATGGACTGAGAATATGGATACTGCTACTTAATAATATGAGATGCTTAAATTCAGCAAAAGGCCTTGAGAGGTTTTTCACAATTAGAAATGAGGTTTCTAACATTAAAGACTGATATATATTTAGAAGAAGACAGGACACAAATACACAGACATTTACCATAACCTAGAAATCTTACACATCAACAACCACATCTCGACACACTAGAACAATATGAAATTTACAAACACAAAGTACAAACATATTAACAAACAAACCCAATACAAATCACACATACTCTTTGATACTATCGAAAACATGCATTTAAAAACCATCACCATTTAACCCAATATCTCTAAGCAGAAAACACTGAAGAAAATCGCCACATAGCGATCGAAAATGTTTTGTCACAGTAAGTTTTTACTAAATTTAAAGTTTGGATAGTCATAAACTAATGTTAAAGTGATTAATTAGAAGAAGAATTCATAAACAGAGTTTTTAAAGCATTTACATTACCTTACAAACCAAGCCTATACATCTAGACATGTTGTTATACTAACATCTTTAGTCTTCAACTTTAAGGTAGGAACAAGTTATTATCAGAGATGGTGAGCATGGTTGTTGAATTCCATAGTAAGCTGACAGTTTTGAAAACTCTTTAGAAAAAATGAATTGGGCTCACTTTTCTAGCTGTCTTTAAATGTTACAAGATTTCAACAAAAGAAAAGTGTAGTTTTGGAAATCAGGAGATAACTGCACAGTTTATAGTAGTGTTAATAGTGAAGAATTGAAATCACATGTGTTGGTTTTGACACCTAATTAATTGAGTACAAATTAATTGAAATACTAATGAGTCTTTTTCCCGGAGGACCACCCGTTCTAGATATAACGGGAAAGGAGTTAAATGACCTTGAGTAACAACATCAGTGTTTAGAATGAGTTTATCACTAAGCCTTATCCATATAATGCTTACCCAGAGCTGCATCCACCGGTCTTTCAAGCACTGCCAAGGGTGGTGTACAATACTCTGTAACACTTGACGGGTATTTAATATATTAAATCACATAAGTTCTTAAGGATGAGTGCACACATGAAATTAGATAAAGTTTTTATACACAAGAAAGCTTATATAATTACACGCGGTTGATAGAATGTTCACGTTATAACTAATAACGCCTCGAAACAATACACTGTAATATGATAGTCCAAATAGCAACAGACAAAGCTTTGTTACAATGGCACAACGCTTACACTATAGTTCAACTACCTAAATTGTGTTTATTATTCTTATACACGTTTAACACAAGCGGACACCATGCCACAAACCATTAATTAGAAGTGAGGGGTTTGATTTAAAACCAAAATGTAGTTAACTTACATAGAATTGCGACTATTTAACTTGTGGGGCGGTTTAGCACGCAGGGAATCAAACGGTTACCAACTGAACAATGGAGAAAAGATGGGATATTAAGGAGATTTTCACTGAATTTAGAATTGTTATATACTTCCATTATTATGCAACCTGACGTTGTTCAGGTTTGAAGTCCTTCTTGCGAGTAGTTTCCTGCGGAGATCCTTTCTGTTGAGGCGGTTCTGGCGTTAAAACTTAAGGATGAACAAGAAGCAGTGTAAAGCGGTTGGCCATCTTAGCTGCACACACAGGCTTGTGGGAACGCTATGGCGGTCAAGAAATGGAACAAATTGAGCGCTTTCTAGTGAATAAAACTTTGAAACTGACAACAGCTGATTTATATAGCACCAAGCACAAGATTCAAAATATACAGCTGAAACAATTTAGGCCCAGTTTTCAACAACATGTATTGATCTTCAGCATTCCAGTTGTTAAAACTGGAAAACAAGGACCCCATTTTCAATTTAAACAAAGTGCTCTATAAAGCTGATCCATTAATTCTTTAAGACTAGAAAGAAAATGGATAATTTATCTGAAATTGTTATAATAAGATAAGTTTCTGCTCTTTTATCCATGTTTGGATGTCCCTACATATTTGAAAGTGTTTTTTGAATAGTGAAATTTATTAAAAATAAACACAAGTTGGCTTACTGGCACTCATCCCTTGAAGTGGATTTCTGTACAACACATTTAGATGTGGATATACGGTTTTTCTTGCACACAGCTGCATTAAACAGCTGCACAGATACATTTGCGAAACTAATTAATATTGCTAGATTGCTCCACCAGCATTAAAAAAATATTAACATTTTGGCCGGAGAGAGGTTTATCTGGAAGTCAGTGCAACTCGATAAAAGTACCATTGGATTTTGATGTCCTTTATGATCAGTGAAACTTTTACATTTGAACTTTATAATTAATTACTTGCTTTCTTATATAACTTCGAGCATATTATTATTATTTCCTTGTTATTTGTATTTGCTGAATTTTTAACTTTGTTCATACCAAGTAAACCAATGTCCCATCAATTAGAAAAAAAAAACAGCTGAAACTACCTACGAATGCTCCCTATTACAGAAGGACTAATATGAGCTTTGCCAAGGACACTTCAAAACCAACTTCAGGGAGACAAAACAAACTTCAGGGTTGATTAGAAATATTTGCAGAAGCTATAATACCCTAGAAAGTTTTCAGTTTTATTAAGAGGATTAAAGTAGCAAGGTGTCCTTACCGCCACATTTATCACAAGGCTTTAAATTTTTTTTTCAACAGAATTTTAAGACTCAACTGGTTATAAAAATGTCAATGTACTGAAAAATGTTTTTTATTAATGATATAAAAGTAAGAACAATTAAGAGATATATTTCTAACTCAATAGCCGCAAGGATATTCTGTGGCATCCTGAAACTTTCTGTGAAGTGACTCCTCTTCCAGTCAGCACTAAGACAACTTGAATAAATCCTCTTTATGATGTAAACGTATTATGATTTCTGTTGATATTTTCAGATTATTTGGTTAAAGTTTTATTCATTAAATACCAATTTTTTAAAATTTTAAATATTTGATTTCCAAGAACAATTCTAATTGATGGTAAAGGTTAAGACAAAATTAATTTACTTTTGAAACATTTTGCCGACGGCAATACAAGATAAAATACCCACATTTTGCTAATATGTATATACATATACATAAGTAATGTACCTCTTACCTACTTACTTCTTCCAGCAGGCATTCAGCTTCAGTTGTAGCCGATGGCCCGATGTCCATGATAAATTGTCATCGCAGAGTTCTAATGATTTATGTTTGTTAGAATGTATTAATATCCAATCCCTCTACCCTTTAAAGGTCCCTGGCCAGATTTGGATAACAGCACTTAATGAGGATGTGCCCCAGGTCTTCTTCACCACTTTGGCATAGGGCGCATTCTGGTGATGCCGCTAAATTGAACCGGTAAAGATAGACCTGGGTTAAAATGTGTCCAGTCTGAGCTCTGGCCGCCAAAGTACATATACCTCTTTTGATTCCGCTATACATGTCTTCTTTTGCCGGTTCATTCTGGAGGTTAAATAGGAATCGACCGACAGGATAAATCGTGACCATTCTTCAGTCCACTTTCTCCTGAAAAATCGCTCTGCAGACTTTTGACAATATAGGAGGGAGTATATCTCTCGATCAGCAGGTTGCATTGCTGAGGCCAAAATTTGCAAGTCGTCACATCTAAGGCCTTGACCGGGAAAGTAAGTGTTAAGAATTGCAAATTTAGTGTTATTGTCAACCCTTATTTTGAATTTTGAGACTTCAACCCTCTCTATCACTAATTTCACATAATTCTCAACAATTAAACAATCTTTAATTAATGTTGACAAGCCTCCCCCAGTGCGTGATTCACAGGAAGCGTTATACATTTCGTAGCCAGCAAACTTTGGGTGGTACTTTTCGTCTTGTGGTAGTGACGCCTCCTGTATGCAGGCAATTGTGACATTTTCCTCTTCTAACATTCTCTTCAGTTCCTCCGATTTGTTACGCAGAGATCTTGCATTCCAATGCATTATTACTAGGCGATTGTCTGGCTGACTTTTTGAATTACTTTTAGTATCAATTCGAGTTCGAACTTTCTGTCTCTCCCTAAAGGTTGTACCTATTGAAACGTGCCCAAGTTCTTAGTTAGCTTTCCTTAGAACCTCCATATGTAGATTTTTTGCGAAGGTTCTGCTTGGGCACCAAACTTCTACTCTGCGAAATATCCCCACCCCTCTTCTTCCCAATATAATATTTTTGTCAATGTTTTGAGTTCTGCGTATCGACTGGATATACTGTGTCCTTGAGTCTTCCAAAATAAGATTTTCAATCGGTTAGGATGTTCTCGTCTCCGAATAGAGACACGTTGAAAATCCTGAAAAGGACTGTTTGAATCAGACTCTTGTTGACTCATGGGACTTTCGTTTCGGAAAGCTAATGCTGGCATTCAGTACACTGTTAACAGCTATCCAGGGGTAGGACGAGGACCAACCAGCTCACCCCCATATGTATATCTCTCACGATTAAAATAATAGCTGTTGGATTGAAATTCGTAAAAATAACATTTTTTCCAAGTATCAATATTTCCTTGTTTTATGAATGCAAAACCATAATTATTTAGAAAACACCTTTGTGTAAATAGTTTCCAATTAGATCGTAGTCTAGGTGTATGGATCAAGTTACATCTCTTTGGACCCAAGTAAATTTATTGTGAACACATTTAAACCTATTGTGGAGTGCAGGAATGGTCTTACTTATCACAATACCCATAAGGTAAAAATCTCCAAAAGGAACTTGGAATCAATGTCTCTTAGTCACTTAGGCTTGCTTATTGCCTAGCTGTTAGGTAAGTTTACAAGAACACAACAGCAGTATCAAATGTTATCTATAAAATGGTAATAAACTAAATTTAGATTTTACAAGCTTTTTAGACCGGAAGATGGATGGAGTATGAAAACTGCATTTTATAAATAGTTTTTAACTCAGAAAAGCTTGCAGAATATAATTCTGGATGTTGCCAGGTGGTTTGTGTGGTCCATTAATTTTTTTTACCCCATCCCCTTAGATGTCAAGAAAATGGACTGTATAAATGGTTTGGAACTATTCTAATGATTGTTGTAATGACAATATTGAATTTTAATGACAACTATTGTTTCTTGTGATTAAATGTACTTATACATGAAATGAATACAAGATAATTACAAATAAAACAAGAATTGTTAAAAAACAAGTTATATAATACGGAAAACAAATGTTAACATAAGTTATCAGAAAAAAATACAATTTTTTTTTAGTTTGACAGTCATTATTAATACATTTGCACAAAGAAATATAATTTTTGATGTAACCTTTTGTAAGAACAAGCTTTTGTTTGACAATTTGAGGTACATTTACAGAAATGAATCAAAAATACTGGTAATGGTCGCTTTGTCAGTTGACGTGAGTACAATTTAGTTTTTTTTTCATAGCCTAATAAGGTGTAAATGAGCTGTAGTTGTGTTTGGTCACCATTTATCCACATATATGTTTGTTCTGAAGCTCTTAACAAATATAAACTTAGAGCATCTGATATGAAAATTACTCTTAATAAATTTAAGCCTTTATTTTGAGAAATTAATTTGTACTAAGCTTTACATACAAAATCCAACGATGCAGCTTTTAAACTATTTTTTTAAGCCTAATCTGCTAGTTGAACCTCAATAACTTAAAGAGTATAATGCTGGCAAAATACAACAAATGTTTTCTCCAAAGGTTGAGGAGTCAAATAAGATCCTGAAATGTATTTCTTCATATAGGAACCGTCAAACCATAGACCTAATAACAATCTAGAAGTGCTAGTTTATTCCAAAAATAAATTCCCAGTGTGAGGATCTGTATCAGAGCTATGAATTATGATATGGGATTTTTACTGCATGAAATATGTGACAAATCATCCTTGAATCGGCTTCTAAACGGTTCGAATTTTAGTCAGGTACCTAAAAATAAAGAGCCTTGTAGTTTGAAACATTTTGTTGGATCATCAAATCCTCCACAAATGCATAGCTCATAACCTTCTCTTGTGCACGTCTAGGAGCAGTGTTACAGAGCATTCTTACAAGCTGTAATTTATTTTCAGGGTTTGAAAAGTTATTACTATTAGTTGGAATTGTTGTGTGATCATTTAAAATAACAAGGTTTTTATTTTGTTGACCTTTACCCTGTAATGTTGGGTCCAAATATTTTATCGAAGTATCATTATATCTGTCAAAAACAATATCTATTCATTTTACATTTGGATGTAAGAGAAGAATGTGGATTCTGTTGAAGGATGCCTCAGTAAAATTGCAAAAGGTGTTGAAATTTTTAATTGCATACGATGAACAAGAACCATGCCTTCAACAATATAAATTTTTGTGGTATGTGAATTTCAAACGTCCTGCTTGTATTTCGAGATATGAAGAAAGAGCCTCAGGAATAGAGCTTTAAACGGATAAAGTTGCAGCCATCTCTGGATCACTTCTTTATTTTTCTGATGGCAATCAAACCTCCAGTTTCTGCTGATGATCGGTCCTGAGACTGCTCTAATGCTAAGTGGGGGCTTACTGCATTAAATTTACCTTCTGTTCGTTTGACAGACAACATTTCTCTCTTCATATTATGTGCAACTTATAAAGGCAGATTTATCATAGGCCTATCTTGTAAATAAAGAGTAACACTGAGTTTATCGATTGGACCTGAATGATCTTCATATACTGTAGCCTATTCTCTCATATTTTGAAGACAAGAATTTATCTGTTGCACATAACCCTGTGATGATTTACGTATTCTATAAAATTTGGTCATTAGTCTGTTTCTTAAAGCCTTGTACAAGGGTATGTATGCTCTTATACCCCTGTCATACTGTCTACCTTTTACTGTATACATTTTACTGTCTACCTTTTATTGCCTACCTTTTACTGTCTACCTTTTACTGTCTACCTTTTATTGCCTACCTTTTACTGTCTACCTTTTATTGCCTACCTTTTACTGTCTACCTTTTACCGTCTACCTTTTACTGTCTACCTTTTACAGTCTACCTTTTACTGTCTACCTTTTACTGTCTACCTTTTACTGTCTACCTTTGTAACTTGATGACAAAGTATTTATACCATAAATGTTGGGTTCAATAAGAATACTATCGAGTCCACTTCTATATATTGGCCCAAGCACCACAAACATTTTTTTTTGCAAATGAAACGATCCAATTCTCAATATCAGATTGTCAAGCACTTGATTCGTTTACTGAATATTTTTCACAAAAAGATATATATGACAGTTGCATGAGAGTACAGTTACTTTTTTAATGAATGCAAGACTTATATTATCATAATTTTTCATCGCAGTTTATACAACGTCTTTGGAAGTAGGTGGGTGAAGTATGTTCGGACTAAATCCAACAGTAGAAACAGATGAGTTATCATATGATAATACTTGTTGAAATAGAGTACATCCTGGTATAGAGTTTGTAGCTGGTCTGCAGGGATTATTTTCAGTTTGATTATATTGACATAAGCGGAACACCCAAAGAATATTATCAAATTGTAAATTGTTTTGACTACTTTTCAATAGATAGCGACTTTCCATATAATTTGGTATTGACACTCTTGAATTTTGTAACCATTACGTTCGGCGAATCTTAATTAATCAAGTGATTAATTGGTATTGACAGTTCCATACTCTCTTGCAAATGAGGAATTTCTTGACAGTTAAAAATTTTCAAAATGGAATTTCTTCAGCTCTGCTTTAAACTTCATTTTGATACAATGTACTTTATTTAAAATTTTTCTTGATATATCACCATAGCTGAAACATGGATGGAGTCTTTTCCGCTTAATGTATCTTCATGGAAATCATTATCTATAGCACAAACGTACCACCACAGTTGCCAGAAACATGGATTTTTGCAGTTTTTGTTTGGAGTATCAAGTAATAGAATCTGAGCATATTTGCCTGTCCTTACATTTTGCATACTGAATTTCTTTTGGGACCTGCACTGTTTAAAGAAATACAATAATTTGAAGCATTTACCCAGGGATATCTACGCAGAGAGGTTTTTCAGTCCTAAGCTGAGACCATGCGAAAAAGTAATTAATTTAAATAAAATACATCTAAAGAAGAATATTTACACGCATGGCTAACACTTGTATATAGAATGCTTATTTAAATCTTTCACGGTTGGCTGAACTTTATTGAGTAGACTCGTTATTTTGCCGCTAGATAGGGCGACCTGCTTGTTTATGTGATGACACGTTTACTTGCTGATTCAATGCACAGCTGTAATTAAACGCTATGTCATGATAGTTTATGATAACATGCCAACGGGCCACAACCAATTTCATTTTTATATTTGAAATTGAGGAATTTGTAAATAGGATTTAGAGTATAGAATAAATTAGAAACTAGCAGAGTAACCGTCCTTCGTACGGGGTTGACGAATATTTGTATTGATATAATTTGTATTTGTATTTGGGTTGAATTTAATTTACTGAAATTAAATCTTAATAAATATATCAAACTATAGTTTATAAACCTACCGTTAAGGGAGTTTCTAAGGCCAGTGGGACGGTTCCCTGGCGGAATTTCTAAATAAAAATTGGGCTATGTGTTAACCAGGGACCCTAAGAATGTCCATGTAAAATTTCAGGTTTTTATATCCCATTCCCACGTGTTCGATTTTAGTGGGAAAATTATACCGGGCAACGCAGAAAGTCATGAGAGATACGAAAAAAAAATAATGAAAGCTCTCGCTCAGGGAAATAAATACTATTTTTATCAAATTAAAGTTGGGTAAAAAATCGAGTGCGAAGTGGTAAGAAGTAGGCCTACCACGCCCACGTACCAACGACACGCCGTAGTCTACTACTTATACATACATTTAAATATACCTATAAAGCCTCCAGTTAGGAGAGATTTGGTTGTAATTTTATACATTGCTATATACCTATATTAAAATATACCTGTAAAGTGTCCAGTTAAGATATTTGATTGTAATTTTATACAACATACTATAGTCCTATCTAAGTTACGAGTTCTTTCTTTAGTATTACGTAATTCCACCACCCTTTCTTATCCTACAAAAAGGTGTAGATTATCCTCTGTATATCCTCGATAGAGAGCACGGTTACTCCAGGTACGCGGCTCTACCTACTTGATGCCATGATCTGCACATATTCTCTACCAGGAAGTTTAATGTCCCTACTATAGTCCTATCTACGTAATCAGATCTTTCCTTAGTCGTAATATTGAGACTTGCAGTTTTGTTGTTGTTGCCTACATCTTGAGGGGTTTAAAGTTATTCTTTTGTATCAGAATAAAATAATGATACAAAAGAATAATTTTAAAAAAAGTTTAAAAAGCTGAAGTTTTTTTTTGCGTCTGTAAAAATTTTAGTAAGTAGTGGGTTTTTTCCAAGTGATACCAAAAGAGTATTATTGAGTTAACAATATCAGCAATAATCAACGTGTACAAAGCTATTGTAGAATTAAAATTAATAAGGTACTACAGAAAACGCCTGTGGGCCCTGTTATCACTAGCCTAGTAATCAGAGACTAGTGTAAAATAAGTATCAAGTATCATCCACATCTATTGGCTATATTAGGTCAGGCTAGTTTTTACAATATTAAAGTAACTATACCTATGCTATGTCAGGTTATGTTATTTTTAAACAGGTTGTAGTATTTGTTTGTGTGTTTAGTTTGGTTAGGTTACTCATGAAAATTCAGATTAACTATACTTATGTTTGGTATAATTTTGTTAGTTTGTAATAATTCGAAGTAACTGTTCTTATGTTCATAGAATTAAATTTATTTTAACAATTTAAAATAACTGTACTTTTATTTGGTCGGTTTTTGCTAGTTTTTGATTAAAATTAATTGACAATAATAGCTCGGTTATTATTTTACCAGGTAGTCAGAGATAGACCACTGTAAGTTGTGTTCTAGAATAATAACGCTTATATCAGACATTTTGTCACTTCAGAAGATTTAACAGCTTCATTTTGTGTACATAAACATTGAAAGAATGTTTCACAGTTTAAGGATTAAATAAAACAATTTACGTAACCACTCAAATTTACTTTAACTGGCTGTGTAGAAAATATCTTTTCGAGATGGTTCGAGAAAAGATCTCCACTGGAACTCATTGTGATATAAAGACAGTTTAAAGTTATATCCTACAGCTTTCTTATTTAGGGGTGTTAAAATTTACACAAACACAAAAGCACACTATCGTGCTCGGCTAGTATTAGTTCGAAGTATTCACTCAAAAATAAATAGCAACAGAATTAAAAAATAAGCTTCAAGAGAATTGACACAAATAAATAGGCTAAAAGAGCAGTTTAGAGAAATAGCGATTTGGTTTTATGTTTGTCATTTCAATTTTTTATAATAGCTATGAAAAATAATTTTAATTTTGTTTGTAACAGCTTCACAAGATAAGAAGCCGTGGCAACACTACGTCCATTACACCAAAGTGAAACTGATTTTAATGAAGATGGAGTTGAAAAAGAGGTAGTAATGAAGTTTATAGTGAAAGCAAGGAGGGACATATTTTGATGTGGAAGAAAATATAAATGATGAGGTTGATCATTAAAAACAATAAGTGGACGATGGTTAAATTGATCACTATATTGATAATGACGGAAAAGTTTTGTTCATTATGGGGTAAAACTTCTGCAATATCCCTGTTGAAGTTTCGCTCTTCTTACTCTTACTGTGGTAGAAACCCCTGGAAAAACAGTAATTACTTACCCAAAGAAGTTGTGAAAGTGTAAAAAAACCTAAAAGCAGTTATAAGCGTACCAATCTGTGTATATGTGAACGGGGTTCAAATGTTTTGTATAATTGTATCTTGGTAATTGATTGTTGTTGTAGAGTTACCGCTGAAACTGTAATACTTTCCACTGTGGACGATACGTAAGTACAGCGAACATATGACTAACATATCTGATTGTATTGCGTGTACTTTTACGTACCTGATTATATTGCGTATAGTCGATAACACCTAAAAGCCTGTTCTATTTATGTTATTTCCAGCTTCAGCAGGCTGATTATTTAACAAGTAATATGAAAAACATTTTAAAGTCTATTCGTACTTGGGTCAACAAAGAAAAATTTTATTTGTGTTATATTTTTTAAAATAATTACAATCGTTATAAAGTAACCTGACCTATGGAATAAAACAGCTGTTCAACCACATTATAAAATCAGCTGTTTTATGAAATCTTATGTTTTCACTAATTTTAAGCCTAACGGGACGAAATTATTATACTGCATGGACTGCTCCTTTCGTGAAAAGTTTTTTTCCTTATATAAAATTAAAACTATTTTTGTTATTAAATTTAATCATTGAATTAATATTTGAAAAAAACTGTATTAACATCAAGTGTCATCCACAATAAGTTTGAAAAAATGTATTTGAACTTAGTGGATGGATAAAAAATATTTTAATAACCATATATATATATATATATATATATATATATATATATATATATATATATATGTATATATATATATATATATATATATGTATATATATATATATATATATATATATATATATATATATAATACGTTTTCTTGTTTAATAATTTAAAACAACATAGGTTATTCAAATACAAGAATATTTATTAATTTATATCCAAAGCTTTTCGTTGGCAAACAGTACCAACATCATCAGGAATGAAAATTCTGTAATACCATTTTCATTCCTGATGATGTTGGTACTGTTTGCCAACGAAAAGCTTTGGATATAAATTAATAAATATTCTTGTATTTGAATAACCTATGTTGTTTTAATATATATATATATATATATATATATATATATATATATATATATATATATATATATATATATATATATATATATGTATTCTTGTGTATTAATAAAGAACTAAGTCAAAATACAAATACAAGAATTATAATTGAATTTACAATTCAAAGCTTTTCGTTGACTAACAGTACCAACATCATCAGGAATATTGCGGATGATGTTGGTACTGTTAGCCAACGAAAAGCTTTGAATTGTAAATTCAATTATAATTCTTGTATTTGTATTTTGACTTAGTTCTTTATATATATATATATATATATATATATATATATATATATATATATGTATGTGTGTGTGTGTGTGTGTGTGTGTGTGTGTGTGTGTGTGTGTGTGTGTGTGTGTGTGTGTGTGTGTGAACTAATAGAAGGAATTGAAAAATAACACAGTTACTAGTTGGGATTTCATTCACTATTTCTTTGAATGGTCTTACACCAATGTATCCAGTAAAACATAGTCTTTTCTATTTAACATTTCCTCATCTTCTGAAGATCCACATTTTAAATCCTTTCTGAAGTACTTGGAACTCGCTCACCATTAAGTGACCAAAGGTTCTTAGAGAGTATTCTTTGAAAGTCCGCTCCGCTAGCTATCATTTTCTTCTATGCATTTCATTTATTTCCTTTTACTATAGATTCACCCATAGAATAATAGAAATACGGTATTAATAGATAGTGGTAATAATTAGAGGGTAAAGTAACTCTTTTATGGGGATCGGTCGGGGTCGTAGTAACCCTCCACTCCTCCTCCTTTTAACTATATCAGGAGAGAAAGGAAACTGTATCTAGTTATTTCAATAACATTAGCTAAATCAAATGTTTTGAAATTTTATTAATTTGTCTATTGATTAAAAAAAATATCTATCGTAAAAAAATATTTGTAAGAAATATTGATACTATAAGAAATTATTATGGAAGGTAAAGCAGGCATTTAAACAATTATATTTTTATAAAATCAAAAAGGTAAACTGATTGTTTCCAACTTACACAATTTCGACTGACACTTTTTAACTGTTATTGAAAATTGGAAATTCATTTTAGGATTTCTACAAGAACTTAATATGGAACATAAAGAAGGGATTCAGAAATGTTATTTGTGTATAATCGTAAATATAAACTGATTTTTCCAATTTACACAATTTTATTTGGATTTGTTATGGGAATGAAAAATTACTAGCGAGAATTGATATTGTTGAGACATCAGAGAAATATTGCCTAGTTGAATTGCTGGTAGCACGATTCCTTTCTCTAGCCTAGTAGAGCACGAGATAGGGTAGGGGAGGTAGTCGGCGGCTCAACTTGGTGACATTTACTAATTTATGTGATGCATCGACATTAGCGACCCTAGGATCTAGTGATTGAACTAGCGTCAAAACGATTGCCTTTTATGCTATAGCGCTGAAACTGTGCCATGAGTACATTCTCTTTAAATATGTCATTACTATCACAGAATTTAATGTAGTAATTTCATCAATCTTATTTAGTATTTTTCATCAGTGATTTTTTTAACTTATAGTCTTCTTATTCTCAGAATAGGCCCCAAGATCTTCCCGTAATGAATAGAGAATGTGATAAGTTGCGCCGACTAGTGTTAACGTATGTCCTGAAAATCAATTCGGTTCATTTTTTTAACGTACGATAGGCATTTGAAGAGGTAGTAATTATTGAAATGCAGGTGAAAGAGTTGAATTCCAGAAAGAGTTGTAGAAAGTTACTATCCACCGTTCGGTTGATCCTGGTAGCCAAAATTCTATGAGCTATACGCAAAAGTGGGCCTCCTTCAGAGATTTAGGTTCCCCTGAAGAAGTGATGAAACCTCGCGACACCGAGAGCAACACTTCTGGAGAAATCCAAATTATTAGTCCCATGGGTCCAACAATTTTCTCTGATGAGCCTGCAGCCAACGCATCACAGCGATCCCAAACACCCTCGCCATCCACACTACACCTCTAAGCGAAACGGATTCAACTATGGGAAGTAGTCTGGCAGATTTAATCAAACGTCGCGGTTGACATTCTTGCATATTGATAAAAAAGAGTGTCACTAGCACGCTGCTGAGAATAAAGATGATGAAATTCCCTATACTTTTTTCAGTCTTTAAAAATGTGCTGGGAGACTTACGTTTTTTTATAGCATTAGTGACGTACGGCATCTGTCAATTACGCCCAGATTTTCGTAGACGCAACAATGGTTTTGCAGCAGTTTTAAATACTATTCTCATATGACGGAAACCTAGTCTTATAGACATGTCGTAATACATTTAATGATAGGAATTCGTTATTCTTCAACTGATGTAGTCTACGTTCTATGCAGTTTTGCTACCTCCTATTGTATACAGGCTGTATGAAGCCGTTAATTAAAGCGTTATCAAGGCGACAGTGCAAATATTTGTTCAGCTTATCAATACGCATCCACGACATTTTTCTTTGTTTTACTCAACGGTGCAACGTTTGAGCGGAAAGTGGAATACCATAGTGCGAAAAAACCTTACTGTTTCTTTATGTTTTGCTTTAAACCTGAGGATGTTTACAGTCCATGGATTTCACTTTACACAAAAGGTAAGATGTTTTGATATCTTTCTAAATTTTTATTATCTACAGTTTCTACATCTAAAAAGAATAATTTGTCAGCGAAATATTATAGATTCTTAAACTATCTAAACAAAAATGCAGTTTTCTGCTTTACAAATATTCGTTTTGTGATTCTTGTTTATGACACATTGTTATTCCTAAATAGACCAATACTTCCTTATCTTTTTTCTTACAAGGGGGGATAGAGAGTGGAAATGTTTGAATGTCCCCGAATAAAAAATCTACTTCAGATGTGCGATCTTACGTGATACCACAACCCCTTTATCTTATACCACAGGGTTTTATGTTCCTGTTTCAAAACTAACTTAATAAACTGTATAATAGCTTCAATACATCATTTCCTTTTTTTCGTAGACGACAACAGTTCTATTGGCTAATCTCATGTTGTGAAATAGATAATATAAGAATAGGAGAGTAAAACTCTTCTGATTATGGAGTGGGAGGGAATTTATATTTAGTGTTGATGGGTTGCATGTTTGTGATAGACTTAATCTCAGTCGATATGACAGACACACACACACAATCACACACACACACACACACACACACACACACACACACACACACACACACACACACACACACACACACACACACACACACACACACACACACACACACACACACACACACACACACACACACACACACACACACACACACACACACACACACACACACACACACACACACACACACACACACACACACACACACACACACACACACACACACACACACACACACACACACACACACACACACACACACACACACACACACACACACACACACACACACACACACACACACACACATACACACACATACACACACACACACACACACACAAACACACACACATACACACACACACACACACACACACACACACACACACACACACACACACACACACAATATATATATATATATATATATATATATATATATATATAGATACAGTAAAACTTCGTTAAGACGCTCTTCAAGGGACTGACGCAAAAGAGCTTCTTACACGGGAAAGCGTCTTATCGGGGAAAAGTAAGCAACAAAATCATAATGCAAAAACCGAACGTAAAATTTATTTTAATTCATAATACATACATATATATGTACAATCTGTATTCGTACAGGAATGTGATGCATGCTCACATGAGTAATATGAATCACTGACGAGAGAGAAACCTGTCAAGGGTACTTTGTTTCAGGTTCTTGGTTGCGTGCGTGGAGAGGAAGTTGTCAATTCTGTTAACATAAAATGGCATGTCCTCTGCATTTTCCAGGGTGGAATTCACTTTTCCGAGCTCGCCCACGATTTGCAAGCCATCAGAAACTGTAGGTGTTGGGGAATGATCATCCTCTTCTTCAGAGTCATTCTTTTCTTTTTCACTACCCACAGTGTCTTAGGTGGCAATAATCTCATCAACAGTGTGAGTATTGCTAGTTACAAGGGCGTCATCCTCTGTCGCGTAATCGGGTAATTGGAGAATTTCCTCAGTTTCTGTTTGTGTGATGTCGATGGTGTTTGACTCGTCAAAAAATCTAAAAGCCGCCTTCCGAAAACAGTTCTTTATAATTAGAGGGTCACTTTCATCCCAAGCAGCAGTAATAAAATGAATTGAGTCTAAAAGATTAATTTTGGTTGGATTTTCTCCCTCCATGTCTCTCAAGTACCGCTGGACTAAATTTTTCTATACTTTTGTTTGAAAACTTTGATAATACCCTGATCCAAGGGCTGCAACTTGGATGTAGCAATAGGTGGTAGAAAAACGATTTTTATGTTCGAGACAGGTATGACCTTTGGATGTGCAGGGCAGTTATCAACAAATAGAATAACTTTTCTTTTTTGCTTAACGAAAATGGCATCCAACTGATGAATCCAGTTTTTAAACAAATATTCTGTCATCCAAGAACGAGATTGAGACAGGTGATCGCATGTTCGTACGTTTTTAAAACAACGAGGAGAACGACGTTTCCCAATCACAACCAACTTTATCTTATTAGTGCCAGTAGCATTTGTGCAAGCCAAAACTGTCAAACGGTTTTTTACTCAGTTTTCCACCATGGCATGTTTCATTTTTAAAAAGAAAGGACTGGTCAGGCATGAGTTTAAAAAAAGTCCGAATTCGTCTGCATTGTAGACATACTCAGGCCCGTAGTCTTTCAATAATGAAGGCAACACAATATTTTTCCATGAATAAATATCGTCCTCGTTAACAGCTTTAGCCTCTCCTCAAATTTGCCGGTAAACAATGCCATGTCTGTTACGGAATCGGTTCAGCCACCCAGTCGATCCACAAAAATCAGTAATATTGAGATGAGAGCTAATGGTTATCACGCAGTATTAGACGAGTAGCCTGACTACAAGTAGCCTACAAATTACCACATAATACCCGATACATAGCTTAGCTAATCATTAACACATTGTATCCGATGCACAGCTTGACGATGGGGTAACATATAATATCCGATTCATAGCTAGGCTACAGGTTAACTAATGGTTAGCTTGACTATGGGTCAACACATAATATCCGATGTGTAGCTTGACTAATGGTTAACACATAATCCGATGTGTAACTTGACTAATGGTTAACACATAATATCCGATGTGTAGCTTGACTAGTTGTTAACACATAATATCAAATGCATAGCTTGACTAGTGATCAACACATAATATCCAATGCATAGCTTGCCTAGTGGTTAACACATAATATCCAATGCATAGCTTGACTATGGGTTAACACATCGTATCCGATGAGAAGTTTGAATACAAGTTAACACATAATATCCAATGCATAGCCTGGCTAATGACCAACATATAGTATCCGATGCATAGCTGGGCTAATGGTTAACGTGACTATGGGTTAACATATAATATCCGATGCATAGCCTGACTAGGGCTAACACATAGTATCCGATGCATGGTCTGGCTATGGTTTAACACATCGTATCCGATGAGAAGTTTAAATACAAGTTAACACATAATATCAAATGCATAGCTTGACTAGGGTTTAACACATAGTAGCCGATGAGTAGAATGACTACAAGTTAACACATAATATAAAGTGCATAGCTAGGCTAATGGTTATCACATAGTGGCCGTTGTGTAGCCCGACTAATCGTTAACACATAATATCCAATGCATAGCCTGAGTATGTTTTAACAAGTAGTATCCGATGCATAGATTGACTAGGGGTTATCACACAGTATCAGATGAGTATTTTGACTACAAGTTAACACATGATATCCAATGCATAGCTTGGCGAAAGGTTAACACATAGTATCCGATGAGTAGATTGACTACAAGTTAACACAAAATATTCAATGCATAGTCTGACTATGGTTTAACACATAGTATCCGATGAGTAGATTGACTAAGGGTTATCACATAGTAGCCGTAGAGTAGGTTGATTACAAAGTAACACATAATATTCATTGCATAGTCCCTGAATCTTTGTTCACCCCAAAAGTCGTGTAAACTAAACAGATAAAATATTAAAAGCTAAATATTAAAAAAAACTTGGTTCGTAATACAAAAAGCGATTCTATATTAGCAATCATACAATTAATTGTTTAGTGAATTACATTGATATCAACTTGTGTACTTCTTATTTGGTGTATGGCTTTCATCCTTTCCTTCTGTTGTTGACTTCCTCGTCCTGCCTTCGAGGCTACTATGTTCACTTCTAAGAACAGAACTGTTGTAGGTAGCTCCATAGCTTATCTTGTACGTCATGTCTTTGTATTGCCCATTATGAAGATATTTTATTGAAATCATTTTAGGCGAGCAGAATCGATGCCTTTAAATTCAAATTAGCACGATGGGAAACGTTCTTGCTTGAAAATGTATTGCATTTTGTTGTTGTGAACGGGCAATAGTATATCACATTTTTAACTGATTGTTTCCAAATTTGTACTCAGCAGTGGGTGTCGTTTCGTTGTCACAAATGACGCTTTTGCAATGAGAAGCTTACGTAGTCTTATATTTCAATGTTAATGCCAGTTGTGTGCTGATGAGAGGTTTTTAAAGTTTTTCGTCATTTTCAACTTGAAACTATTCTTGTTTCGTTATCCAAATAGTTGGCGGTCATTTTGTAGTTTTTAGGAGAGGGGAATTTTAAATTCTTCATTTTTAATTGCTGAAGACTGATTGATTGCGCTCCTAAGGTAGAGTATAGCAAATGGTTTCTTTTAAAAGTTTTCAGAGTTCTTATTGTACTTAAATGCAGATGAGATGGTAATGTCTTTGTTCCATAACTTCAGTACATTAGGTTATTGGTCTTGATTGTTATTCCATTGATGAAATTTTTTCTCAAACATTGAGGGGGTGTGACTAAAGGAATTTTTGTTTTGTTAACAAAAGCCGCTAGACCTATTGCACGACCGACCCGGAAGGTCATTTTGCTAGCATACAGGCCAATTCCACGATCGTATGCTTACCCAGGAGGCACCTGTGCTGGCCAGTGCATGGCGGCGACCCTCGCTACCCCCATAATTTTGAAAAAAATAAAAAATAAAATAATCGGGGCAACGGTAAGAAAAAGTACTCGTATTTTGAATTTTGAAACATTTAAATTTTGGTTTCTATCCTACGCCCCCTTAATTTTGAAGTAGTGTAAAAAAAAACTGTTGCCTTTACGGCGGGAAAAGTTACAAGGTTCGTGGAAAAAATGTTATTACTAAGAATTAAAAGATCGCAACAAAATTTAGAATAAAATTTAGAAAAACAGTTGCGATCGTTGGGGAAAAGGGGGCCGAGCTGCTGCTGTAACGGAGATTAGTGTTTAAGCTGAAACAGAAAAAAAGACATAACCTAAATATTTTAACTTCATAACCTGAAAATTGTGCTAAATTATCATAATCTGTACTATATTTCAACAACGTAAGAAGGTTTTCATTAACAATTATTATATTGTCAGAAAAAAATATTAAGTACAAACTAAATACTTTGTATTGTACTAACACAAGGGGAAAGTCCCTTGTGGCGTATTTTATGTAATTAGGAAAAATGTAAACAATGATAAAGAACTGCTGAAGTAGACAATAATTTCGTGCAGATGTCTGGACTATCATTATCTACTCCAGCATTTGAGAAAAGGTTTTACTTTGTGTATAACTACGACATAACCAGCAGGTGGGCTAAAGTTCAGATGAAAAACCTAACAACTTTTTATAAAAGATAAAAATATCTGCGAATATTATTGTTTGACAAATTAAATGCAGAGTCAAAATTAATAAATCCAGAAAGTTTAAATTTCAAGGGTATATCAATTTGACCACGTATAGGCGCATTAAGAACCGATATTTCCAAAATTATCTTTGTATTTTGTAATTTCTCTCAAGCAGCTGTAGCTAAGGAATCATACGTCTATAGCTGTTTATCACGGTAATTAACCATTGGATCACATAACCTATCAGCTGTTTCAAATTCAATAAAATATCAATAAGAATAGCTTCAATACATATTAAAATAGATTCAATATAAACATTACCTCAAGGTTTGGGCAATAACGTGGATTATTACATCAATGTTTACAAATAATTTTGATTTATTGACAAAGTTTCAATTAAATACAAATGAATACAAAAACGTTGGTCTTACGATGGTATTTATATATTTATATCAAGCAATATATCACCGTTATAACATTTTATCACAGTGTTAATCTTGACTACTAAAGGACAGAAAAACTATTTATAGTTCAGCTACAATCCATTTCAAAACTATTTAAATTTATAAATAAAAGATATTTGACAACTACAGATTCCACAGGGGTTCTTGAAATTAATTGTTAATATTGATAATTGATCATCAACTAATAACTGAACTTATTTATAAATCGATTTGGTTTTCGGTTGGAAATGTTGCGAATACGAATTTACAAAAAATGTATGGAAACCGAATTTTGACGAAGGGTGACTTTTGTCTTACACACTAATATTGCCAAACCCTATTATAGTAATAGTGCCTAAAACAACGTCAGTAGAGATAGGCATACTTTATCCCCCCAATGAGAGAGCCGTATTTGTGACCCCCACCACCAGCTAAGCCCCGCCCCTAGTGGTTGATTGGTGTCCTGGATCGGGAGGGCCATCTTGTTCTGGTGTTGACGTAATTTTTTGAAGATGAAAAAATATAAATGTGTATTGGGGAATCGAACCGTGGACGTTTAGTTTGCTGGCGTGTGACGCTAGCGACTGAGCTACGATGTAGTCAGTTGTGTGTTGTGGTTACATGGGGGTACAAGTATGTCGTGAGTGTTGGGCGTTGTTTGGTTGTATGAAATAAGAGTAAAACGTGTATTTGTATAAAAATAAATTTTTATTGTGTTAAAAATATGAATATAAATACAGGATTATACATATACGTAAATAAAATAAAAATCTGACAATATGAAGACTAGAATAAAACTCAATATTACATATTACAAATATAATATAATTAAAATCTAACAATAATAAAAGTAGGCAGTTGTAGTGTTAAATGCGAGTACAAGAAGGTCTTTTTGCTCTGGGGCTCTGACACACAGAATCTTCACTATTAGAATCGATCCACGTTCGATTCTATGTGTATATTTTCCAGCATCCGTTGTTAATTGTAGATTGTCCATGTTGAAGTACTTCGAGGGCCTACTTGTTCTGGTAGGCATGTTGAAAAATATTTTGTAATGGTTCCGTTGATAGTAATTGTAGATGTCCATGGTGAAGGACGTCGAGGGCCTTCTTGTTCTGTTAGGCATGTTGGTATTGATAGTAATTGTGACGTAGATGTAAAGTCTATGGTGAAGGACTTCGAGGGCCTTCTTGTTCTGGTGGGTATGCTGGTATTGATAGTAATTGTGACGTAGATGTAAAGTCTATGGTGAAGGACTTCGAGGGCCTTCTTGTTCTGGTGGGTATGCTGGTATTGATAATAATTGTGACGTAGATGTAAAGTCCATGGTGAAGGACTTCGAGAGTCTTCTTGTTCTAGTAAGCATGTTGGTAGTGGAAGAATTATTAGTAATGGTTCCGGTGTTAGTAATTGTAGATGTCCATGTTGAAGGACTTCGAGGGCCTTCTTGTTCTGGTAAGCATGTTGGTAAATGTAGTGGAAAAGTATTTTGTAATGGTTTGAGTAGAAAGGTGGATACTTTGGGACAAAACAGAACGGAATCTTACCTAACCCACTCCTAGGTGTTGTATGTGTGAGTGTTGTTTGGGGTGGTGGTGGGTAGATGTGGGGGTACGTTTGGGGTTGTGGGGGTTGTCCCGGGGGTGGAAGATGATTTTTCTCCAAAAACAAGATGGTGTCGCCTAGTGTAAGAAATTGTGGGGTGTCTTTGGAGTGTATGTTGGGTATATGTGGGTTCGAACGGGGGGTCGCCCCGGGGTGGGGGTGGTTTATAATAATAATATGTGAAATCACCCCCCACCCCAGGCACCATTACTATAATAGGGTTTGGCAATATTAGTGTGTAAGACAAAAGTCACCCTTCGTCAAAATTCGGTTTCCATACATTTTTTGTAAATTCGTATTCGCAACATTTCCAACCGAAAACCAAATCGATTTATAAATAAGTTCAGTTATTAGTTGATGATCAATTATCAATATTAACAATTAATTTCAAGAACCCCTGTGGAATCTGTAGTTGTCAAATATCTTTTATTTATAAATTTAAATAGTTTTGAAATGGATTGTAGCTGAACTATAAATATTTTTTTCTGTCCTTTAGTAGTCAAGATTAACACTGTGATAAAATGTTATAACGGTGATATATTGCTTGATATAAATATATAAATACCATCGTAAGACCAACGTTTTTGTATTCAATTGTATTTAATTGAAAATTTGTCAATAAATCAAAATTATTTGTAAACATTGATGTAATAATCCACGTTATTGCCCAAACCTTGAGGTAATGTTTATATTGAATCTATTTTAATATGTATTGAAGCTATTCTTATTGATATTTTATTGAATTTGAAACAGCTGATAGGTTATGTGATCCAATGGTTAATTACCGTGATAAACAGCTATAGACGTATGATTCCTTAGCTACAGCTGCTTGAGAGAAATTACAAAATACAAAGATAATTTTGGAAATATCGGTTCTTAATGCGCCTATGCGTGGTCAAATTGATATACCCTTGAAATTTAAACTTTCTGGGTTTATTAATTTTGACTCTGCATTTAATTTGTCAAACAATAATATTCGCAGATATTTGTATCTTTTATAAAAAGTTGTTAGGTTTTTCATCTGAACTTTAGCCCACCTGCTGGTTATGTCGTAGTTATATACAAAGTAAAACCTTTTCTCAAATGCTGGAGTAGATAATGATAGTCCAGACATCTGCACGAAATTATTGTCTACTTCAGCAGTTCTTTATCATTGTTTACATTTTTCCTAATTACATAAAATACGCCACAAGGGACTTTCCCCTTGTGTTAGTACAATACAAAGTATTTAGTTTGTACTTAATATTTTTTTCTGACACTATAATATTTGTTAATGAAAACCCTCTTACGTTGTTGAAATATAGTACAGATTATGATAATTTAGCACAATTTTCAGGTTATGAAGTTAAAATATTTAGGTTATGTCTTTTTTTCTGTTTCAGCTTAAACACTAATCTCCGTTACAGCAGCAGCTCGGCCCCCTTTTCCCCAACGATCGCAACTGTTTTTCTAAATTTTATTCTAAATTTTGTTGCGATCTTTTAATTCTTAGTAATAACATTTTTTCCACGAACCTTGTAACTTTTCCCGCCGTAAAGGCAACAGTTTTTTTTTACACTACTTCAAAATTAAGGGGGCGTAGGATAGAAACCAAAATTTAAATGTTTCAAAATTCAAAATACGAGTACTTTTTCTTACCGTTGCCCCGATTATTTTATTTTTTATTTTTTTCAAAATTATGGGGGTAGCGAGGGTCGCCGCCATGCACTGGCCAGCACAGGTGCCTCCTGGGTAAGCATACGATCGTGGAATTGGCCTGTATGCTAGCAAAATGACCTTCCGGGTCGGTCGTGCAATAGGTCTAGCGGCTTTTGTTAACAAAACAAAAATTCCTTTAGTCACACCCCCTCAATGTTTGAGAAAAAATTTCATCAATGGAATAACAATCAAGACCAATAACCTAATGTACTGAAGTTATGGAACAAAGACATTACCATCTCATCTGCATTTAAGTACAATAAGAACTCTGAAAACTTTTAAAAGAAACCATTTGCTATACTCTACCTTAGGAGCGCAATCAATCAGTCTTCAGCAATTAAAAATGAAGAATTTAAAATTCCCCTCTCCTAAAAACTACAAAATGACCGCCAACTATTTGGATAACGAAACAAGAATAGTTTCAAGTTGAAAATGACGAAAAACTTTAAAAACCTCTCATCAGCACACAACTGGCATTAACATTGAAATATAAGACTACGTAAGCTTCTCATTGCAAAAGCGTCATTTGTGACAACGAAACGACACCCACTGCTGAGTACAAATTTGGAAACAATCAGTTAAAAATGTGATATACTATTGCCCGTTCACAACAACAAAATGCAATACATTTTCAAGCAAGAACGTTTCCCATCGTGCTAATTTGAATTTAAAGGCATCGATTCTGCTCGCCTAAAATGATTTCAATAAAATATCTTCATAATGGGCAATACAAAGACATGACGTACAAGATAAGCTATGGAGCTACCTACAACAGTTCTGTTCTTAGAGGTGAACATAGTAGCCTCGAAGGCAGGACGAGGAAGTCAACAACAGAAGGAAAGGATGAAAGCCAAACACCAAATAAGAAGTACACAAGTTGATATCAATGTAATTCACTAAACAATTAATTGTATGATTGCTAATATAGAATCGCTTTTTGTATTACGAACCAAGTTTTTTTTTAATATTTAGCTTTTAATATTTTATGTGTTTAGTTTACACGACTTTTGGGGTGAACAAAGATTCAGGGACTATGCAATGAGTATTATGTGTTACTTTGTAATCAACCTACTCTACGGCTACTATGTGATAACCCTTAGTCAATCTACTCATCGGATACTATGTGTTAAACCATAGTCAGACTATGCATTGAATATTTTGTGTTAACTTGTAGTCAATCTACTCATCGGATACTATGTGTTAACCTTTCGCCAAGCTATGCATTGGATATCATGTGTTAACTTGTAGTCAACCTACTCATCGGATACTGTGTGATAACCCCTAGTCAATCTATGCATCGGATACTACTTGTTAAAACATACTCAGGCTATGCATTGGATATTATGTGTTAACGATTAGTCGGGCTACACAACGGCCACTATGTGATAACCATTAGCCTAGCTATGCACTTTATATTATGTGTTAACTTGTAGTCATTCTACTCATCGGCTACTATGTGTTAAACCCTAGTCAAGCTATGCATTTGATATTATGTGTTAACTTGTATTTAAACTTCTCATCGGATACGATGTGTTAAACCATAGCCAGACCATGCATCGGATACTATGTGTTAGCCCTAGTCAGGCTATGCATCGGATATTATATGTTAACCCATAGTCACGTTAACCATTAGCCCAGCTATGCATCGGATACTATATGTTGGTCATTAGCCAGGCTATGCATTGGATATTATGTGTTAACTTGTATTCAAACTTCTCATCGGATACGATGTGTTAACCCATAGTCAAGCTATGCATTGGATATTATGTGTTAACCACTAGGCAAGCTATGCATTGGATATTATGTGTTGATCACTAGTCAAGCTATGCATTTGATATTATGTGTTAACAACTAGTCAAGCTACACATCGGATATTATGTGTTAACCATTAGTCAAGCTACACATCGGATATTATGTGTTAACCCATAGTCAAGCTAACCATTAGTTAACCTGTAGCCTAGCTATGAATCGGATATTATATGTTACCCCATCGTCAAGCTGTGCATCGGATACAATGTGTTAAATGATTAGCTAAGCTATGTATCGGGTATTATGTGGTAATTTGTAGGCTACTTGTAGTCAGGCTACTCGTCTAATACTGCGTGATAACCATTAGCTAAATTATGCATTGGATATAATGTGTTATATTATAATTTGTAGGCCCATGTCGGCTTAGCATAATATGTAAGCAGGCTTACACACATATTTCTTTAATACACTATATAAAGCTATCATGTATGTAGGCTTAACATGGTATATACGCCTATGATGCATAGCATGCATGTTGGCTTAGCATAATATTTATGTAGGTTTACACGCAAATTTGTTTAACACAGTATGTAGGCTTAGCATAGAATTTATGTAGGTTTACACGCATATTCGTTTAACACACTATATAGGCTATCATTCATGCTGGTTTAACATATTATATAGACCTATGTGGGTAACGGAGATATTAGCTTAATACAGGATGTATATAGGTTAACCTGCATGTTGGTTTGACACAGTATATAGGGCTATTTAGAGTATATTGCATGCTGGCTTAATATAGTATATAAGCCTATATAGGTTAACATGAATGTTGGTATGTATATAGGTTGCGTGACTTTTTTAAATTATATTGTAATATTTGTTGACCGTCACATACGTGGGCGTGATAGGTTATGCATTGGTAGCTGCCTTTACGTAGCTATGGTGGTATGCACTGCTAGCTATACCATATAGTACTTCCCATATTATACGGTTGCCTGCCTGAGGTTCTACCTGATAGAAGAGGTGAAAATGTGTGTATAGCTCAGATCTTAAAGGCTTTGGCAAGTGGTTTACCGACATAGTAGGCCCATGTAGGGATTCATGTATGTCGGCCTAACATAGTATGTATGTAGGCTTACACGCGTGTTGATTTAACACAATATGTGGGCTATTATACACCTTACTGCGACCGTTTGCGTTGTGTTGCGTACGCCTACCGAGCCCCTGCAATGGTGATAGGTCAATTCCCCGCAGAGTCTGTTGACTATTTCAACCCAATGTATATTTGTCGGTCGGTTAAACTTAGCGTTTAGTGGGAACGTTGGTCGTTTGATCTAACCGATCATTTTTTTATCAATTTCATATATTATTAAAAACAACCCCGCTTAAAGGTCCACTCTAGTGTGAATTTACCTAGGGCGTTTCTCGAGGGTGGCTTTACTTAAGGGTTGGCTTCGCGATGGCTTTACCTGAGGCCTTGCTCCAAGGTAACTTTACCTAAGGTCTAACTCCATGGTAGCTTTACCTAACGCCTGGCTCCTGAGTGGCTTTACCTCGAGCACGACTCCAGGGACCGATCATTTTTTGGTAATCTGATATATTATTGAAAACTACCCTCAGGTGAACCCACCCCCGCATCTATCCAACACATACTATAAACGTACCGCATACAGTTGTTTTGACATTTGATACAACCGATCGATTTTTGGTAATTTCATATATTATTTAAAACAACCCCTGGTGATTTCATATATTATTATTATAAACCACCCCCCACCCCGGGGCGACCCCCGTTCGAACCCACATATACCCAACATACACTCCAAAGACACCCCACAATTTCTTACACTAGGCGACACCATCTTGTTTTTGGAGCAAAATCATCCCCCACCCCCGGGACAACCCCCACAACCCCAAACTTACCCCCACATCTACCTACCACCACCCCAAACGACACTCACACATACAACACCTAGGGGTGGGTTAGGTAAGGTTCCGTTCTGTTTTGTCCCAAAGTATCCTCCTTTCTACTCAAACCATTACAAAATACTTTTCCACTACATTTACCAACATGCTTACCAGAACAAGAAGGCCCTCGAAGTCCTTCACCATGGACTTTACATCTACGTCACAATTACTATCAATACCAGCATACCCACCAGAACAAGAAGGCCCTCGAAGTCCTTCACCATAGACTTTACATCTACGTCACAATTACTATCAATACCAGCATACCCACCAGAACAAGAAGGCCCTCGAAGTCCTTCACCATAGACTTTACATCTACGTCACAATTACTATCAATACCAACATGCCTACCAGAACAAGAAGGCCCTCGAAGTCCTTCACCATGGACATCTACAATTACTATCAACGGAACCATTACAAAATATTTTTCAACATGCCTACCAGAACAAGAAGGCCCTCGAAGTACTTCAACATGGACAGTCTGCAATTAACAACGGATGCTGGACAATATACACATAGAATCGAACGTGGATCGATTCTAATAGTGAAGATTCTGTGTGTCAGAGCACCAGAGCAAAAAGACCTTCTTGTACTCGCATTTAACACTACAACACAACTGCCTACTTTTATTATTGTTAGATTTTAATTATATTATATTTGTAATATGTAATATTGAGTTTTATTCTAGTCTTCATATTGTCAGATTTTTATTTTATTTACGTATATGTATAATCCTGTATTTATATTAATATTTTTAACACAATAAAAATTTATTTTTATACAAATACACGTTTTACTCTTATTTCATACAACCAAACTACTCCCAACACTCACGACATACTTGTACCCCCATCTAACCACAACACAAAACTGACTAGATCGTAGCTCAGTCGCTAGCGTCACACGCCAGCAAACCAAAACGTCCACGGTTCGATTCCCCAATACACATTTATATTTTTTCATCTTCAAAAAATTACGTCAACACCAGAACAAGATGGCCCTCCCGATCTAGGACACCAATCAACCACTAGGGGCGGGTTTAGCTGGTGGTGGGGGTCACAAATACGGCTCTCTCATTGGGGTGATAAAGTATAGCTATCTCTACTAACGTCAGCCAATAGAAGAAACAGGAAGTGCTGAATAAATAAAACACAAGTATGTATTTAATTCTGTAATTTTCTACAAGTTTTGTGTTAATCGTTTTTGTAAAAGCTTTTATTGTTTTTAAACCGTGGTGCTTCTAGAGGTCTAAGACATTTTATTATTACATAAAAAAAAAACAACTTAAAAACAAAATTTTCACACACATATATCACACCTACTGAACGAACTAAATAAAAAACATATTTTTGTAATTTTGTAATAATGTTCAAATATGCCCAATGATAGTGCTTTACTTTAATTTCGTATAAAGTAGAATAAAAAGGAAAGCTTGTTATTTATTATTTTCTGTTTAATAGAAACTAAGTTTTAGAAAGAAGCTATGTGAAGAGAAAATAGCTAATATATATCAAAAGGGCTGTAATAGTAGTAGCATATGGAGGAAATAAAAATGGATGAAGTGTGCAAGAAGATTTTTTTAACATTCTGTCATCAGAAGAGTCCAAATACAAGATATTCGATAGAACAAAATATTAGAAATGTAGCAACATTAAGGTCTTAGGTAAAATGAAAAGGAATGTCCCGAGACTCTGATACAATAAGGTCGTTGGAGGATTCATAAGAACGGAGAATTGTTTAATGAAATAATCTTTTGGAGATCAGTAATCCAACACTTGGAAGTTTAGCACTCTAGTCTTCAACAAATTAATTCTTATATCAAACTTTTACTATTACTGTACAACAAACATTTCTCAAACGGTAAATGGGCACTTAGCACTGATCAGAAAAACGTATAGAACTTTTTGCCCTTTAGAAGTTGTATTATGAACCTTGGGCTTATCTTTTTAATATTATGCGTTTCTATTCCATATTGCCCTTACAAGCATTGCTATGCCTACAGAAATAACAGCCGCTACCATAATATTGTACAGCCTAACCTCAAATTCCCATCATCATTAATTTCTATATACATTCCTGGACACCAGAAAGGTTTTTAAACATTAGAAAGGGCAGGATGCAAATACTGTAAATACGGTTAACAAAATTATAATATGGATTTTTTTTTAAACAATTCTTTTGTAAATATTTGTAAACACTTACCACTAAACGCCGTCCAGCCAGTACCTTAGGACAGGCGATGGTAGTACGCGAGCCCTAAAGTAAAATTCCAAGACAAAGTCCTTGTAGTCACCGAAGGACTGGAAAGTTCCGTCATCGCCCAACGTAGGGCGGAATACTTGGCGCACGTAGAATACTGGTGCAAATTGCACCGCAGAAGCCTCTTCCTGAAAAATGAAAGTCAGAAAATTGGATACAGTTTGCAGAAAATACAACATTTACTGAATCTTTTTGAAAAATTCAAAAACCTTTTAAATATATATGTTGATGCAATAAACCTGAAAGCTTACATTTGTTTGTAAAATGTTCAATTGTTAGAAGTTTTATGTTTACATAAATACAAGGGTAAACTTATAACTAGTTGGTAAATAAATGAATCATATTTTAATTACGAGCCAGTCGTATTCAATATCAACGCACTGGCTATCTGTCATTCGTTACATTTTGCGTTTTCACTAAGCCACTCGACATTAACTCACTAAAGATCATTTAGTTTGAAGTATCTCTCACAAGTGATTTACCTTCGGTGCGGGTTGAAGGTTAAGCCTGATAAGGTTAAGGTTAAGGGCTGCCCGGTCCGAGCGCTCTGCAATGTACTATGGAGAAAAAATGAAAAGAAGAAGAAATATTCAAGGTCTTTCTCACGACCTAACCTTCTTGTAAACAACAACAAAACACAAAGACAATGAGGAGAATCCGAAGCCCAGAATGTTACGACCGTTGGACCCATGAATCCAACCTCGTGATTCCCGCCCATGTGACTAGCGTCAAACCTGAGATCCAAAGCTTGGTGCTACGACCCGTGGTGGTACTTCGACCAAGGCCGCTGACCGGCCCAGTCTGCACTGGCCCACACTTGGAAAGAGACGACTTGCAACCAGAGACTAAAACATCGATCGCTTTTTCAGAACTAGCAGAACCAGTGAAACCTTTAGAATTGCAAGGTTTCCGTACCTCAATATCCCGTCTGATTAGTTCCGTCCAGATAGTGCAATCGAACCTCTATCTACTCTGGGTTGTCCTAAAGGCCGGACCCTCAGACTCCGGACTTGGTTCTAGGATAGGATAGACTGCTTATAGCAAATAAGTAACCCGTGGAATCTAGAAATTACGCACTGTTGGGGCGTACAAAGTTTGAAGAGGTTAGGAAAACACATAAAGTCAAGGACTTTGTCTGTGGTCTACGCGTTACTGACCATAATTTAAAGTCATTCCGCGCTTGCCCTTCATAGTTATATGTAATTTCTAACCCGCAATACTTCTACACTAGTGTAATGAATATAGACATTTTCAAATTTCTCTCAAAATAACAGTTTGTGTAAAAACAAATTCCTCGTCCTAAGAAACGCGTGGCAAATGTTAGGTTGTCGCACAACAATGTTTGCTTGTTGTCAATGAGACAAACCTGTAACTGCGAATGTCAAATAGCAAGTAAGTATGGTTTAACAATGGTGTTTAAAGATTATTGTCTCTGAGATCAACAAACCGGATTTTCAAAATGCCTAAAGTAAAATAGTAAAATGTATTTGAGAAAATGAAGATTGATAAACTTTGGATCTCAACTGAATGTAGGGAAATGAATTGTGATTATGATCTAATTATATCTCCTACTTTCATCATTACATAATTAAAAATTATGGGAGTATATCAAAAACTCCGTAACTTTCGAAACGGCTACTCCAGTGGATATAAAGACAAAACCATTAAATTATTTTTTACCTAAGCTCGCGTGCGCTTAAAGAAACAAAAGTGAATACATTTAGAAGTAAATTCATAGAGCATTATTAATATATTCCTGTAGGATATTACCTGCTCTCGCAGGGCAAGGACTTCCTGGTCTACAATTTCCATCAGTATTCCGATGACTGCTTCTGCAACACATTGATAATTGGATATATTAAAAATGTTTAAATAACTAAAACAATAATTATACCTTACTTCACAAATACTTAAATCTTGTTATACACTATGCAAATTTATATTAAAAAATAAATGTGTGTTAAGTTGTAAAATTCCCATTTCTTAAGCTAATCTGGTAACAACTAAAAGTTTTCAGTTGTATATTAACATTTTTATACGAGTAAATTAGTTTCTTTGAAACACTAAAAAGTACAGGGATACTCTTCAGTTTTAAGTATGCGAGTGGTTGTGAGAAAATATTTTTAATATCTCAATGGTCAATGAATAAAATAGGAATGTCTAGATTTGCAAACACTTTATAACGTGCTGCAATATTGCGTATAGCAATTTAAGCTTAAGAAATAAAGCCATAACATTTACAAATTCTCTTGTCATCATGCCTACATTAATTGTTAATATAATATTAAGAATTTACTATATTAAAATTCAATATTTTTAGAATAAATTGTTCTGGAAAACTATTTAAGATAAAAAAATGTATTTTAAACAAACTAAAATTAATTTAATTTGAATTTCTAAAGAAAACAAAAATTTGTTCTAGCAAGTCATGTAAATTGATAACATAATAACTTAGCAATGAAAAGTGTATATGTTTCTCATTTTTTGTAAAAAAATTTTGCATTCTAATAAAAATGTAAGAATATTGAAAATCATATTTTAAACTTTGTTTAGGTCTTTACATATTTTAAGTAGACTATTCATGGGACAACTCATTCATGCTGCCCAAAGACAAAAAACTGTCAAAATAGATTTACTTCGTTTCTATTTTGTGCCCTGCTGCCCCTTTTGTGGTTCCATAGTGTAGTGTAAATTCAGAGGGGTTGAAATGTTGTTGTGAATAAAGTCAATAGAAAGCAAAAAGCCTGTAAATCCGCAGTCATATATTGTGATTGGAAAAATTAGATTATAAGGTGCTAATGTATTAACAGTTGATCTTCATGTGCAATGCACTAAAATCATTTTACTCAATTTGCCTCATTAATACCTACTTTTAGTAATTTTTTGAACTAAGTGAAAAGGAACCAATAGTTTAATAGAATATATATATATATATATATATATATATATATATATATATATATATATATATATATTTGTGTTTAATAGAATATATATATATATATATATATATATATATATATATATTGAAATTTCCTCTTTCTTTGCTACTTACACACTTTCAATCCATTACTCAAATTACACGCGAGTACGACACGATATAGCTTTTGTTTGCTGTTTCAATACATTATTTATTTCATTAATAAATCCCTTACAAATTTAACTATGTTATAAATATACAACTATAATGGCTTACCTTCCGCGTTTTCGCTAACTGGTGTTACGGAGACTTGGCTCCCCTCTGGGAAAAAAGTTCTAGATTTTAGAATATGTTTTGTATCTGTGCAAAGTCACTATTACTTACGACTAGATTCAAAGGTTGAGCAAATGTAAACAGTTTTTTATGTTGTTTTACTTTATAGAAAAATTGAAGGCTTGACATGCATTAGCTCGCAATGGAAATTATTATAATTCTATAGTTTTTAATAAATTTTGGGTTTGCTTGAGAAATAATCTATAAGCTTTACTCAAACTTACATTTATAAGCACTTTATTTTCATATTTGTTTTGATGGAAAATACCATCATAATCAGTGATACTACAACACAATTAGAAATGCAACTGAAAGAGAGCTGGAATGTTTCTTATAATAATGTTTATTCAGGAATGTTTTTGGTTTTGTTTCAAAATTGTAAAAGTATGAAAAAAGTTCGTAGGCTATACAATATTGTTTTTAATGAAACTAGTAACTTTTATAAATACTAAAGAATGTTAAAATTATTTTAGAAAGTTATTGAAGAAGATTGGAGGGTTGGGTAACGCTATTGCGCAGGCGCCCTGTGATCGTAAAAGTTGTCGATAATGAGCATATGAAACTCGTCTTTTTGGTTTTCAGGATTTATTTTATCTCAGTTTTCGTTAAAAACTTTTAGAATTAAGTGTTTTTTAACACTTTGACTTTTAATGGGTAGTATTCACATAATATCCAAGATTGAAGTTTGCAACGATCGATGACTGCCAAGTCAAACGATAATACTGTCACTTTTATTATGTTTTGACTGGTTTATTTTTATTTAGAATTACAATTAGGAAACAATAGAAGGAAACCTCTAATGTTGGCGAGTTCCACCAATTAGATTCTTAACAATTTACACGAAATACGTTCTGCCTTTTGTATCTTCTACATTCCCCGTTACTCAGTGAATTTCTTTGTGGATTGTACGGTAAAGCGCTATAAGTCCATACGAACTAGAAGAGTTTATAATTAGTATATTCCTAAAAAGTGAAATCAGTAACGGTGAAAAATTATATTGTAAAATATGTTTCTCCAAAATTAAGTAGCGTGGATGTGTTTTGTAATATTTTGTAACAAATGTATGCTTTATATTTTATTTTTATTTAACCCAAATGATTTCTTTTATAATTATGTTCATTTCTGAAATATAATATTTTTATTTAATGGTTTATTGTCAAGGTTTAAGTAATACAACAACTCTTTGGATATATTTTATTAGTGTATTTTGGAATCAAGTAATGAATAATTTATTAAATTTTATTCTTAGTATAAGTGCTCGGAGTGAATCCGAATGTATGTATTTTTGTTGTTGTTTTGTTATTATAAATACAAGAAGTGCCATTAGTTTTAAGGACTATAAAATGAATATATAGTGTGGTGGAGAACAATATATTCATATTCTTAATTGTTGTTTAATTATTTATGAACCGCTAATAGTTTTTGCTGCGCTTGTTTCAAATTTCTTTATAAAGAAAGAAAATTTGTAATGAAATATTAACAAAATTACTCGGGACAGTTTGATCATAAAAGTGGTGTCAAACTTTGCAACTACGTCTTTATTAAGAAAATTTTTTAAAAATTGTAATATATATCTACTAGAGTAATGAAATACTATTTGGTATCTAAGTTAACATTCTCAGTTACATTATAATTTGCAAATGGAAGTAATCTATAATGTTAGCTTATATTAAATAAAAATATTCTTTGTATTTTTTTACTACTCCAAATTACTATTTTGTCATTTTTTTATGGCAAATAGGTCTGGAAAACCTGACTGTAGTCACTGAGTAAGCTCCACACTTCACCCAAGTACTAGCCAACTTTTAGAGAAACCTGTACTGGTAACATCTTACTGGCAATGTTTTCTTAGTTTTTGCTTGAAGTAGGAAAATATAATGATTTTACATAACTATATTATAACTTACAAGCATAATTTTAATAATAAAAAATCGTTCAACTTAATTGGAAAAAACTTTTAATTGTTTTATAACTTTAAAATGACAATCTTACCGTCACTCTTCTCAATGCTTGTATGGTTACCTTCATCCCTCTCCTTCACCCTCCCACAGCAGAACAATGCTGAAACCGCCATAAAAATACTAAGTTATTTGCAGCACAACCGAACTATCCAATGTTTTAGTAATAAATTAACTTTCTTATTTGTAAACACTGTGTAAAGTTTTAATACATATATTTACATAAAAGGCTAATTTTCCTAAATACTGGCGGTTAGGTTGCTTTCAAATTTGAAAAATATGATTAATAAAATGTTAAGAATAATCAAGCATTCTGATCAATGTATACGCTTTCATCCTAAAAAATAGGGCCAGTCTCAAAGTCTTACAGTAAATTATATATTTTAACATTGAACCTTCAATCAGAAGATGGGCAGCAACATTAATACTTGATGAACTGCGCAGAGCCAACTAACAGTGGACAATATTAATTGTTACTAACATTACAACGTTTTTGTTAAATAAACATTTAAACGTAGACAGTAGGAATCAAACTATCAAAACTTTACTAGACAATGTTTTGTTCATAGGTTTAAAAAATATAAATACTGTATACTCAACATGTGTTTTATCACATACATAATAAAATCCCAGTCCTGAAAAAGAACACCTGAGCCAACCGAAACTGACTGACCAACCTATACCGCCCAAGATGCAAAAAAACCAATTGTTTTAACTTCAAAATAAAGTTGACATTTAACTGATCAGAAATAAAAAACATTACCAGGTCGGATCAAGAATTAAACTTATAACAAAACGTCAAACCTATTAGTAGTTTTAAAAACATCAATTCTTCCTGTATCTAACGGGAGGTCAATATGTTTTATTCGACCCTAAAATAAATCAGAAATAAAAACAAATTAACTGGATTCGATTAGACACAAGCGTAGTTAAACAAAAGTTGATGCAATTAGGCTTACATGCAAAATGTATCATCCCATGATGTAAAAAAAGAATCCGTAATTAGAAATATTACGGGTAATATCAGACTCGTTAGGTGTTAAACAAATGGTCTGAGAAGAATAAATTCATCATGTATCGAACCAGACATCATAGATCTTCATCCCAAATAATAATAAACTAAAGTAATTTTGGAGATCCCGACACACACTACCTGTTTCATAAAAGCCGAAACAATACCTGTTTCTACTTATACAAACAGAAATAGAAATAGTCACACAAAGTCCTGCACGAATCGCACAAAATACACATTTTTGCTAAGACGTCATAACTCTAGCCAAATCGACTAAACATTAAATTTAAAGAAAGGAAGTCACATGTTCAATAACAGACTGAAAAGCGTTTCAAACATTCATTATGGTATCGGTAAAGTCATTACCCAAGAGGTCAATACGTATTATCAGATGTAACACACAGTCATAATTAATCACTACATTCAAGAGGAGGTCCAAATCCAATGGCTTTCTAAGAAATATAAGTAAATATATCAATTTAAGTCAACAGAAGTCAATATGTATCACCAGATGTAGCATGCAGACAGAATTAGTCACTATATTAAAGGGAAGGTCCAAATCCAATGGCTTAGTAACAAAACATAAGTAAATATTTCAATTTAAGTCAACAGAAGTCAATATGTATCACCAGATGTAGCATACAGTCAGAATTAGTCACTATATTAAAGGGAAGGTCCAAATCCAATGGCGTAGTAACAAAACATAAGTAAATATTTCAATTTAATTCAACAGAAGTCAATATGTATCATCAGATGTAGCACGCAGTCAGAATTAGTCACTATATTAAAGGAAAGGTCCAAATCCAATGGCTTAGTAACAAAACATAAGTAAATATTTCAATTTAAGTCAACAGAAGTCAATATGTATCATAAGATGTAGCACGCAGTCAGAATTAGTCACTATATTAAAGGGAAGGTCCAAATCCAATGGCTTAGTAACAAAACATAAGTAAATATTTCAATTTAATTCAACAGAAGTCAATATGTATCATCAGATGTAGCACGCAGTCAGAATTAGTCACTATATTAAAGGGAAGGTCCAAATCCAATGGCTTAGTAACAAAACATAAGTAAATATTTCAATTTAAGTCAACAGAAGTCAATATGTATCACCAGATGAAGCATACAGTCAGAATTAGTCACTATATTAAAGGGAAGGTCCAAGTCCAATGGCTTAGTAACAAAACATAGGTAAATATTTCAATTTAAGTCAACAGAAGTCAATATGTATCACCAGATGAAGCATACAGTCAGAATTAGTCACTATATTAAAGGGAAGGTCAAAATCCAATGGCTTAGTAACAAAACATAAGTAAATATTTCAATTTAAGCCAACAGAAGTCATATGTATCACGAGATGAAGCATACAGTCAGAATTAGTCACTATATTAAAGGGAAGGTCCAAGTCCAATGGCTTAGTAACAAAACATAAGTAAATATTTCAATTTAAGTCAACAGAAGTCAATATGTATCACCAGATGAAGCATACAGTCAGAATTAGTCACTATATTAAAGAGAAGGTCCAAATCCAATGGCTTAGTAACAAAACATAAGTAAATATTTCAATTTAAGTCAACAGAAGTCAATATGTATCACCAGATGAAGCATACAGTCAGAATTAGTCACTATATTAAAGGGAAGGTCCAAATCCAATGGCTTAGTAACAAAACATAAGTAAATATTTCAATTTAAGCCAACAGAAGTCATATGTATCACGAGATGAAGCATACAGTCAGAATTAGTCACTATATTAAAGGGAAGGTCCAAGTCCAATGGCTTAGTAACAAAACATAAGTAAATATTTCAATTTAAGTCAACAGAAGTCAATATGTATCACCAGATGAAGCATACAGTCAGAATTAGTCACTATATTAAAGGGAAGGTCCAAATCCAATGGCTTAGTAACAAAACATAAGTAAATATTTCAATTTAAGCCAACAGAAGTCATATGTATCACGAGATGAAGCATACAGTCAGAATTAGTCACTATATTAAAGGGAAGGTCCAAGTCCAATGGCTTAGTAACAAAACATAAGTAAATATTTCAATTTAAGTCAACAGAAGTCAATATGTATCACCAGATGAAGCATACAGTCAGAATTAGTCACTATATTAAAGGGAAGGTCCAAACCCAATGGCTTAGTAACAAAACATAAGTAAATATTTCAATTTAAGTCAACAGAAGTCAATATGTATCACCAGATGTAGCATACAGTCAGAATTAGTCACTATATTAAAGGAAGGTCCAAATCCAATGGCTTAGTAACAAAACATAAGTAAATATTTCAATTTAAGTCAACAGAAGTCAATATGTATCACCAGATGTAGCATACAGTCAGAATTAGTCACTATATTAAAGGGAAGGTCCAAATCCAATGGCTTAGTAACAAAACATAAGTAAATATTTCAATTTAAGTCAACAGAAGTCAATATGTATCACCAGATGAAGCATACAGTCAGAATTAGTCACTATATTAAAGGGAAGGTCCAAAGCCAATGGCTTAGTAACAAAACATAAGTAAATATTTCAATTTAAGTCAACAGAAGTCAATATGTATCACCAGATGAAGCATACAGTCAGAATTAGTCACTGTATTAAAGGGAAGGTCCAAATCCAATGGCTTAGTAACAAAACATAAGTAAATATTTCAATTTAAGTCAACAGAAGTCAATATGTATCACCAGATGAAGCATACAGTCAGAATTAGTCACTATATTAAAGGGAAGGTCCAAATCCAATGGCTTAGTAACAAAACATAAGTAAATATTTCAATTTAAGTCAACAGAAGTCAATATGTATCACCAGATGAAGCATACAGTCAGAATTAGTCACTATATTAAAGAGAAGGTCTAAATCCAATGGCTTAGTAACAAAACATAATTAAATATTTCAATTTAAGTCAACAGAAGTCAATATGTATCACCAGATGTAGCATGCAGACAGAATTAGTCACTATATTAAAGGGAAGGTCCTAATCCAATGGCTCAGTAACAAAACATAAGTAAATATTTCAATTTAAGTCAACAGAAGTCAATATGTATCACCAGATGTAGCATGCAGTCAGAATTAGTCACTATATTAAAGGGAAGGTCCAAATCCAATGGCTTAGTAACAAAACATAAGTAAATATTTCAATTTAAGTCAACAGAAGTCAATATGTATCACCAGATGAAGCATACAGTCAGAATTAGTCACTATATTAAAGGGAAGGTCCAAATCCAATGGCTTAGTAACAAAACATAAGTAAATATTTCAATTTAAGCCAACAGAAGTCAATATGTATCACCAGATGAAGCATACAGTCAGAATTAGTCACTATATTAAAGGGAAGGTCCAAATCCAATGGCTTAGTAACAAAACATAAGTAAATATTTCAATTTAAGTCAACAGAAGTCAATATGTATCACGAGATGAAGCATACAGTCAGAATTAGTCACTATATTAAAGGGAAGGTCCAAGTCCAATGGCTTAGTAACAAAACATAAGTAAATATTTCAATTTAAGTCAACAGAAGTCAATATGTATCACCAGATGAAGCATACAGTCAGAATTAGTCACTATATTAAAGGGAAGGTCCAAATCCAATGGCTTAGTCACAAAACATAAGTAAATATTTCAATTTAAGTCAACAGAAGTCAATATGTATCACCAGATGTAGCATACAGTCAGAATTAGTCACTATATTAAAGGGAAGGTCCAAATCCAATGGCTTAGTAACAAAATATAAGTAAATATTTCAATTTAAGTCAACAGAAGTCAATATGTATCACCAGATGAAGCATACAGTCAGAATTAGTCACTATATTAAAGGGAAGGTCCAAATCCAATGGCTTGGTAACAAAACATAAGTAAATATTTCAATTTAAGTCAACAGAAGTCAATATGTATCACCAGATGAAGCATACAGTCAGAATTAGTCACTATATTAAAGGGAAGGTCCAAATCCAATTGGCTTAGTAACAAAACATAAGTAAATATTTCAATTTAAGTCAACAGAAGTCAATATGTATTACCAGATGAAGCATACAGTCAGAATTAGTCACTATATTAAAGGGAAGGTCCAAATCCAATGGCTTAGTAACAAAACATAAGTAAATATTTCAATTTAAGTCAACAGAAGTCAATATGTATCACCAGATGAAGCATACAGTCACAATTATTCACTATATTAAAGGGAAGGTTCAAATCCAATGGCTTAGTAACAAAACATAAGTAAATATTTCAATTTAAGTCAACAGAAGTCAATATGTATCACCAGATGAAGCATACAGTCAGAATTAGTCACTATATTAAAGGGAAGGTCCAAATCCAATGGCTTAGTAACAAAACATAAGTAAATATTTCAATTTAAGCCAACAGAAGTCATATGTATCACGAGATGAAGCATACAGTCAGAATTAGTCACTATATTAAAGGGAAGGTCCAAATCCAATGGCTTAGTAACAAAACATAAGTAAATATTTCAATTTAAGCCAACAGAAGTCAATATGTATCACCAGATGAAGTATACAGTCAGAATTAGTCACTATATTAAAGGGAAGGTCCAAATCCAATGGCTTAGTAACAAAACATAAGTAAATATTTCAATTTAGTCAACAGAAGTCAATATGTATCACGAGATGAAGCATACAGTCAGAATTAGTCACTATATTAAAGGGAAGGTCCAAGTCCAATGGCTTAGTAACAAAACATAAGTAAATATTTCAATTTAAGTCAACAGAAGTCAATATGTATCACCAGATGAAGCATACAGTCAGAATTAGTCACTATATTAAAGGGAAGGTCCAAATCCAATGGCTTAGTAACATAACATAAGTAAATATTTCAATTTAAGTCAACAGAAGTCAATATGTATCACCAGATGAAGCATACAGTCAGAATTAGTCACTATATTAAAGGGAAGGTCCAAATCCAATGGCTTAGTAACAAAACATAAGTAAATATTTCAATTTAAGTCAACAGAAGTCAATATGTATCACCAGATGTAGCATACAGTCAGAATTAGTCACTATATTAAAGGGAAGGTCCAAATCCAATGGCTTAGTAACAAAACATAAGTAAATATTTCAATTTAAGTCAACAGAAGTCAATATGTATCACGAGATGAAGCATACAGTCAGAATTAGTCACTATATTAAAGGGAAGGTCCAAATCCAATGGCTTAGTAACAAAACATAAGTAAATATTTCAATTTAAGTCAACAGAAGTCAATATGTATCACCAGATGAAGCATACAGTCAGAATTAGTCACTATATTAAAGGGAAGGTCCAAATCCAATTGGCTTAGTAACAAAACATAAGTAAATATTTCAATTTAAGTCAACAGAAGTCAATATGTATCACCAGATGAAGCATACAGTCAGAATTAGTCACTATATTAAAGGGAAGGTCCAAATCCAATGGCTTAGTAACAAAACATAAGTAAATATTTCAATTTAAGTCAACAGAAGTCAATATGTATCACCAGATGAAGCATACAGTCACAATTATTCACTATATTAAAGGGAAGGTCCAAATCCAATGGCTTAGTAACAAAACATAAGTAAATATTTCAATTTAAGTCAACAGAAGTCAATATGTATCACCAGATGAAGCATACAGTCAGAATTAGTCACTATATTAAAGGGAAGGTCCAAATCCAATGGCTTAGTAACAAAACATAAGTAAATATTTCAATTTAAGTCAACAGAAGTCAATATGTATCACCAGATGAAGCATACAGTCAGAATTAGTCACTATATTAAAGGGAAGGTCCAAATCCAATGGCTTGGTAACAAAACATAAGTAAATATTTCAATTTAAGTCAACAGAAGTCAATATGTATCACCAGATGTAGCATGCAGTCAGAATTATTCACTATATTAAAGGGAAGGTCTATATCCAATGGCTTAGTAACAAAACATAAGTAAATATTTCAATTTAAGTCAACAGAATTCAATATGTATCACCAGATGAAGCATACAGTCAGAATTAGTCACTATATTAAAGGGAAGGTCCAAATCCAATGGCTTAGTAACAAAACATAAGTAAATATTTCAATTTAATACACAATATCAAGAGCACAGTGGTACAATATATTACAATAAAAATATTGAAAAGAACCCCAATACCACAAAAATAATCAAAAATAACAAATAAGACAAGTTACTTAAGATTAAACCCTTATGTACATTTCGATGACGATGTCATCATCATCAGAGGGTCTTGTTACAAAACACAATCTAGCTCACAAGAAGTTACAAACTAGAATGATGGTTTGTAACTAGAAATCATCATTCTAGTTTGTAACTTCTTGTGAGCTAGATTGTGTTTTGTAACAAGACCCTCTGATGATGATGACATCGTCATCGAAATGTACATAAGGGTTTAATCTTAAGTAACTTGTCTTATTTGTTATTTTTGATTATTTTTGTGGTATTGGGGTTCTTTTCAATATTTTTATTGTAATTTCAATTTAAGTCAACAGAAGTCAATATGTATCATCAGATGTAGCACGCAGTCAGAATTAGTCACTATATTAAAGGGAAGGTCTAAATCCAATGGCTTAGTAACAAAACATAAGTAAATATTTCAATTTAAGTCAACAGAAGTCAATATGTATCACCAGATGTAGCATGCAGACAGAATTAGTCACTATATTAAAGGGAAGGTTAAATTCTATTTAATATATAACTAAACGATCATAAATATTCCTATTTAGGTAACTATAAGTCTGACTGTACTGTAAGTATTATCTGAGATACTAAGTTGTCATATTTAAGCGTTGTGTTAAAGGGGAGGTCCAAATTCTTTAAATGTGATAGAAAACATACCTACATTTTTCAGTTTTATAAATGGGATGTTATTTTGTCTCAACAGATGTAGCATAGGCTCAGATTATACTACTGGGATGGTCCAAATAAGTGGTATTTAAGATATACTTAATAACCAATTTATAATAGCAGATATTAATATGCATCAGATGCAGCACAGCCTCAAAAACAATCATTATATTTTAAAAATAAAAACTTTCCATCTCAGGCACTGGAAATTTTCATAATCGGGTTTATTATTGTAAATGTCGCCAAATCAAAACATTCAAATCTGTATTCGAGCTATGTAATAGAAGTAAGTTTATAAATTGACCCATATGTATATATATATATATATATATATATATATATATATATATATATATATATATATATATATATATATATTAGTATAGGCCTACATATTCCTACCAAAATAGTGAAATTATTATTACTGTTAATACTTATAATTACTTATAATGACTGTTAAACGATCAATATTATTTTTGCACTTACTTCTCACTGCGTTTGCAAAGCGTCTAGATAATTTTCCCATCGTGTTGCTTGTGCAAATGTTTGGAAAAAACTAACAAAATATCTATAGAAACAGATTTTAAATTGTTTAATTGTTACATTTGGCTGAATTAATTGTTGTACTTTGTTTAGTTGATATTGGTTTTTAATAATTTATAAATAGTGTAAAAACTCAGTTTCAAACTGTATTGGCCAATCATCCTCACTACGAGGCCCGCGGCCCGCATGCGGCCCTTATAACGATTTTTTGGGGCCCTCAGACTGTTAAAATTTTGATAAATCTCTGTTTCTTCACTACCTGCTAACATAGATGTCATATTAGAGACCTGGGAAATATTTCGATCATCGATTACAAAGTATTAACAAATTCAAGTATTTCTGGAGTCAAGTAAAATACACTTTCCTACTCTTTTATGTATAAAACGATTGATTTATTTTAGTGATGTAATAATAAATGTCCCGTGTACTTGCAGCCCTGGGTAAAACTTGATGCAAATCACTTGCTCTCTAAGAAATCCTTGTGAAGATCCCTGATACAGGCTATGCAGTAGGCCTACGTGAAGATAATAAAGTTGAAAGTTAGTTAAAATAATAGGAACATGAGTATGCTCTGGTGTGGGTAACTGTCAAGCAGACTGCTGACGTACTCAGAATCTCATTCATTGTCTCTGTAGGAGATGTCTCCCCAATACATCTTCGTGTAGAAGGAATCATAAGGAACCGAAAGGAGAAGGTTAAGAATGATACCTCTCTGGTACTGGGAGTGGGTGTGAAATGTTTTAAAGGGAATCATTAGTATATCTTTGCATTATTCACACTATGCATGCTATTCTAGACAATACTTCATAGCCCATTTGTGTAGTGTTTTAACGTTTAGGGTTAATGCGACCTATAAAGGAGGACGCAGAAATTACCACCTGCTGTAATATATGCCTATAGAAGAGGCACATTGACACCTAAGCGCTGCGGACTGAAGTACCAAGTTGGAGGTATATCGTATTCTATACATCCTGTACCTTACAGTATCCACTGGATTATACTTATCTCTGTTTCATGACTCGTAATCTAGGTGGGCAGTGTTAGGTGAGAAAAAGTTGTAGCATGAGTGTCACAGACCCTGTTTTCGACTATGAGCCAATGAGCATGCGTTCATTGTAATACAATCTGATTTAAATTAGTTGCGTAATGATTCAAAATGAAAGGTCTCTAGAAAAAATTGCATTTTGGATTCAAGCCTACTGTCCTTAACAAGGGTTTGAAGTTTCGAGTTTAACAAATAAAAGCCAATGAAAGTTTCATTCTCTTGTGCGTTGATTCATATTGTTTAAAATTTTTGAACTCTTTAACTTTATTATTAGAGCATAACTGAATCAAGGCATGATAACTTTTTTTAAAGAAATTAAAATTAAAACTATGAATGTGGTATCCGAATTCTTCTCGAAATTAAATATGATGTTATGTAGATCTTATGAGCATAAGTAATGAGATTTAGAATTTTTTGATCTTAGAAGTCTCTTCTAGAACATTTTAATAAACAAAATTTTTGAAGAACTGTTGGCCGCAAAAAATTAAGTGTTATATGTTTGTATTGTTGAATTATGCGTACTTCGTTGCAAATATTATTATGAAACTCCAGCTTGATGTTAATTTTATGTCGAATTTGATTTGTTAGCTAAGCGGTATGAGCTCAGCCGTTAACTGAAACCTTTAGTGTAAATGTGGACGTGCTTGAACGCATACAGTACTGCCGATAAGGGATAACACGTGACTTAAGATGCTTATCCTCGTTGCTCTGTTTTAAGCCAGATATCGAGAGCTGTCAACGTGCACATATAGGTACAAAGTTATCAGTTTTGATCAAGGGATTTACTGTCCAGACAACACTAGTAACACTGTCAACACCACTAGATTGAGGAATCTGTTTTGTCACTTATCATTAAAGCAGGAAAATGTTAAAAAACGTATTATTGAGTTTACAGTGAATAAAAGAGGCTATCAAGTCGTAGGTTCAACTGTTTTCTGTTTCCAAGAAAATATGTCTTAGTTGTCAAGTGTGAAATAAGAAAATAATGTTCTCTCCTTATCTCCCATGAACGACACAGATGCAAGCGTTGATGTCACCAACAAACGCCTTATTATTACAGATGATAAGAAAACCTTTCTTAAACTCAGGCTTGCGGTTATTTTTCAATAGATGCAATAACAAATATCATCTAATGAACTGTTATGTCATAAATGTGTTAAGTGACACATTGGACGAACACTGGTAATTAGGTATTAGTGATGAGTGATTAGGTGTATTAGGTACAAATTAGGTGTATTAGTGATTAGGTATATTAGGTATAAATTAGGTGTATTAGTGATTAGGTATATTACAAATTATATTAGGTACAAATAAGGTGTATTAGTGATTAGGTATATTAGGTATAAATTATGTGTATTCGTGATTAAGTATTAGTAATTAAGTATATTAGGTACAAATTAGGTGTATTAGTGATTAGGTATATTAGGTACAAATTAGGTGTATTAGTGATTAGGTATATTAGGTACAAATTGGTGTATTAGTGATTAGGTATATTAGGTACAAATTAGGTGTATTAGTGATTAGATATATATTAGGTACAAATTAGGTGTATTAGTGATTAGGTATATTAGATACAAATTAGGCGTATTAGTGATTAGGTATATTAGGTATAAATTAGGTGTATTGGTGGTTATATATATTAGGTATAAATTAGGTGCATTAGTGATTAGGTATAAAATAGGTGTATTAGTGATTAGATATATTAGGTACAAATTAGGTGTATTAGTGATTAGGTACAAATTAGGGGGTTTAAATAGAGATACGCAGTATCTCTACGAGACTCGTAGTATAAGGTCTTTTATTACAAAGAGCCTATGCGTTTTTATTTGTAAAAGTAAGTAGGCCTACTAATTTTCTAACACTAATTTTTATCATTGTTATAACAACTATTTTCAACACTTCATTAGTTTTATTTCTTATAAGTGGTCAAATACGTTTTTAATGTAATAGTGTCTTGGGATTTCAAAAAAAAAACAACAATATCTAACAAAGTGTAAAATAAAGTAGCTATTCCAATTTGAGTGCAATCCAAAAACCTTACAAAGTTCACGCACGTGATTAAAGCTTAAAAGGGAGACGTGATTTTGTTTTTGCCAGGTTTAGGTTTTATGGAAACAGATAAAACTTCTTATTATGAAATTATATAATGTGAGGTTAAGTAGTGTTGCCGATCAATGTTTACTTAGATAAATGTTTACCAAATTATCTCGGTTTATTATCAGTGGCGCTGAGCATATGGAGAATTGTGATAAGAAGCAATTGCTTATTTACACTGATCTAGACGAGTTTAAGTTTTTATGGTTACTTGAATTTTCATAAATTATATAATAGGCCCATACAGTAGAATCTCGAAATTCCGAGTCCAGAATTTACGAGCTTCTGATAAGTCCAAACTTGTCCTATATGAGTCTATTTTATCTATTTGAAAGAAAATGATTAATCGGGCTTCCAAACAATGTTTACATCAATCCGATATGTAAAGGAACTTAGTCAGGCTTCCAAGAAATGTTCATATAAATCCGGTATGCAAAGGAAATGAGTAGGGCTTCAAAGAAATGTTCATATCAATACAGTATACGAAGGTACTGAGTCGGGCTTCCAAGAAATGTTCATATAAATCCGGTATGCAAAGGAAGTCAGTAGGGCTTCAAAGAAATGTTCATATCAATACAGTATACGAAGGTACTGAGTCGGGCTTCCAAGAAATGTTCATATCAATACGGTATGCAAAGGAAATGAGTCGAACTTCCAATAAATGTTCGTATGTTCGTATCTATATGGTATGAAAGGAAATGAGTCTGGCTTCCAATAAATGTTCATATTAATATGCTATGCAAGGGAAATGAAAAGGTTTGAATAAAAATTTATAAATAATTCTTGTATTTGAATAACCTCAGATATTATAAATCAGAATGTATGTATCTACGTTGGTCTGCAGAATATTTGAAGAGGTTAAAACTAACTGAAGTTAAGATATATTTCTCAGAACACTTTTATTTATATTTATACACTTACTTACAACATATACATTATACATATATATTTTATTTCTAATTAATATAAATCTATATACGCAAATAAGTTAGGGTTTAACAATGTCGCTGTACACATACAAAAGTTGGGTTAGCACGCGCGCGCTCGATCGCACTCTCCCTTATAAATGTAAAAGTGTGTATTATTCAGAATAAGATGTCTTATCGGATCTCGTGTTAGATCCGGGAGAAGACGCTGTAGTCTTATTCGGCGTGGAGTAGAGATGTAGAGGTAGCCCGTACTCTGGCGGTGGCCGGATGACAGTTGGCAGGTAGGCAGTGCCTGCGTACGGTGCGGAAAGGAACCGCCGAGCAATTGGACTGTAGTGACTTCGGTGAAATGACGTACATGAAGAACCCAAAGGGGAGAAAGCCGACCGCGGCTCTTCGCTCTCATTGCACACCTGACTAAAGTACAAAATATAACAAGTTAGGAATAAATACAATATTCTTTTATTCCATCTTCACTTGAGATACTAGTTTTCACTAAAAACACTTGAACATCTATTAGTAAATTACACTTGCCTATAGTACCACTTACTTTTTTGATTACTGAAGACGTCTTTTTCTGGAGATGTGTAATATTTTAAACTTCGTTACGGTCTTACTTGACAATGGATAATATCTTCCGAAAGGGCCGTCTTCAATAATCAAGAAACGTAAATGCTACTATAGGCAAAAGTAACATAGGCTACTAATTTATGTTTAAGTCTTTTTAATGAATAAATACAACCTCTACCCTCCACTCCTGTAAATTCTTAAAGGGCGCAATTAACTTTGTTAATATCATTGAACATTTTTTCTACCATAAGACGATGTTGTAAATTATATGTAAAAGAGTTTCGTCTAAAATACTTAAGGCAATACAATTTCTTAACTATCTCAAGCCTTTATTGGTGTAATTGATGTTCTTATTTTGTCGATTTTATATATTATATATTTTCTTTCATTATTGATTAATTTGTTTTTAATTTATAAAGCTCTATTTACATCTAGATGATTTCAATTTTATCTTGAACAGATATCTTAAATTTCTGTATATTTTAATGTTTATTTAAATTTTTTCTCAAGTACTATTTTGTAATTTCTAAACTGATATTTTTATGATTATCATTTACGCGTATTTTGTAGTACACAATAGGACTGCTATAATTATTTAAGGCATTGTTTAATATAAAAAATATTCTTCATTTGAAATAAATGTCCCTACTTTCCCTTATGAAGGGACATCGTCGTCGAAACTAGTCCATTTGTGTTAATAAACTATTGTCTTTTTTTAATAAACTAATGTGTAGTGAGATTTAGAGTAAACTGTTTTAATTTTTACGTTTGTGTTATTGATTTTTCTCAACATTTTCCTGATACATACGTAAATAGTGCCCGTGCGATGGTACTTTCCGCACCGTATCATGCCTGCCGCGAAGTCACAAGGTTGACAACCGTACTTGACGCTGCCAAAGATGGAAACTATTTCCAGTCGTTCCACTTGAACCACAGTTGTTACACTCTTATGCTCGATTTCTAAACCTCAGTCACCTTCAAACTCATTGTAACAATACGTCAGTAATGTCTGAACCGCACAGCAAGGTATACGTGTTACAGCGGATATTAAAGAATGTCAATATCCTCGGTGGATGTCGAAACACATAAATCAAGTTGGTGAGAGAGCAGTTATCCCATCTTAACCTAACCTAACCTATCATTTGGTAAAATACCAACTAACCCATCTTAAATTAACCTAACCTACCATTTGGTGTAACACCAGATAACTTATCTTAACCTAACTTAACCTATCATTTGGTGAAAGACCAACTAATCCATCCTAACCTAACATAACCTATAATTTGGTGTAATACCAGATATCCCATCTCAACCTAACCTAATCTATCATTTGGTGTAACACCAGCTAACTTATCTTAACCTAACCTAACCTACCATTTGGTGAAATACCAACTAGCCCATCTTAACCTAACCTAACCTACCATTTGGTGAAAGACCATCTAACCCATTCCAACTTTACCTAATCTACCATAGATCGTTAGTGTTTGTCGACATTAACAGGCGAAGATTCATATGTGTGTTAACATTAGCAAAATAATCGGTCTTTCAACTTAAGCTCTTTGAGATATCTATCTTTAATTTCCATATATCGATTATTTACAGTCATATTAATTTCTTCTAAAATTAACTTAAATTATCGACTTTAAAAGCCTAAAGCTAATCATATTTCGGTATGGAAAAACTAAATGGAAAAAATCTGCTGCTCTTCCTTCCAGAATACTTACTTTTCTGGTAAAGTAAAATCACTTTTCCTCCAAATGTCTCTAGCATTCTCGGGAAGTAGGAAATGGTCCAACCTTTTCAAACGGGACTTGTTTCTCCACTATTGTTTTATCGCAGAACATAATGTATTTCAGTAAGGAGGTAAGTTTTAAATAGTGTTTTAGTTTTATTTTTTTTATTGACTTGTTATAAATAAGCGAAATGAAGTACGATGAATTTTACATTTTATATAACTGTCTGTTAATCTTTAGTTATTGAATGAAAAATAAGATACATAATCCAAGTTACAAAACATGCAACAAAATAAACAAACGCCCTAAAGTAGACACAATAAAATTCGCTATTAGAAAAAAGTAGATAAAAAATAGAAATAAATCAATTAAAAAACTGTCCTTAAAAGTAGTCCTATACACCAACTTGAGCATAAAAATATTGATAAATCAGGTAAATTAACAGAGAGGTATATTTTGGCAGTCACATCTAATCTGGAAACTCTTTTCCGTTTTGACAATAACGAAACAACGCTTGTAAACTCTCCCACCTGAACTTGACACAGTTGGCTGATACGAACTGGCGTCGCCTTCACCTTTCCGATCGTATCACCAGAGGTATCAATGTCGCCGATTCTAATCCATCCGACAAGTGATCTATAATTAGATTGATGTCAAGGGATAAACCTAAATAAGGAAGTGTTGACAATTGTTGCCAAGGCAACGTAAGATTCACAGATGTTTTTTTCCAACCACGTTTCTCCACGTGACATGATAAGTCCATGTGGTAGAATACTAAACCTTCTTATATTATTGTTCTTAATGTTTCTTTAACGAAAGCAATGATGAAGCAGTTTTTCAACTGCTTTATTTATTTGTTAAAATCTTTTATTTCTTTTAATTTAATTAGATTATGTTTTCTATTTTACAAGTTTAGAGCAGCCTCCTTCCACTGATATCGAAATGTTCCCAGAAGAACTTTTGTCCTTACCTTGGTTGTATTTACAGTTAACATCAACTATAACTGCTTGTCATTCATGAAATCCTAATCAGGCTTTAGCATCCTACATCTACATCCTTATTCCCCCACACATAGACACTATTAATTAAACTAAACGTTTTCGTAGTTTAAGACGTTTGGTTGCGTTAAGACAATTGAGTAGTGTCTGTAATAGTGAATGCCCTGTGTGTAAGGGCTATATTGTGGATAATCATCACGAGTATTCTAATCAGAACCATTCTACTCTTGTTTGAGCGATAGGAGGGTAACTATTCATTCACACCTTGTAGGAAGGGCAAGATTGAGAAAATGGCTGAACTATAGGTAGGCCAGAGCCTCTTCAAGTATTCTAAGCTGGAGGATAATCCTCCCTAACGTGTAAGAGTAGAGTTCCTTATTAATTTTAAATAGAACGGTAAGGTAAATGGCTACTTTTATATCATGAAAAAAACTTGTAAATGAACGGATAGAACTGTCCCATTCAGATCGTATAGTGATGACTTGACCAGCATTACGCTTCAACCGTCCGTTATTTATGTTTGATACTACTTAGTTCCTCATTTTCAAGCTCCACCTGCCTGTGGAATTGAAAAAAACACCCAGAATATTGGCGTTACCAGTAGGTTATATTCTGCCAGGGGCATAACCAGGAATATATATTTGGAAAAAGACGGGGAGTCAAGGAAATTTTGAACATTTTTCTAGAAATAATATTTTATGGTATTTTGGCACTTGAAATTACACAATTATTTGGTCATCGGGAAGCCTTTTTGCTAAAAAATATTAGCCTATAAAACACGTTTTGTAAAAATGAGCTATTTTAGTAATCTAATCGCCGAGAACCAATAACGTCTACTCAAAGAACAATATTAACTTATACTCAAAGATACAAATAAAAAGAAAAATATTGTGTAGTGTTGCTTCACAAAAAAAAAAAAATTGTAGATATTAGTTTTGGTTATTAGTATTGGTGGTGCAGAATAAATTTGTTTTATAGGTTATTATTTTTCTGCTAAAATTAACTATGGTTTTGGGGGCGGGGGCACGAGCCTCCTGTTCTCAGGATCCAGGATCTATGCCTTCTATTCACTAGATTTCTCAGCCGCCTGAAATAAAAAAACGTGTTCATAAAAAAATCTATCTGCTAGTATATCGGTGAAGACCCCTTTTTAACGACTGAAGCACAGTCGACGTTATCAGAAGTGTCAGATGATTTTATAAAGCCAAGTAAAATAGTAGTATGAAAATCTAAGTGACGTTAGGCTCTCTCGGACTAGTAAAATGAGGAGAGTTAACATTAAGGCCGAAAGAAAAACTTGAATATCTGAAAACGTCAGAGATGACGGGGTGGGATTTTAATAGAGTAACATATTAAAGATAAATATTGAGTAAATATTTATCACTATAGCGGGACACTTGAAGTATATAAAATTAAATGTTTGGAACCACCAGGAACATTTAATTTCACAAATAGCAACAACAGGACTTCCATCCACTGTTTTACACATAACAAATACTAATACAAACTGAGAGTGATTTAAAATTATAGATACAAAATGGTTAAGAACATTATAAAAAAGGAAGATATAAAAGAAATTTTGTCTCTTTATCTTCCTGAAATGTCGAGAGAAGATTACTCACGTTTATAAAACAGTTCTGTCCGTGAACAAAAGAGGCTTTAAGTTCCATAATTTAAAAAAAAATTTCAGAAACTTTAGAGCCAAAAACAATTAATAACAAAACTCCCTTAATGAAAACTAGTAGCTCACGTGAAGATGGAATCAACAAATTTAGATAAAACTCCCTTAATGAGATACAGGGTTGGAATTTACATGCCTTACTCAGGTCTGCAATGTCATTTGTACTACATTTTAACTACCCATTATTACACTAGGTTTGATCCTAGGTACTCGAGGGCTGAAAAAGTACCTAAAAAATCTTTGCCTTTACTGGGGATCGAACCTGAGACTTTTATGGTGAATGGTCAAGTGTTAATAGTTGTCGTGTATAATGCTTTTCAACTATTTATAATTCAGTTCGCTTCAATCCAAGTATTTTACATAGTAGGTGTGATTTCAGTTACAGGCTCCGCAAGCACCTGCTAATTAAGATTACTTAAGATCGTAAGCAACATTTAAAGTTAAGTACAGGAAATTTATATGTAAAATGGACATTTGTTGAGTTATAATTAGGAGGGTTCTTATTTCAGCGACGTTTGGTCACACTTGGATATTTGTAGTTTGTTTAAGATATAGAGACCCACTCCTCCATTGTCATTATTCTCAGTCACAGATACGAACTTTATACTCGTTAGTCATGTATAAAATAGAAACAACACTGATATTGGGAAAAATATCGCATTTCAATGTCAAACGATTCCTCATCCGTAAGCATTCCCCTGCATTGTAAGTTTAATCATTGATTGTCCCATTCAAAATACTCATAACAAATCTACAGCCAGATAGAAGTTAAGAGTTTGATGGTAAATAGTTGGTAAAACATTGGAAATGGTAAATATAAAAAAAAAATATTGATATTGACAAAACTTCATATAGAAATAAAGGTTTAAACAAATTGGAATTTCGTTATTCTATAAATTATACCAAATAGTAGCACTTCTTAGCAGCTATGTGATTGTTATTTAACAAAAGTATTTACAATTATGAAGCGTGAAACATATATATCTTTAGTAATCACTACTTTGGAACAAACTGCGGCGGTCAGAAACCCTGCAACTAATGAAAAACCAAATATTTTGGTGTCTCTGAGTAGGGTTTCTTTCTAACCGAAATGTACATGTTGTTAATAAGAAAATATTATGTTTATAAGGTCATTGTGGGCTATTTATTTAATGTATAATGATTTCTTGAACAACTGTGGCCTATGTTATAATATTTTAAATAATAAACCCAATAACCACAAAATAGCTTTATTTAATCACTTGATGTACATTTCGATTACAAGGTAACCATCTTCAGAAGTACTGATCAAAATTAATTTAATTTACATCGTGACATATATGGCAAAAAATATTAAGGTTATAAATTTATTCTTATTTTGTCTTAAATATTGAATACTGAATTTGTTCAGTACTTCTGAAGATGGTTACCTGGTAACCGAAATGTACATCAAGTGATTAAATAAAGTTATTTTGTGGTTATTAGGTTTGTTATTTAAAATATTATTTAATGTATGTTAATTTAATATTATGGAGTTTATGTATAACTTTAAAGTTAAATTAAAGTGATACCCGATAAAGAACGAAAGTGTCTTTATAAAATATTTTTATTACATCATCGCTCTTAGTCTGTTTGTTGGAAAGCAAATTCTTAGTTTACACTTTTCAGAACTCTATAGTTATAGGTAATTACCGTAATTAAAACTTGTGGGCAAAACTAGTTTCGGAAAGTGGAAGTTTCTAATTTGAAATCATTTGCAAACACACGTCCGCGTGATTGGCAGGGATATTTAGCCAGGCTTCTGGAACGCTAATAACACATGACGAACACAATGTGGGACACTATCAGTGACATCTAGATTCCATAGCATAACGTAGGCAACGCCTTAAAAGGACTCCTTCGTGGTTAGGAACCCACGACCTACGCCCCCACGTGACTCGAAGAAAGCAGTATTTTGTTGATAATACGAGCATGTTGCGTAAAATTTGCGGAAGTAACAAATTTATATACTTGCTACGCACGTCGTAAGATACAGTTCTCACTAAGTTACACTACAATAGCCATTATTTACATGCTTAAATCAATAATAATGAATAATTGAATGACGTAATTAATCTGAAAAGTAACTAAATGTTTTAAGGTTATGTTATGTCACACGTATTCATTCGAAAAACCAAATAAAGTCAAGGAATTACAGTTTAGTGCTCGCGTAAATGAAGATTTCTTATCTTGCAGTGTTTTCGTTAAAAACTATTGCTTCCAATTGACAGAAAGTAATAATCAATGAAAAGAGAATAAATTTTAGAAAGTAGTATGCTTACATATAAAATAAAACTTGTAGCCAGTGTGATTTTACTATAAAACACGAACACATATTGGTATGTTACTTTGGCTATAGAAGCACTTTTATGACTATTGATGGCGGCCGTCTAGGGAGATGTAGGCCTATTCCTTTGTAAAATCAGACAACTGACTTCTTGGTATTTTAGCTTTGAATGGAAGTAAAATGTGATGAACTAGAGATATGTGATTTTTGTTTTAGAGAGATTTGGGTTTGTATATTTCATACTGTTCGGTTTTATGGCATTTGTTATTTTTGTTATTGGTATTGGTGAGGCATTAGTATTGTTTATATTTGTATACTCGAAAAAAGAATTCGTAGTGGAAAAAAACAAAAGGAGTAAAGAGAAAATTAATTTTAAAATTCCTATGTCTACGAATAGTTAATGCACAAAAGCCACTGAAGTATATGTCTAAATGCGTAAAATAATGGAAATAAGAAAGTCTATAACTAAGGCGTTACACAAAGATAAATCAGGAGGACTAATAAGAAAAAAGCAAAATAAATTAACAAAGAAAATAACTAGAAAAGCGAAAACGAAAATGTCGAAGGGGAAGGGAAAGCAGATGTTCAGAGGATAGTAAGAAAGGCATGAAATAAACGAGAAGGAAATGAAATAAGAGATGACTACTAAGTTTAAGCCAACGGAAAGATAAATAATACGAAGAGGTAGACGAAAAAGCCGAAGAACAAGAAGAGGTAGATAAAAAAGTTAGTGGGGATTAACATACAGACGATAAAGTAGACAAAACAAAGCACCACGAAAACAAGAGAAATGGTAGGTTGTAGAAAAAAGTAAAAGTTCATTTAAAGAAAAGGAACACAACCGAAAAGACAAAGATTACTTTCGTAAGCTAAAATATAGAAACAACTAGTAAGGTGAAAAAATAACAAAGAGAGCGGTGTTACATATAACAAACACCATGTTGAAGAAGGTAATGGCGAGCAAGGAAGGTGTTATATACCACAATAGCCGGTTACGTAGTGAAACTAAAATCAACTCAAGTACTTTAACATCACTGCTGTGTAATTTCTAAGTGCTTATAATAAAGTTATTTTATATAACCTTCAGTAACTGTGTCTTTTGTATGTGTGTGTGTCTGTACGCGCGCTTGCACTCGTGTGTGTGTGTGTGTGTGTGTACGTGTGTGCGTATGTGCGTGTGTGTGTGCGTGTGTGTGTATGTGTGTGCGTGCGTGTGTGTATATGTGTGCGTGCGTGTGTGTGTGTGTGTGTGTGCGTGCGTGTGTGTGTATGTGTGTGTGTGCGTGCGTGTGTGTGTGTGTGTGTGCGTGCGTGTGTTTGTGCGCGCGCGCGCGTGTGTGTGCGCGCGCGCGCGTATGTGTGTGTGTGTGCGTGCCTGTGTGTGCGTGTGTGTGCGCGCGCGTGTGCGTGTGTGTGCGTACGTGTGTGTGCGTATGTACGCGTGTGTGTGTGCGCGCGTGTGTGTGTGTGTGTGTGCGTGCGTGTGTGTGCGTGCGTGTGTGTGCGTATGTGCGTGTGTGTGTGTGTGTGTGTGTGTGCGCGCGCGTGTGTGTGTTTGTGTGTGTGCGCGCGTGTGTGTGTGTGCGTATGTGCGTGTGTGCGCGCGTGTGTGTGTGTGTGTGTGTGTGTGTGTATGTGCGCGCGCTTGCTCGTGTGTGTTTTAACAAGCATAATAAATACAATATCTACCTGCGCCTCTCGCAGTTCCATTACGACATTTTACCGCTCGCACACATGCACAGCCTCCGGTCTTAAATTTAAAGTGGGCCAGTAGGATTGTTTGTTATTAGTCACTGCTTATTTTTATTAATGCTCTCCCAATCCTGCTATTTCAGCTTTAAGGGTTTATACAAGGTCTTATAAACTATTTAGGTTAACTATTCTGTTAAGCAAAGAGAACGGACTTTACTCGACCTAATGATTGCAGGTGAATGGCCGTTGAAGATCATAAGTTTCAAGAAAATTACTTGAAGCTTATTTCAATAATGGTTCGTTACGCCTCAGCATCGCTAAAAAGGGCACAATTTATGTGTTGAAACATCTCGACCCTAATAACATATATTAATAGGCAAAATAATATAAAACTTTATTTTCAAATTTAAAACTATGAAGGCATGGTTACACTAAGACGACGTGATGTAATTGACGTCTGTGTTATTCTGGGTTGAAGCCTGTAATAATTATTTTACAGTTTAAACTTCACAAAATTACTATGGAAAGTAATTATTATTTACTAAAGTAAATTTATAAATACCTAAGTACTTACAAAATTGTAAAAAGTTTAACTTGAAATTATCTCCGTTTGTCATTGAGTACAAAATCCTCGAATATTCTGCATGATTAATGAAGTAATGCAATGCAATAATTGTGTCTCACTCCAATTGAACAGTGGAGGCTCAAACATGGATCTCTAAACTCTCCCAGAACTTGACGAAAGAGATGTAAAAAGCCATGCCTCACCAAGAGTTTGGACTATTTTGGGGACCAGAGCCCAAATCATTACTATGATGTTCCAAAGACGGCGAGTAAATTAAATTGTAGCTATGCACTTCAGATTGCCAGATACTGGGAAAAAAGGATGTCTAATTCCATGAAACAACTATGAGTATATTTGGAAAGTCCAAAAGCGGGAACCATTGTGCTGGACCGACGGTGTTAAATAACAGATCGACAAACATGGAGGGGTGGGGCTCATTGTCGTCATGAAGTCCTACGAACAAAAATAAAAAGTTACGGGCTTTTGATGGATGGAAAAACTATGGTTTTGAGTCGGAATAAGCTTTTTGGTTCTACATTTCTGTGATTCCAAAAAAAAAGAAATCGATTCATGAAATTAAACATGTAAACATATTTTTCCAAACAGAATTTTAGTTAATATTCAGAGTGTATATTTAAGACGGATAAGCATATTTAGAACACATAACAAAATTATCACAATGCGATGTTATCGTAACTACTTGACGATTTACTCAGTCTTGTTATGGCAATAACATTAACGGACTGTTAGCTCTACTATAAAATTTGATTACGGCTTATAAAGTTTTTGTTTAATAGAGGATTCTTACAAAACTACACAATAATGGAACTTTCTCAAAGTAATAGAGGTAAGCGAGTATTGTAGCTATCTAGTATGTCTTAACAAACACTAACAAATTTCCAGCAATTGCGGGCTTTCCTATGGTACAGCACCCTTGTTAACATTTGAACATATATTGATACGTTACACTTTCCTATAGTAGTACTTACATTTTGCAATATTTAGGAAGGCCATTTCGGGAGATGTGTCCCATTGTCAACATAACTGACGTTTTTGGTTATTTAAAGCTACGATAGGGATAAGTTAGGGTAGGATAGGGATTTTTAAGCTTTTAATGTCGAAAAGTGTATGTGAGTTATAATGTAATTAGGTGCTGAGCATTTATGTTGGGTGTAGCTTGAATTTTTTTATATTTCATACCGTTCAGTTGTGAGTCGTCGGTTATTTTTGTTTTCTTTGTTTAAAATTGTAGGTTTGATGTTTGTGTTAACAAAATTACTACTCCTTCAATGACACTTTCTACACCCACAAATATGGCCTCTTTATGGGTTCCTCCATGATAACATTTTTACGGAAATATATATTTTCTTACGGACCTTACCTCACGCTGCCTTATCCTCGACGACCTTTGGCTAACTCCTCAACTCACCTCTATGACCACTCCTTGTCTGCAAGAAAGTAGTGGTTTATCCCCTGACTACGAACCCATGTTCGAGATCTGTGTCTCAAGGAATAAACCTCTCAGGGGAACCAATCCCTGAATTTATTACAAAAACCAATTAGACTCCTATAAGCCTTTTAAGCTCCTTTCGGGGTAATGGAATCTTTAAGAGACACATTTAACTTAAAGACTACAATTGATACCCAGTGAATTTATTTTATCTTAAATGAAGAACAAAGCTAATTTGAAAATATAAATGGTAAAAATATCGTCTTATATCATGAAGATTATATCGTCAAATATAATTTTATTCTAGACTATACAATTTTAGGTTTTGATTAAATTTAGTACATTTTAATAATATCAATTTTCCCTAGCTAGGCCTAAGCTACTCTCCTCATATTTCTTGTTGTTACATTAACTATTCTGTATTTTCTTTGGTTAAATTTATGTATTAATTGGTATTTTGAAGGTTCCATAAACTAAACAAATACCGCCCTATTGGCGCCAGTCATTTAGGTCTGCCACGTTTAGGTTATAGTTTTGTGTAATATATCTTACGAATTACAATTTGTTCTTTCTATATCTAAATTAATCTATCTACTCTTTCTTAGTCTATTATTTACTATTCTGTAGTTTATTTAGTCCAAATTTAATTAACATTAGGCACTTTGGCCTGGTTCCACAAACTTCACTTTTACCATTCAATTTACACCTGTCGATTAGGCTTTGGCCAATTTAGGGTTATGATTGCTTATAATATATTTTAACCCTCACAGCTTGTCTAAATGGTCTCAGTATATCTAAATTAATCTATCTACTCTTACGTAGTCTATTATTTACTATTCTGTAGTTTATTTAGTCCAAATTTAATTAACATTAGGCACTTTGGCCTGGTTCCACAAACTACAGTTTTACCATTCAATTTACACCGGTCGGTTAGAATTTGGCAAATTTAGGGTTAAGTTTGCTTATAATATATTTTAACCCGCACAGTTTGTCTAATTTAGTGCTAAGTAAATCTATTTATATTTCTTTTTCCTATATCTATTATTTTTTATATCATTGATTTAAAATAGTTTTAATACTAGGCACTTTAACCTGGTTACATATTCTGTACTATTACCATATTTCTTGCATCGATCATTTTGGCCGTTTCAATATACAGGATTGAATAAAACCCCATTTTGCATAACAACAAATACTCAAACAAAATCATGTAGCGGATGACGACATTCCACATACAATAGGAAAAACACATGTACTTTTAAAACATCTCAATTCCATTCACCCAAAACTAACATACACTATCAAAACACAAAAAACAACTCTGTTAATTTCCTTCGTCTAACATATACACCTACATGCAAACAAAGACATAAATTTAACATCTACAGGAAACCCACCAACACCAACACTACCATTCACAAATGTTCAAACCATCTTCATCAACAGAAACTAGCCGCTTAAAACTCCATGATCTATCTCTTATTAAATAAAGACGTTAAAAGAACCCTACCAAGAACGAAACTCCATAAAACATGTATCTCAAACCAATGAGTACAACAGAACAATGATTTATAAACTATAAAAACGCCTGAAAAACAAACTCAATACCCCAACCCCAAAAACCCAACTCATAAAATACGCAATACTACAATACACATCATAAAAACAGTTCACAAACAAATCACAACCAAACTGCTGAACATCTCATATCCACAAACCACAACCATAAAAAGATAACATGAATTCTACAAATCCTACGCAAACAAATATATTCCAGTGAGTTTATGAATTAACTATTCGCAGGCAGAGGTAATTTAAAATTAATTTTCTCTTTAGCACTTTTTTTGAATTCACGAAAGATGCATATACAACGAAATATGCGTACAGGGTCAAGTTTTGACAGATGACGAGGGTAAGCTATGACGTCAGTACATTGTTACAGGCGAAAAATGCGTACAACTTTTAGGCCTATACGGGTCTTTTAAAATCATTGAGCTACATAAATGAGTTTACCTCTTAGCCAAACAAGATGTCGCTTAGTCTCTCGAGACTGTAGATCCTTTAAAACTTTATCTATTATAAATGATTGCCAGCACACTTTTCCAGGCTTTGGACTGGAAAAATTATATATATATATATATATATATATATATATATATATATATATATATATATATATATATATGGTGAAATAAAATAATTTTCATAAACAAGAATATACGAGAGTTACTTCATTTTATTGTTGATTGAAGCTTTTCGCTAATTTACATTATTAGCATTTTCAAAATTTATAAATCACTGTCCAGTTATGTGACTAGAGTAAGACTGTTGAATATAATTGTACTATGCTCAGTAAACGGTATCAGTTATCTTATCTGTTAGATAAATATACTTTAATATTTCCATTTGTCCTAATCTTTTATTTTTAAAATGTCATCAAATATGCTAAAGATAGTATTATGTTTTGATTTAATCTGGACTTGTTCCTCTATTAGTGTGTTCTTAATTTTATTTTTATATATCTCTAAGTTTTCTATTATATTCATTTTTAAGCCTTTTTGTACGTGTTTAACCAACTTCATATTACTAATCTCTGGAAAATCATGATTTCTTTCTATACAATGTGTGGCAAGATTAGATTTATAAATATGTGGCTTTTTAAATGCATTTAAATGTTCTTTGTAGCGATCTTTTATTTTCTTTTTTGTTTGTCCTATATAACATTTTTGACATGTTGTACAGTTAATACTATATACGCCGTTTATATTAATTTTATTTACTTTAATGTTTGTATTTATTATATTATTAATTGTGTTATTAGTGTAATAAGCTATTTTGACAAGAGTGTCTTTAAATAATTTTATAATTGGTTTGATTTCATAACCGGTAAATAAGAATTTGGACCAAATAATTTCTTTAGTATTTGAATAATAATTTTTATTTATATTATTATCCATTGTTTTAAGGTTTTTATTATTCAATTTATTAATGGTTTCTTTTTTATATCTATTTTGTATTGCTATTTGTTGAATAATGTTTAGTTCTTTCAATTTATTTATCGGGTTTAATGGAATTCGGTTCATTCTGTATAATAAATTATAGAAGCATGCCATTTTTTGATTGTACTTGTGGTTTGAATAATTAGGTATTATTTTTACTGTTTGAGTGGGTTTTCTAAATATTGTAAAATTTAATTTATTATTTTCCTTATAAATGGTAATATCTAAGAAATTTATAGCATTAAGTTTTTTATTTCGTAAGTAAACTGTATTTTATTGTGTATATTATTTATTTCGGTAATTATTAGGTTTAAATTTAATGCATTATTTGTAGAAATGTACAGACTGTCATCTACATATCTATATCATTGTCCATTGTTATCATATTTTTTAATAATTTTTATTATTTCTTCATCAATATATTGCAAAAATATTTCGGAAATGATACTGGATAGTGGTGAACCCATTACCAAGCCGTCTTCTTGTCTGTATATTTTGTTATTATAGCAAAAGTAATTTTGTTTTAATATTATTTTAAGTACATTAATTATTTCATCAATTTCTTTTTTATCATGTGTATACATATTTAATTTATTTTTTATTATTTTATATACCGTTTACTGAGCATAGTACAATTATATTCAACAGTCTTACTCTAGTCACATAACTGGACAGTGATTTATAAATTTTGAAAATGCTAATAATGTAAATTAGCGAAAAGCTTCAATCAACAATAAAATGAAGTAATGGGGAAATTATTTTATTTCACCATACATATTCAACAAGAAAAAATAATTCATCTAAGTTGTACAATATATATATATATATATATATATATATATATATATATATATATATATATATATATATATATATATATATATCTGTTGAGCTATCATTTTGGTGTACTATATTTAAAATCACCTTGTAGCCTCGGTAGTTTTTATTCATACTTTTTTAATTTTTTCCATTTTACAGAATGTTTTAAATTTTAATCTATATTACAACTTGACCAACTTATTTTATCTTACAATCTGATTTCTTGGGTCTAGTCTAATCCATTTTTTTATGTAGGAAAGAGATTTTAAACAAACATTAGTTTTCAGTTTCTAGGATTTTTTTAATATATATATATATATATATATATATATATATATATATATATATATTTGCTGATACGTATTCCTTCACGGATGGAAAAATATGATGAATACTGGCTCTTCTACTGTTGTTGGGTTCACCTCGTCAATGCTGGATGAGATTCTAGCGAAACGTCGGAACTGCGAATTTATGGACTGCAGAATGAACGGATGTACTCCAGATAGTAACTATTCATCATATATATATATATATATATATATATATATATATATAATTCTTACGTCCGACTTAATATACTTTGTTTTTCTTCTCTTTTCTTCTAAGTGTAAGTCCAGTGTCACGTGCATAGGAGTCGAAGTTTCAGACTCTTTTGATAAGTCTTTTTTCATTAAATCGAACTTATCACCTTATCAAACTTATCATGAGTGGAAACCCTTTTTTGACTCATTTTGACTGGGAAAATCCAAAATCTTGAAAGTTATTAGCAAATAGTTTAAGGGTGGATGACTTAGTTTGACAACTGGAGTCCGGTTTGTACGCTTTTTTTGCTTGTCACGTTTACGACTTACACTCGTCAATTGCAATTGGTTACTCATGTACGCATATTTCGCTGTACGCATCTTTTGCTGTACGCATTTTTCGTGCCACTCTTTTTTCTTCTACAAATTCTCCTTCCGTCCGAGAAAACAAATCCTTTCTTATTCATTAGAATCACTCCGAAACGTCTGCTATTTGTGGTATAGCTACATTATTTTCTAGCTTTTCTAGCTAGGTGTCTTTAAATTCCGTTAATATATTGCTTGTATTAGAAGTTAAACCTTTCTTAATATAAATTATTTAGTTAAATAAATCCTTTTCAAATAAAATGGAAATTTAAATCGGTAAGATCTGTGAGAAGTTTCACTAGGCAAAGTTAACTAAGACGCTGAAGTTATGTAACATTGTACTTTATTAGCTTATAAACTGACCACAATCTGGCTCAACGGCAATTAAATGTGAGACAAAAGCAAACAAAGCTGAGATATCTAGGTGTGAACACTTCTACTGGCATGAATATAATCTCGGAGAAAGTATATTCATTTTGTAATCGTTATATAAATTTATATTTACAAGCAAACGAGTTTTTCTTAATCTGGACTGTGCAAACGCATATGTTTCTAACAGCAAAGCCAGATATAAGCTATTAAGTAATATCTGATAGCAGCTTAAACATTGTTTATTATTTCTGTGGTATTAATCCATGTCTGATTCTACATTTATCTACATCGTTTGAATAATGTGTTGCTTTTATACAAAGGCTACATCTAATAGTTACACTAGTACGAGTTTCAAATTAAAAACGTTGAAATAATTCTAATCATGATCGTTCTTTACGTTTGACAAATTGGATCACTTTAATCTACAGACATTTTCTACATAAGTTCGGTTGTATTAGACCTACGTCCGATATTTTCTGGCTGGATCTATACTACACACATTTTCCACCGCAGCTCGGTTGTATTAGGCGTACGTCCGATATTTTCTGGCTGGATCTATACTACACACATTTTCTACATAAGTTCGGTTGTATTAGACCTACGTCCGATATTTTCTGGCTGGATCTATACTACACACATTTTCCACCGCAGCTCGGTTGTATTAGGCGTACGTCCGATATTTTCTGGCTGGATCTATACTACACACATTTTCTACATAAGTTCGGTTGTATTAGACCTACGTCCGATATTTTCTGGCTGGATCTATACTACACACATTTTCCACCGCAGCTCGGTTGTATTAGGCGTACGTCCGATATTTTCTGGCTGGATCTATACTACACACATTTTTTACCGCAGCTCGGTTGTATTATGCCTACGTCCGATATTTTCTCACTGGATCTATACTTTTCACCAAATTTAGGACTGGCTTCTTTGCGTTCCTGTTTGGTTTCAGGTTACATCTGCCCGGTGATATCGAAAGCCTGATTTGACAAGTGATCATTCGATTGGGGTTAGTTTTTTGATAATGGGTGCTTTCGAAACGCGTCAAGTCAAACAATAAATACAAGTTTAGTAGCGGTAAAGCTCGAATGTTTAAAGATTATCTTGTGGACATAACTGTCACAACTTCAACCTTGGATTCTTGTATTTAATTTGTATCCATGAATAAGTGCATTGTAGTATCATTAGATCTCGTGATTGGCGATAAGAATCGGTTACTGAGTGGTGTTTTACTACTCCTTCATGGAGATAATTGGACTAGGTAGTAAACCTTGCGCGGGAAGTTATTATTTATAAAGTTATTTATCATTATTGTGACAAGTTATTTATCGTTCCTGAAAGATCGTCTAGTTCGGACTACTGATCACCGGTGGAGGCCATGTTCGGGTACATCCGACAGAGAGTAGGTGTTCTGCAAGTACGTTTCCCTGACTACGCGTGTCTTCATTCTTCCCTATTCCACTTGTAAGTGGAAAATCATGTCTCTTCCGTGAATTGCTAATCTGCCTATCCCTCCTGTCTCTTTCCGGAATACCTTCAGGTTTCTAAATAATTAAACAATCATATAAATTTAACATCACCTACATTTATTCCTCTGACATCCAATTATTACAAACTATACCAAATTACATTAATACGATTCAATGACAAAGATTGATTCCTTAACTAATTTTACAATTACTAAAAAGGTTAACTTTTGAAGTTTTCGGTTTTCTATACAATAAAGTTAATAAATACATTGTTCAATTGCTCTTTCTGTAGGGTTGTTACTATGGGATCTTCTATAAAGTAGAAAATGATGAAAAAAACTAGATTAATTTTTATAAAGATATTGAATTTAAATTGGTTCTGAATGTAATAATTTAATAGTTGTCTGAATCTAAAGTAAGAAAGATTTTACTTATTGTGGAGTTCCTGGAATCCTGAAACCATTTTCCAGTTAACTGCTTCACTGCACTTTACACAATTATTAACTTACTTCCGTTTTTGTGAAATAATATTACAAGATTAATGTAGAAAATGTCACAAGAACCATTTACAGTTTAACATAAAACTAAATCAAAAATTTCTAGCCATGGGCTGCCAAACCCACAGGCTTTACTGACCGCACCTTGATGTTCGTTACAGGTGGAGAGAGTCTGTTGTTAATTGGCAGATCGTTTCGCCCACGCTACGACGTCATTATCTGATATAGACGCTTTTCGAGATGTAATCAATTCAGTGTCTGACGCCATTAACATTATGCGCATGCGTTCAAAGGGTTTAATTGACCAGAAAGTGTCTTTAGTATCCCTATAACCTGCAGTACAGAGAAAGGAGTAGATGAAATGATCATACACAAAACTGATAGATATGAGCATTTCACAGGCGTTAACAAAGTTCCGGTGGTTCATTTTACAGTAAAACGTGAAGGGTGAGAATACCTATCATTGGGTGAATGGTAATAAGACATGTATAAGACATCTCGTGACCACTGGAAAGATATATTATAATGCATAAGTCGAAGGATAGCAGGGATGACATATTATAGGGTACCATACGAAAAAAACTAGAGGTCTGGCAAGATTTATTTTAGAAATACACGGAATTATTGTCAAGGGATAAAGGTAAAAATATGTTGCAAGCAGAAGGATAACTAAGAGTGTGTGATAATATTGTAAAGACAAATAAATTAAGGATGATTAAGGCATGTGTTTTGGTTGAGTTGCCTATCTGATACTAACCTACTCTCTAACGGCGTCTTAGAGAGAAGTTTATCCGTAAAAATATGTTGCAAGCAGAAGGATAACTACGAGTGTGTGATAATATTGTAAAGATAGGATGATAAATCAAGGATGATTATAGCATGTGTTTTGGTTGAGTCGCCTATCTGATACTAACCTACTCTCTAACGGCGTCTTAGAGAGAAGTAGTAGGATAGGGCTTAGAATAGCGCACCCACCCCTAACTCCACCGCTACGTAACCTAGGACTATAGGGGTAGTTTCGGATGACGTAGGGGGTTAACGCCTACCTGATCCCAGCCCTAGGGGTGGTTTCGACCACGTTTAGAGGGGTAGGGGGTAGTTTTTCGAAAAACATTATTTCTAACCTACTGACCTAGGCCAGCCAAAATGCATCTAACCTAACCTAACCTAAGTGTTGGGGGTGACCTCAGCTACGTTCAGGACCAACTCCGGGGGTAGCTCCGGGGGTGGATTGGGGGTGGGGGGTAGTTTTCGAAAAAATTTGGAAAAACGTTTCTTGACCGATAGGGTGAGTTTAGAGTCTATTACGGGTTGCTGAGGGGTAGTTTCACCTAGGGGTAGTTTTTACAAAAAATATAAAATTGCCAAAAATGGACAGGATGGATCAACAGACAGTATGGGATACGTGTAGAGGCCCAATTGGACCGTTGCGGGGGCTGTTTCACCAAGGGGTAGTTTTTACAAAAAATATGAAATTGCCGAAAATCGACCGGTTGGATCAAATGACTGTATATGGTATGGTTAAAGTCTATTATGGACCGTTGTGGGGGCGGGGTCACCTGTTTTCAGATTGCCAAAAATGATCGGTGACCTAGGTAAAAGCCAATCCCGAACCGGCGCTTGAGGTAACACCGCCTAGGAGCGGGTAAAGCTAACACGGAGCACGGTCTCGGTTAAAGCCAAACCGAGCCCAGCCACCCGGCAGCTAGGCCTTAGGTAAAGCTAACACGGAGCTAGCCCTCGTGTAAAGCCATCACGAGGCAGACCCTTAGGTAAAGTAACCCTGGAATAGCTCCGGTGGTGGGGGTAACTTTTGGAAAGATTTAACGGTTATCTGATGACGTATCAGCGCTTGAGCGAGTCTAGGCAAGAAGTAGGCATACCCTAACTAGAGTGTTCTACCCTAAATAAATTGGCTGATGCAGGGCAAGGGGCAAACCTGCAGAGTTAACACACTATCTTGGAGGTAGACCCACCCAAACCTCAGGCATAGCATCCCTGCAGCGGGGATTTAGCCAACCCAAGGCAGGCCCTTAAGTAAAGCCCCCTGAAGAAAAGGCTTAAGGTAAAGCTACCTTGGAGCCTGGTCTTAGGTAAAGCCTCTTTGGAGGTAGACTTTAAGTAAAGCTACCCAAGAGTCTGGCCAGGACGGTTGCTATATCAATTACAGCCTGTCGACCAAGACAAATACCTCCACCAAGTCCTAGGTAAAGCCATCCAGGTGTCAGACCATAGGTAGAGTCACCCTGAGGTAAAGCCACCCAGGCCTTAGGTAAGGATAACATTGAGCAAGGCCTCGGGTAAAGGCACCCCTAAGCCAGCCTTTAGATAAAGCAACCCTGGAATCAAGCATCAAGTGGGGGTGGTTATCAAATAATATATGAAATTATCAAAAACTGATCGGTTAGATCAAACGACCAACGCTCCAACTAGACGCTAATTGTAACCGACCAACAATTATACACAGAATTCAAATAGTCAACAAGTTGAATCGACCAATCACAACGCAAGGGCCCGGTAGGCTTACGCAAACGGTCGCTGTAAGACGTGACATGTTAAGCATATATATGATAGCCCACATAATGTGTTAAACAAATACGCAGGCCTACATACATACTATGCTAGGCCAACATACACGGGCCTACTATGTCTGTAAACACAGGCCAAAGCCCTAATGACCTGAGCTATTTTCACCTCTTCTATCAGGTAGAGCCTGGCAACCGTATAATATGGGAGGTACTATATGGTACATCTACCAATGCATAACCTATCAAGCCCACGTAAAGGTTTAATATATTTGACGACGTATCGGCGTTCGAGCGACTCAGGTATTAGGCCCTCCATAACTAGAGGGGGCAAGGGTTATGATTGTCAAACTCAAAATTTGTCTATGCTACAAAATAATAAACAAAGCAATAAAGCCCTGTCGTTTCAGGGAATACGTTTGACCGTGTGTTAGACATGTACAGACTTGCAGAGATAACGCATTATCTAAAAACCGCAACGGCAGCCGGCGACCGCTATAGCAGGCATAAAAACCCGCACGGCTGTGTCGATGTAAATCTAGGCGCGTGTTTATGTTTTGATTACTGTATCGACTTACTATGTACTGTCGGCATACCAAGGCCTACATATATAATCAGAAATCAGTGTAAATAATCAAATAGCCTCAATGGATATATCCTATAGCTGTAAATGTATCTAGATATAACGAGGCCTATCACAAAACGTGAATAAATATATGATATAAAACGATCGAATAAATATATGATATAAAACGATCCTAAAACGATGCTAAGCCGTCGTGCAAGCTATCATACATAGGCGTATATACCATGTTAAGCCAACATACGTGATAGCACACATAATGTGTTAAACAAATATGCGTGTAAATCTGCATACATACTATGCCAAGCCGACTTACATGAATCCCTAAATGCGCCTACTATGTCGGTAAACCACAGGCCAAAGCCTATATGATCTGAGCCTGACACACATTTACACCTCGTCTATCAGGTAGAACCGGGCAACCGTATAATATGGGAAGTACTATATGGTATAGCTAACAATGCATAACCTATCACGCCCATGACGGTCAACAAATATTACAATATAATTTAAAAGTTACGCAACCTATATACATAAAATGCTAACCAATATAGGCATATATAATATGTTAAATCAGCATGCAATATACTCTAAATAGCCATATATACGCTGTTAAACAAATATGCAGGTTAACCTATATACATCCTGTATTAGACAAATATCCCCGTTACCACATAGGCCTATATAATATGTTAAGCCAGGATGAATGATAGCTTATATAGTGTGTTAAACAAATATGCTTGTAAACCTACATAAATATTATGCTAAGCCTACATACTGCGCTAAACAGATATGCGTGTAAACCCACATAAATACTATGCTAACCAACATGGATGCTATCCTACATAGGCTTATATACTATGTTAAGCCTGCATACGTGAGTGCCCTATATAGTGTGTTAAATAAATATGCGTGTAAACCAAATAAATACTATGCTAAGCCAACATGCATGCTATCATACTATGTTAAACCTAGATAACGTGTTAAACATATATGTGTGTAAGCCTGCATAGATATTATGCTAAGAAGACATGGGCCTACAAAATATAACACATTATATCCAGTGCATAGTTTAGCTAATGGTTATCACACACTACCCTACAAGCTGCCCACAAATTACCACATAATACCTGATACATAGCTTGGCTAATCATTAACACATAGTATGACCCAACACATAATATCCGGTGCATAGCCTCGCTAAATAAGCATAAACTCCCCAACATCGGCTTATCAATTATGTATGGTCTAGATATAGTCACACATGTCATTTCAAAAGTCAGCTGGAAAGAAACACTAGCCTTGCTAATCATTAACACATAGTATGCCCCAACACACAATATCCGGTGCATAGCCTCGCTAATGATTAGCACATAGTAGCCGATGCAGAGCCTGGCTATGGAACATCACATATTATCCGATGTGTAGCCTGACTAATGGGTAACACATCCAATGCATAACTTGGCTAATGAGCAATATAAAGTATCCGATAATGGTTAACTATGGGTTAACATATAGTATCCGATAAGTAGCTTGACTATAGCCCAACACATAATCTCCAGTGCATAGCCAGGTTAATGTTCATCATGTAGTACCCAATGCATAGCTTGAGTATGGTTTAACAAACAGTATCCGATGCATAGCTTGACTATGGTTTAACACAAAGTATCCGTTGAGTAGGTTGAATACAAACTAACACATAGTATCCATTGCAAATATTGGCTAATGGTCAACACATAGTATCTGATACATAGCTAGGCTAATGGTTAACAAATAGTAGCCGATGCAAATCATGACTAGGGCTAACACATATTGTCCGATGCATAGATTGAGTAATGGCTAACACAGGTTATCCAAAGCATAGCTAGGCTAGTGAATAACTAGTGGTTAATTTGACTATGGTTAACACACAGTGTCCGATGCATAGCTTAGCTAATGGATAACACATAGTAACCTATGCTTAGCCTGACTAGGGCTAACACACAGTACCCGATGAATGGCTTGACTAAGGGTAACACACAGTATCCGATGCATAGCCTGACGATGGGTTAACATATAGTATCCGATGAGAAGTATGAATACAAAGTAACACATAATATCCGTTGCATAGCTCGGCTAAAGTTCGTCATATAACACCCGAAGTATAGCTTGACTATGGGCTAACACATAGCATCTGATGAGCGGCGTGATATAAGGTAACACATATTATCCGATGCACAACTTAGGATCGAATATGACGTCATCCAGGGCGGAGAACAAGATGGCGGCTATGTTGATACTGTGTTCAAACGGGCTATGCCCAGTGCAGGCTAGATCAAATAACCAACGTTTCAACTAAACAACTGTCTTACGCTAAGTTTAACCGACCAACATACGCGAGGTTCAAACGAACAACATTGACACCATGTCCAAATAGGCTACGGTTGGTGAAGGCTAGCTCAACGTTTCAGCTAATCAAAGTTGAAAAACCTACGCTAATCAACCAACATCTACACCGAGGTCAAATGGGTTATGGTTAGTGAAGGCACTGGCAAAAGCTTTAGGCCTTAGACATAATTATAGCTATCAACGCATACCAAAATAGCTATGCAGAAACCGTCAAGGCCTTTACACATATTGTCTAGGTATGTTGTATCAGTTACAACATACTGACTAGGGCGAGTACCTCCATCTAATCTTAGGTAAAGCTACCCTGGAGTCAGGCCATAGGTAAAGACACCGTCGAGTCAGGTCGTAGGTAAAGCTATCTTGGAGTTACCCTAGGTAAAGCAACCCCTGTGTCAAGCCATAGGTAAAGCCAGCTTAGAGTCGGGCCTTAGGTTAAAACCATCCTGAAGTCAGGTCTTAGGTAAAGCTACCTTGGAGTCAGGTCGTAGGTATAGCCACCCAGGAGCCAGGTCTTAGGTAAAGCTACCTTGGAGTAGGGCCTTAGGTATAGCCACCCTAATCAGATTTTAACGACAGTTTTTGTTAAAAATACCACGCTATATTTAGCATGAGGACATGAGTTTACATGTTTTTGCGAAGTTATATTTAGCCTAAATTACGCCGGGTGATTGGAATTTTTACAGAAAAATGTCTAAGCTAGTGTTAAACTTGTCTAGAGGCCGAGTTTACTAGATATCTAGTAATGTGTCTCATGCGGGTTGCGACCTGTCAAGCTGATTGTAATGTGTATAAAGCAATTGTAACTAGATTTAACATTGAATGTTTAATTTTGTTTATTGTTCAAATGTAAATATACGTCTCTATTATCAAGACACTAGTACTTATCCCATGTTGACCTACCTATATAGTTTGCTTTATTAAAGGAGTTTCAATAAGTACAAACACATGTAAACAAAATCATTTTATTGATCACATAATATTATTTACATTAGGCTTAGCTACGATAGATATACTCTTATCGTAGCGGATGTCTGCACTCTACATATGCTACACTCTTGAAGGTTCAATGCACACCCCAGGCAGGCAAACACATGTCCGCACGGTAGAAGGGCAACCTGTATTTCATCGATACAGCAAATCTTGCACAGCGTACGATCATTCTGATTGTTTACACCGTCATCGTCCGAGTAGTCTTCATCGTCTGTTGTACAGATGTCTACCCCCATCTGGGCCTGTTTAGCACATATACCCACTACGTATTTACATTTAGGAAACCACTTTGCATGTTCCTGTAACGGATCATCATTCGCTGAAAAATCTTTAAGGCCTCCGGCGCATGTAAAGCACAATGTTTGATCTTCTTGGCCGGTGTAAAAGAATCCCGCTTCGCTGAGACGCACGGGGTTGACAGTATCATTTGACACTCCTTTCCAAGTACGAAACGATCGTAATCTACGACGACACGGTGATAGTTTGGGGAAGGCCTTCCTCTCGATTGTGAGAGTATCTGTCCAGTAGTAGACACCTACCATGGTGTTGTCTGAGGACTTGGGTCTGTGTTGTCCGTACTTATATTGTTGGTTAGGGTTGATTACGTCAAGGTTGATAGGGGTTACCACAGAGGCATGTTGAACTCGTTCAGATTTGTACACACCCGCCCTTTGGTCGACTTCCCCTGCAGATGGACTAGTGTTATGGCAAGCAACAGTTAATCCTATACAGATGACCGTCCGTCATTTTGTTAGACGCCATCTTGACCGACATTTTGTTTGACGTCATTGGCTGCGGTTATGTTGATATGTCCAGAGTGTGCTATGGCGGTCGGGTGCTGGCGATTAACAGTATTACTGTAAAGGTTTTAAACAAGCATTTATTTGTCGAGCTCTGTGTGTGTATGATCTACACCTGCAATGAAACTGTTTATTGACTTAGCACAATCTGTAGGATAATGTAAGGTAACGTGCATATTGGCCTAATACAGGATGTGTGCTGATTTACATTAACACCCATATATACCTAATACGGATTTACATGCATATTAGATTAACAGAGCATGTGTTGCTGTGTAGCTTTACGTACATATTGGCCTATCACAGGAGGAATGTAGGTTAACATTCATCCGGGCTTAACACAGTATGTAGGGTAACGCATATTGTCTTATTTCGGGAGGATTGTAGGTTTACACGCTTATTGGTTTAACACAGGATATAGAGTAACGCACATAATGGTTTAATACAGGATGTGTACTATTGAGATTGGGCAAGCATTGATAGTTGTTTTACCACTCCAAACTGGCTTTACCTATGGTCTTGCTTTACCTAAAGATGACTCCAAGGTAGCTTTACCTAAGACCTGACTTCAGGATGATTTTAACCTAAGGCCCGACTCTAAGCTGGCTTTACATATGGCTTGACACAGGGGTTGCTTTACCTAGGGTAACTCCAAGATAGCTTTACCTACGACCTGACTCGACGGTGTCTTTACCTATGGCCTGACTCCAGGGTAGCTTTACCTAAGATTAGATGGAGGTACTCGCCCTAGTCAGTATGTTGTAACTGATACAACATACCTAGACAATATGTGTAAAGGCCTTGACGGTTTCTGCATAGCTATTTTGGTATGCGTTGATAGCTATAATTATGTCTAAGGCCTAAAGCTTTTGCCAGTGCCTTCACTAACCATAACCCATTTGACCTCGGTGTAGATGTTGGTTGATTAGCGTAGGTTTTTCAACTTTGATTAGCTGAAACGTTGAGCTAGCCTTCACCAACCGTAGCCTATTTGGACATGGTGTCAATGTTGTTCGTTTGAACCTCGCGTATGTTGGTCGGTTAAACTTAGCGTAAGACAGTTGTTTAGTTGAAACGTTGGTTATTTGATCTAGCCTGCACTGGCCATAGCCCGTTTGAACACAGTATCAACATAGCCGCCATCTTGTTCTCCGCCCTGGATGACGTCATATTCGATCCTAAGTTGTGCATCGGATAATATGTGTTACCTTATATCACGCCGCTCATCAGATGCTATGTGTTAGCCCATAGTCAAGCTATACTTCGGGTGTTATATGACGAACTTTAGCCGAGCTATGCAACGGATATTATGTGTTACTTTGTATTCATACTTCTCATCGGATACTATATGTTAACCCATCGTCAGGCTATGCATCGGATACTGTGTGTTACCCTTAGTCAAGCCATTCATCGGGTACTGTGTGTTAGCCCTAGTCAGGCTAAGCATAGGTTACTATGTGTTATCCATTAGCTAAGCTATGCATCGGACACTGTGTGTTAACCATAGGCAAACTAACCATTAGTTATTCACTAGCCTAGCTATGCTTTGGATACCCTGTGTTAGCCATTACTCAATCTATGCATCGGACAATATGTGTTAGCCCTAGTCATGATTTGCATCGGCTACTATTTGTTAACCATTAGCCTAGCTATGTATCAGATACTATGTGATGACCATTAGCCAATATTTGCAATGGATACTATGTGTTAGTTTGTATTCAACCTACTCAACGGATACTTTGTGATTAACCATAGTCAAGCTATGCATTGGATACTGTTTGTTAAACCCTAGTCAGCCCGGGCATCGGATATTTTGTGTTAACTTGTAGTCAAACTATGCATCGGATATTATGTGTTAGTTTGTAATCAACCTACTCATGTGATAATCATAGTCAAGCTATGCTTTGGATACTGTTTGTTAAACCATACTCAAGCTATGCATTGGGTACTACATGATGAACATTAACCTGGCTATGCACTGGAGATTATGTGTTGGGCTATAGTCAAGCTACTTATCGGATACTATATGTTAACCCATAGTTAACCATTATCGGATACTTTATGTTGGTCATTAGCCAAGTTATGCATTGGATGTGTTACCCATTAGTCAGGCTACACATCGGATAATATGTGATATTCCATAGCCAGGCTCTGCATCGGCTACTATGTGCTAATCATTAGCGAGGCTATGCACCGGATATTGTGTGTTGGGGCATACTATGTGTTAATGATTAGCAAGGCTAGTGTTTCTTTCCAGCTGACTTTTGAAATGACATGTGTGACTATATCTAGACCATACATAATTGATAAGCCGATGTTGGGGAGTTTATGCTTATTTAGCGAGGCTATGCACCGGATATTATGTGTTGGGTCATACTATGTGTTAATGATTAGCCAAGCTATGTATCAGGTATTATGTGGTAATTTGTGGGCAGCTTGTAGGGTAGTGTGTGATAACCATTAGCTAAACTATGCACTGGATATAATGTGTTATATTTTGTAGGCCCATGTCTTCTTAGCATAATATCTATGCAGGCTTACACACATATATGTTTAACACGTTATCTAGGTTTAACATAGTATGATAGCATGCATGTTGGCTTAGCATAGTATTTATTTGGTTTACACGCATATTTATTTAACACACTATATAGGGCACTCACGTATGCAGGCTTAACATAGTATATAAGCCTATGTAGGATAGCATCCATGTTGGTTAGCATAGTATTTATGTGGGTTTACACGCATATCTGTTTAGCGCAGTATGTAGGCTTAGCATATTATTTATGTAGGTTTACAAGCATATTTGTTTAACACACTATATAAGCTATCATTCATCCTGGCTTAACATATTATATAGGCCTATGTGGTAACGGGGATATTTGTCTAATATAGGATGTATATAGGTTAACCTGCATATTTGTTTAACAGCGTATTGCAGCGGCCAGAATGTCCGATGCAAAGAATCTGGGTAATTGTACAGAATACCAGAATCAAACCTAACCGGGTTAAATAATTGACTAAATTTATATATATAAAAATTTTAAAACATTATAATAATAATAATATTAAAACTAGGGTAAATAATAGTAAAATGAAGAAAATTAGAAATAACTTTAGACTTAAAAAACATAAATTATAAGCAATAAGAAAAATTATCACTTCAAAGTGGATAGCCTAAATTATGTAAACAAAAAAAAAGACGGTAATTGTGTAGTATAACAAACTAGGCCTAGATGCCGGCTATTAAAATAATTGTACTTAAAAATAATCAGGAATAAAGAAAGTAAATTAAGATGTGAGGAAAGTAAATTAGGCCTAGCTAGGGAAAATAGTATTTATGTAAAAGTAAATATTAAATGTTAAAGTGTAATAGCCTAAGAAATTAGGTTATAATAGAATAAGTCATATTTGATTTCGGAAAAATCCGCTTAGGGCATTGATTATAAATCTTGTCACTACGAAACGAAAGCGCTACAGTCGAACTTTGGATTAAGAATGTTAAAAAGTTAATTAAATTAAATGAGAAGAAATAAAGTCAAATATGTTATTAAATAAAAGGTAAAAATGCAAAGGACACATCAGAATACAGAAACGCCTTTTATAAAAAGGGAAACTAATCTTAGTTCAGAATTTCCGAACAAACAAAGTCAATTGCCATGGCAACGGCTTTCTGATTGGTCAAAAGTTGAAAAATGGATACTGGGACGTGGGAAGTTTGAAATTGGAGAAGACGGGCCTCACAAAAGGCACGCTATCCAGAATCAGAATGCATTAGGCTCTCAAAGCGAGCAGACGTGTTTTTGTACCATGCGATCAGGACAAGAAAAAATGTGCTAAAAACAGAGTAAAAAGTGCTACGATGTGATCAGGGGAAGGAAGATATATATGAGCAAGGGCTCATATATACCCAGAACAAAATTTCGACCACCAAAATGCAAAATTAAAGAAAATAAGAAGATTAACCAAAATTATGGAGAGACGCCTACCTACCAAGACCCTTGAAGCTGTAACAGGACCGACAGATGACAACATTAATGAAGATAAAAAGATTTCTACAGTACAAGGTTATATAATCAATTTAATTATTCTTTTTTAAATAACATTTTACTTCAAATTATATTAACTTAATTTCAAAATTAAATAAGATGGGAATAACCTAAGGGACTGATTAGTCAACTCTCTTAGGTTACCCAAATTTAAGTAATAAAGATTCAAAATTGACTTTCCATTCCCATCGCTGTGGGAATGTATGGATTAAGTATAAAGATGTATATCTTATATGGCTTTTTCTAAGTGAATTTCTAATGAATAACTTCCAAAGAAGTTAATTGTTCAAGGCCTAGCCTAAAGGCATTACATAGTAATATTAAGTGTTTGAAAAAGAATCAGATTTTAAAATATGTTAAATTTAACTCTACTAATCAAAATTATATACAAAATTAATTATGGTAACTTTGATAATTTAAATTATATGTAAAATTAATGATAATAAGAAAATTTAAAAACAGAAGGAGATAATAATGTTTAGTTAAATGGCAAGTTGTATGAAATTTTGAAAAAATAATTAGTCAAGAAAATCCTGTGAAATTAAATAAAAACAATAATAATTAATTTGAACCTTAGAACAAATAAATAAAAATGTATATTTTCCAATTAGCTGTGTTTTCATTCTAGATAAGATAAGTTCACTAGGTATCCAGGTATAGTCTTTAAATCACAAGTGTCTCTCAAAGATTCCACTACCCGAAAAGGAGCTTGAACCGGGCTTATCGGAGGCTAATTGGTTTTATCAAAAATTCAGGGGTTGGTTCCTCTGAGAGGTTTATTCCTTGAGGCACAGGTCTATGAAATTAGGTTCGTAGTCAATGGATAAACCATTACTTTCTTACTGACTTAGCAATTGAGGAAGAGAAATAAACAACGGCAAAGGTTATAAAAAGTAAGTCGGTAAGAAAAGTATGGCGCCCAACGTTTGAGGCTCGATGCTTACATTGTAACATCGGGTCAACATCAAATAGAGACAGATTTAAATCGACTAAGGAGCCTAGTGAAACAAAATTAATTAAATAGAATTCAATTAAAATTGTAAAAAATAATAGGAATCATAAAATGAAAACCAAAGAAGTTCTTTAAATTAAATAAGAGTTAATTATAATAAAAATGAAATTAAAAAGAACTTAGAATAAATAGTAATAATTAAAAGGAAATAATTAAGTAAAATAAAATTCAGTAGGTGTCGGTAGGGCATAATATAAATAATAATGTTAGTTATTAATGAAAGTAAATAGAATACATAGGCGTTAGATAGACAAGGTCAAGGGAACACTGAACCGGATCACATCGAGCACAATTCTAAATGAATATTTAATTAAATACTCAGTATATAGTAAAAATATAGAAGTAGGAGAAGTTAGTAAGGGAATAAAAGGATAGTTAAATACGAGACTTTAAGATGGCGACAAGACAGAGAAAAGACACAGAACCATCTGAAATGATGGAGTTTTTTAAAAAAATGATGGAGGAACAAAAACAGGAGAGATTAAAAGAGATGGAGGAACAAAAACAGGAAAGATTAAAAGAGATGGAAGAACAGAAACAAGGGAGAATAAAGGAACAAGAAGAATTAGTAAAAATGATAGAGGAACAAAGAAAGAAAGAAAGAGAGGAGGAAAAAGTAGAAAGAAAGAAAGAAAGAGAGGAGGATAAACAAGAAATTAAGAATCTTTGGGAAATCATGAATAAGAGGATAGAGGAAATAAATGAAGGAATTACAAGAAAGAATGAGGAAATGGGAAATAAAATCCAAGAAACTATAGAAAAGATGTATAACTTAGAGGTAACAGTCAGTGAAAATAAACAGACTGTAGAAACAGTTAAGGGAGAAGTCAAAAAAGTAGAAAGAAGGGTACAAGTAGTTGAGAATAAGATAAAGAATATGGGAGAAGGGATAAATATAGCTACCTTGTTTAAATCAAGGATGTTTGAGATGGGTGATAATGGAGACAAAAGCAAGAAGGAATTCTACGGTAGGGAAGATGAAGACCCTATTGATTTCATTAAACACCTAGAAGGTATAATGTCCGAAATTGATCCTGACATGGAGGAAGGACAAAAAAGGAAAATAATGGAGAGACATCTTAAAGGACCAGCACAAGAATGGTGGTTGGCCATGAATATGGAGGAGGAAAATTATGATGAAGTTAAGGAGAGATTCTTTAGCCACTTTTGGGGATCTCATGCACAAGAGAGAATTCGAGGAAGAATCGAAAATGGAAAATATGAATACCATCGAGGCACAAACAACATGGTAAATTATTTCTTAAAAATGGTGAACACGGCGAGACACCTAACCCCGCCATACAATCAGGCGGAGTTAATTATGAAGATTATGAAGCATTATGGGAACAGAATGTATATAGGATGTTCCGGGATGGCGGCTACCGACATAGAGGAGGCGGTAAAATACATCCGAAGGAACATGGAGCAGGAGGCTACCAGGAACCGGACTCAGCCTAGGACTGAGGAACGGGAACCTGAAAGGAGAGGGTTTACACACCAAACGAGAAACCCCGGATACAAGGGAAATTGGAGGCAAGAGCCTTACCCGGTAGAAGGGAGAGGAAACTGGAGACAGGGGCCCTACCAAAGAGAGGGACCAAGAAATAGGCCGCAAAATCAGTGGCAACAACAAAGGCCAGAGTACAGGCCACAAAACCAAACGGAAGAAGGCCCACAGACAAAAGAAAAGAGACCACAAAATCCAGGGCCAAGTGGTCAATCAAAAAACTAAATGAGAGGATCCCTAATGGTAGGAAGGAAAAGAGGAGACAACCATTAGAGATCCAACAACAAACAAAATATAGGAAATATTACCCGGAGTAACAGGGAACAGTAAATAAAGGAAAGGCGGAAGACCTAAAGAACAAAAATAAAAAAACAATACAACAGGAAAATAACAATGAAGTACACCAAAATCAAGAGCGTAGAGTTGGTGGACTATCTCTTGATATTCGTGCTGAATTGTTAGAAGAGGACAAGGAGATTGGCGAAGGTAACCAGAAGAAAGAAACATGCCCGGTAATTGACTGTGAAGTAGAAGGGCACTCTATAGAGGTAGAGATTGACACGGGTGCAGACGTGTCAGTCATTCAAGAAAAGGCTTACAACAACCTCAAGTTGCATGGGCTTAAGTTCCTGGAACTACCCATCAACAATGTGGGAGTTGTAACAGCCATTAAGACTGCACAAATAAAGGTTACCCGGCAATGCTTAATTCCCTTAACAATTAAAGGCATAAAAGTGGACTGCATCTTCATAGTGGTCTCCAAACTTCGGTCGGAGATGATTATGGGGTGCAACACACTGTATGACCTAAAGGCACGGATAAACATGGATAGACGCTTTGTGACATTCGAAATAGAAGGGGAAATGGTGTACCAGGACTTTAAAAGTAAAATACAAAAGATAGAGGAAATGAAGAAGTCCGAAAAATATGCAAGATAACCCAGGAAAAAGAAGATGCATCAACAATAGGGCATCAAAGCAAAAAGGAGGGGTTAATGCGACAGTGCGAGAAGCAGGGGCACTGCCGAATGAATGAAGGAGGAAATGGACAAGAAACAAGTAAAGGGGAAATCTTAAATATAACGAACGAATATCAAAGAAAAATAAAAAATGAAACAGAGGAAAAATTAAACAAAAACAAAAAATTAAAAAACAAAAATGAAAATATTATAAATAAGGAAATAAATTTAAGACCTGAGGGAGTCAAAACAGGAGATAAAGAAACAAAGGACATGGAAAGAAGAGCTGCAGCTGAGATTAAGAGCAAACCAAAATATAAACAAGGTAAGGCCGAAATAGTGCCAAAAAGGGGAAATAATGTGAGTGGAAAAATAATAAATAAGAAAATAAATATAAATAAAAGTATAAACGTCGCGTCGAAACAATTAAAAGGGGGGAACAACGAGGTTAAAATGAATAACCAACAAGTAGCTCGGAAGCCTATGACTAAGACTTTAGATTCTGGAGAGATAACCCAAAGGAAAGAAATTGAAATTAAAGAAAGAAAAAAGAAAAACCCATTTACTAGTTCAAGAGTTCGAAAGTCAATTAAAATGAGAGCCAATCCAAATACGAGAAGAACCTTCATTTCATTACAAGTCAAAAACAGAAAAATTAGAGGTAGATTTAAGGAGAATAAGGGAAAGTTAAGAAATTGGAAAAGGAGAAAGAAGAAAAAGAAAGATAAAGCTGGACGGATAATAAGAAAATATTTAAAGAATAAAGGATAATAAGGCAAGGTAAATAAAAAAATGATCCATCAGTGACATAGGGAGTAACGGTTAAGTAATAAAAATAAAAATGTAAAATAAATCTAAGTAGTAGATTAAAGCAGTAACATAATCCAAATACATAGGACAAATAATATAAAATCAGTATTAAATATGAAAGAAAAAGCCATATGTTAAATGAACGGGATTCATTGAATTTATTAAAGTAAAGGTTGTGTTAAACAACAATGAATGTGTAAAATAAGGATTACAATATACAATATTGTATAGTTAATATAAACTTGAAATAAGATTAAATAAAAAAGAATGTGACTAAGGATAGGAGTAATAAATGAGTAAATAGCATGTGAAGTGACTAATGTGACAATGATATATATGAGTGAAAGGGACAGGAGAGTAAATTGTGAACTTTAGTAAAATTAATTAAGTTATGAAGATGAATAGGAATAGTAGATTAATGAAAGGAATATGAAAATCTTAATATAAACTAGTATAAGTGTTAATGTTACTTTTCACAAATATGTTATTAATTATGTTTATCTGTTTCAAGGGAGAGAAGAACCAAAATTTTCATATATTTAAAAAGGGGTGAATTTTGCAGCGGCCAGAATGTCCGATGCAAAGAATCTGGGTAATTGTACAGAATACCAGAATCAAACCTAACCGGGTTAAATAATTGACTAAATTTATATATAAAAATTTTAAAACATTATAATAATAATAATATTAAAACTAGGGTAAATAATAGTAAAATGAAGAAAATTAGAAATAACTTTAGACTTAAAAAACATAAATTATAAGCAATAAGAAAAATTATCACTTCAAAGTGGATAGCCTAAATTATGTAAACAAAAAAAAGACGGTAATTGTGTAGTATAACAAACTAGGCCTAGATGCCGGCTATTAAAATAATTGTACTTAAAAATAATCAGGAATAAAGAAAGTAAATTAAGATGTGAGGAAAGTAAATTAGGCCTAGCTAGGGAAAATAGTATTTATGTAAAAGTAAATATTAAATGTTAAAGTGTAATAGCCTAAGAAATTAGGTTATAATAGAATAAGTCATATTTGATTTCGGAAAAATCCGCTTAGGGCATTGATTATAAATCTTGTCACTACGAAACGAAAGCGCTACAGTCGAACTTTGGATTAAGAATGTTAAAAAGTTAATTAAATTAAATGAGAAGAAATAAAGTCAAATATGTTATTAAATAAAAGGTAAAAATGCAAAGGACACATCAGAATACAGAAACGCCTTTTATAAAAAGGGAAACTAATCTTAGTTCAGAATTTCCGAACAAACAAAGTCAATTGCCATGGCAACGGCTTTCTGATTGGTCAAAAGTTGAAAAATGGATACTGGGACGTGGGAAGTTTGAAATTGGAGAAGACGGGCCTCACAAAAGGCACGCTATCCAGAATCAGAATGCATTAGGCTCTCAAAGCGAGCAGACGTGTTTTTGTACCATGCGATCAGGACAAGAAAAAATGTGCTAAAAACAGAGTAAAAAGTGCTACGATGTGATCAGGGGAAGGAAGATATATATGAGCAAGGGCTCATATATACCCAGAACAAAATTTCGACCACCAAAATGCAAAATTAAAGAAAATAAGAAGATTAACCAAAATTATGGAGAGACGCCTACCTACCAAGACCCTTGAAGCTGTAACAGGACTGACAGATGACAACATTAATGAAGATAAAAAGATTTCTACAGTACAAGGTTATATAATCAATTTAATTATTCTTTTTTAAATAACATTTTACTTCAAATTATATTAACTTAATTTCAAAATTAAATAAGATGGGAATAACCTAAGGGACTGATTAGTCAACTCTCTTAGGTTACCCAAATTTAAGTAATAAAGATTCAAAATTGACTTTCCATTCCCATCGCTGTGGGAATGTATGGATTAAGTATAAAGATGTATATCTTATATGGCTTTTTCTAAGTGAATTTCTAATGAATAACTTCCAAAGAAGTTAATTGTTCAAGGCCTAGCCTAAAGGCATTACATAGTAATATTAAGTGTTTGAAAAAGAATCAGATTTTAAAATATGTTAAATTTAACTCTACTAATCAAAATTATATACAAAATTAATTATGGTAACTTTGATAATTTAAATTATATGTAAAATTAATGATAATAAGAAAATTTAAAAACAGAAGGAGATAATAATGTTTAGTTAAATGGCAAGTTGTATGAAATTTTGAAAAAATAATTAGTCAAGAAAATCCTGTGAAATTAAATAAAAACAATAATAATTAATTTGAACCTTAGAACAAATAAATAAAAATGTATATTTTCCAATTAGCTGTGTTTTCATTCTAGATAAGATAAGTTCACTAGGTATCCAGGTATAGTCTTTAAATCACAAGTGTCTCTCAAAGATTCCACTACCCGAAAAGGAGCTTGAACCGGGCTTATCGGAGGCTAATTGGTTTTATCAAAAATTCAGGGGTTGGTTCCTCTGAGAGGTTTATTCCTTGAGGCACAGGTCTATGAAATTAGGTTCGTAGTCAATGGATAAACCATTACTTTCTTACTGACTTAGCAATTGAGGAAGAGAAATAAAAAACGGCAAAGGTTATAAAAAAGTAAGTCGGTAAGAGTATGTATATATGGCTATTTAGAGTATATTGCATGCTGGTTTAACATAGTATATATGCCTATATTGGTTAGCATTTTATGTATATAGGTTGCGTAACTTTTAAATTATATTGTAATATTTGTTGACCGTCATGGGCGTGATAGGTTATGCATTGTTAGCTATACCATATAGTACTTCCCGTATTATACGGTTGCCCGGTTCTACCTGATAGACGAGGTGTAAATGTGTGTCAGGCTCAGATCATATAGGCTTTGGCCTGTGGTTTACCGACATAGTAGGCGCATTTAGGGATTCATGTAAGTCGGCTTGGCATAGTATGTATGCAGATTTACACGCATATTTGTTTAACACATTATGTGTGCTATCACGTATGTTGGCTTAACATGGTATATACGCCTATGTATGATAGCTTGCACGACGGCTTAGCATCGTTTTAGGATCGTTTTATATCATATATTTATTCGATCGTTTTATATCATATATTTATTCACGTTTTGTGATAGGCCTCGTTATTAGTGTTTCTCCATATATACCTTTATATCTAGATACATTTACAGCTATAGGATATATCCATTGAGGCTATTTGATTATTTACACTGATTTCTGATTATATATGTAGGCCTTGGTATGCCGACAGTACATAGTAAGTCGATACAGTAATCAAAACATAAACACGCGCCTAGATTTACATCGACACAGCCGTGCGGGTTTTTATGCCTGCTATAGCGGTCGCCGGCTGCCGTTGCGGTTTTTAGATAATGCGTTATCTCTGCAAGTCTGTACATGTCTAACACACGGTCAAACGTATTCCCTGAAACGACAGGGCTTTATTGCTTTGTTTATTATTTTGTAGCATAGACAAATTTTGAGTTTGACAATCATAACCCTTGCCCCCTCTAGTTATTGAGGGCCTAATACCTGAGTCGCTCGAACGCCGATATGTCGTCAAATATATTAAACCTTTACGTGGGCTTGATAGGTTATGCATTGGTAGATGTACCATATAGTACCTCCCATATTATACGGTTGCCAGGCTCTACCTGATAGAAGAGGTGAAAATAGCTCAGGTCATTAGGGCTTTGGCCTGTGTTTACAGACATAGTAGGCCCGTGTATGTTGGCCTAGCATAGTATGTATGTAGGCCTGCGTATTTGTTTAACACATTATGTGGGCTATCATATATATGCTTAACATGTCACGTCTTACAGCGACCGTTTGCGTAAGCCTACCGGGCCCTTGCGTTGTGATTGGTCGATTCAACTTGTTGACTATTTGAATTCTGTGTATAATTGTTGGTCGGTTACAATTAGCGTCTAGTTGGAGCGTTGGTCGTTTGATCTAACCGATCAGTTTTTGATAATTTCATATATTATTTGATAACCACCCCCACTTGATGCTTGATTCCAGGGTTGCTTTATCTAAAGGCTGGCTTAGGGGTGCCTTTACCCGAGGCCTTGCTCAATGTTATCCTTACCTAAGGCCTGGGTGGCTTTACCTCGGGGTGACTTTACCTATGGTCTGACACCTGGATGGCTTTACCTAGGACTTGGTGGAGGTATTTGTCTTGGTCGACAGGCTGTAATTGATATAGCAACCATCCTGGCCAGTCTCTTGGGTAGCTTTACTTAAAGTCTACCTCCAAAGAGGCTTTACCTAAGACCAGGCTCCAAGGTAGCTTTACCTTAAGCCTTTTCTTCAGGGGGCTTTACTTAAGGGCCTGCCTTGGGTTGGCTAAATCCCCGCTGCAGGGATGCTATGCCTGAGGTTTGGGTGGGTCTACCTCCAAGATAGTGTGTTAACTCTGCAGGTTTGCCCCTTGCCCTGCATCAGCCAATTTATTTAGGGTAGAACACTCTAGTTAGGGTATGCCTACTACTTGCCTAGACTCGCTCAAGCGCTGATACGTCATCAGATAACCGTTAAATCTTTCCAAAAGTTACCCAAACCACCGGAGCTATTCCAGGGTTACTTTACCTAAGGGTCTGCCTCGTGATGGCTTTACACGAGGGCTAGCTCCGTGTTAGCTTTACCTAAGGCCTAGCTGCTGGGTGGCTGGGCTCGGTTTGGCTTTAACCGAGACCGTGCTCCGTGTTAGCTTTACCCGCTCCTAGGCGGTGTTACCTCAAGCGCCGGTTCGGAGGTGACTTTTACCTAGGTCACCGATCATTTTTGGCAATCTAAAAACAGGTGAACCCGCCCCCGCAACGGTCCAAAAAGGACTCTAGACATATCCCGTACTGTCTGTTGATCCAACCGGTCGATTTTCGGCAATTTCATATTTTATTTAAAAACTACCCCTAGGTGAAACTACCCCTACAGTAGCGATAATGCACTCTAGACACACCCTATCGGTCAAGAAACGATTTTCCAAATTTTTTTCGAAAACTACCCCCCCCCCCTCAATCCACCCCCGGAGCTACCCCCGGAGATGGTCCTGAACGTAGCTGAGGTAGCCCCCCACACTTAGGTTAGGTTAGGTTAGATTCATTTTGGCTGGCTTAGGTCAGTAGGTTAGAAATAAACTTTTTCGAAAAACTACCCCCTAACCCTCTAGACGTGGTCGAAACCACCCCTAAGGCTGGGATCAGGTGCGGGATGACCTTGAGCATCATCCAAAACTACCCCTTATAGTCCTAGGTTACTTAGAGGCCGAGTTTTATTTTTTTTCGAAAAACTACCCCCCACCCCTCTGAACATGGTCGAAACCACCCCTTGGTCTGGGGTCAGGGGCGCATCGACCTTGTGTATCATCCAAAACTACCCCTATAGTCCTAGGTTACGTAGCGGCCGAGTTAGGGGTGGCTGTCCCAATCTAAACCGAATCCTACTAGAAGTTTATCCGTAAAAATGTGTTGCAAGCAGAAGGATAACTAAGGGTGTGTGAGTTTATTTTAAAGACAAATAAATCAAGGATGATTATGGCATGTGTTTTGGTTGAGTCGCTTATCTGATATTAACCTACTCTCTACCGGGGTCATAGAGAGAAGTTTATCTGTAAAAATATGTTGCAAGCAGAAGGAGAACTAAGTGTGTTTATTACTATTGTTAGGGGCATACTGGATTGAGGATGTGTATGGCATGGTTTTGGCTAGATCGTTTAGCTGACATTACGATATTTTCTAGTAATAGAGAGGCGTCTAAAGCTAGCATAGCCAACTTTCATTATATCAGGGGATATTTGAATTGCTTCTATTTTAAACATATTTTATTACGACATAGCTGTAAAACATATCTCTAGCTCTAAGCCTAGAATCCCTGCTTCATTAGTTACAGTCTGGAGTTCTCTATGCCTCCAGTACCACAGTAGGAATCGATGAAGTTAACGAAAAGAGAGGCCAAGGTTTGTCAAAGAAAGACAAACAAAAGATGCAGGACCTTCTAGAGAATAGCTGCACCTGTTGGATGATTAGGTGTCCCCTCCTAACACTTGTGCAGAGCACCTATTGACATTGACATACATTTCACTACTCACAGCATATTTAGGCGAGACAATAAGGGTGTTTTAGCTCTTAAAGTGAAAATACAACAACGGCTTTTGAGTAGAAAAATCCAACAATGAACCACAAAAAGTGAAAAATATTGCGAACGATAATATTGTTATAGTATTTTACGATTGAATATTCTACTTGTTTCGTAAAAATTGAATTACATTTTTTCCATATTACTATCTTCAAAATCAAGATAAAATCGAAAGAAAACATGTTTGAAATTCTTTTTAAATCTGTTTATAATAATTGTAATAATTGGATGGATAAAGATGGGTTTTAAAAGCTTGAATTGTTATTAACGTTTATACACAGTGCCAGAGTTTATCACGCAAATATTTGAGAATATATCCCATCAGGAGAAAAAGGCATTGAGGATCTAAACTACTCGGGATTAACATAATAGCTAGGACATGCTGATGTGAAGAATAAAGCCGTTAGTACAAGATAATACTTCAAGTAGATGGGATCAACCAGAAACGCGTCAAGTAATGAGCTTAGGAGTGGCAGACAGTACTATTAAGAAGGAATTACGAACGACGCGATAATTACACTGCGTTGTTTATACGGGAATTAAGTGTTTAAAACATTAAACATTATAAAATAACCGTTTTAACCTAACTATAGAATCAGGGGAAATTATTTACTTAGTCTTCTGAAACTAAACAGGATCTGTTCTGGTCGCGACCAAGGTCACGGTATCTCAGTAAATGGCAGCCTCCTTCCTAGGCCTCTAATTACAATCTCTTCAAGTGGGTGTCATCCATTATTCATTCAAGTTGTTTCGGTCATACAGTTGGCCATTATTCTATCGGCATGTTTAACGCGGTTTCCTCTTTCGTACAGAACGATTGTCATGCTAATTTTAATTGTTGTATTGATTTTTTGCATCGTTTAATTATATTTATAATTACGTGTCGATATAGGTTCAGCAGGTTGATAGCAAGGTCAATAAGATGTCCGGGTGTGGCGAGGACGGGACGTTCGATTGTCTTGTCTAATCGACTTCAAGTAGATTCACTTTTACAATTTAACATCAGCATGCTAGAATAATGTGAATAAAAGTAAACTGAATTTATTTTTTTATATTATGAAAGAGATAAAAAAATCTTTGCTATGATATACGAATATAAATAATTACAATTTCTAATTAAATAATATTTTCAGTTGAACATCCTCGAATAAAATATATATTTTAATTAAATTAATATTTCTATATATTTGAGGACATTTTTCTGCCATTCCTAACGTTTCAATATACTCCTTTGTTGACGCGTTTCGGAGTAACTCCATTTTCAAAACTTCAAATCGTATTTCATTGAATTGAGTTACTCCGAAACGCGTTAACACAGGAGAATATTGAAACGTTAGGATTGGCAGAAAAATGTACTCAAATATATGGAAATATTCCTAACAGAAATGAAGATGAGTATATTAATAATTTCAAATTAATATTTCTAAAACAAAGGTAACCGAAACCAGTTAGTTAAAGAACTATAACCTTGGGAAATAAGTATATTCTAATTAATTTAAAGGAGAAACTGGGGTTGACTTTAAAAGCTCATCAACAATATTATTTATATTTTATTGCATAATTGTACACATTTTGGCACGTTCAGTTCTTCCTTCTAAGCTCTATCCATTTTATTTTAAATTTTGTTCTGTGTTCACCTCCTTCGATGAACTGTTACTTAGGATAAACTTAGAGACTTAAACCACTTGAAAAAGGTTAAAGTTATAGAGAAGACTAGTTTCACAAGGATAGCGTCACGTACCTGAAGTAGTATAGTACTGACGCACTATAGGGGTGATACAGAGGCGGTTACTCGGTTATATCACGATATAAGAAAAAGAAAAAGCAAGGCAAGGTGTAATTAGTCAGAACTGAGGGAAGGACTTAAGTCCATTTTTTAACGGCTGACTACTATAATTAGCCTTTAGAAAATAGCTTTGGTTGAAAATGATAGCTATCTGCTCTAAACCTAAGCAATTAAAGGGATAAATCACTTTATGTGGCAATGTGGAAGGGTCCGGTCGACAGAGCTCAATAGATTTCTAAATGAGCGCCAGATGGTTACTAAAATGTTGACCCTCAAATCGCAAAGGATTTGAAAATTTTACCCAGTTGTCCAAGTGGATTACGTACTTCAGGTGAATATATTTTAAGGAAATGGAGAATTTAAGCCGCACAAAAGTAGCGTTAAATGCTCTGAATGGAATTTATTAGTTATACCACGTAGACCTTAGAAGAGGTTAGATAATTTATAGGAACTGTTTGTGGCTAGCACGAAAGAAAAAGAAATTAAAGATGTAAATGTAGTCTGGTTTGACAATAGTTTATTGATAACTTTTAATTTTTTTAAAACTTTATAGTAGCATGGTTGGATTGGATAAATAGATTATTTTAGCAATACATAGATAATGGGAACACAGCTACGTCTATACAGTCTGTACAGTCTATACAAATATCTTTAACCAACTAAAAATTTACTTGAAGTTGTATTGTAACAAAATGCATTGAAACAGCCTCTGACGTAATTTATGTATATCTACTCGAAACCAAAACAAGGTTAAACGAAGGTCAGGTTACACTAGATGTCGACTGGAGAGCCAAATCCACAACAATATTATACTAATTTGATTAATCGATTGTGAAGAAGGCGATCTTTTGTGTATTGGCATAAAAGGAATGCTGGATCACCTTCTGTAGACCTTTCTAATGCTAGGAGAAAAGTGAAGCATTTGCTGGCCTTCTGCTCGAGAACGAATTGTTTCTGTGAAGTACTAAGGCTGTTCTCCAGGACCATTGATAGTGTATAGCTGTACCTGGCTGGCTAGATTGGTGGTTGGTCATTTAAAATTGTTTTTGTTTTAAATTTATTTCATAATTATCTTGAATTAAACCTTTGTGTTTTTACTTCTCTATCTTCAGTCTTCTTACTGGCCATTCCATTTAAGCTTTTTTTTGTCACCTTTTCAATAATGTTTTTTTACCTCTCATCGCTGTCGTAATTTTGTCCTTATTGCTCTGTCCCCAAAGGTTTCCCATGAATTATGTTTGATTTCTGTTTTTCATTTAGTTTTATCCATCTTTGCTGTGTCAAAATGGGTTACCGTAGCACTATTGGTGTAAAAACTGTGTCGTAAATCCTATTTTTCATTTTCTGGCCGTATTTTTATTCTTCCATATAGAATTATTCATACACTTTTTGTTTTATTCACTTGTTCTTCTATTTCTGTCTTAAACTTTTTATGATTTGAGGGATTGACTCCCTGGTATTTGAATTCCATAACATGCTCTATTACATAAGCCTATACCTATAATTTACATCTCAATAGGCTGTTTGTTACAACACAGTTTGTCGTCTCTGGCAAAATGGCCATGTTATGAGTAGATACCTCGTTTCACAAAAGTATGCATCTAGTAATTGAATTTACTCACATAGTAATCTTTCCCTACTTCTAATACCAGGCGATCATGAGCTCTTTCCTTATTCCTACTTAATTCCATCTACCCTTCTCAATTCTTCTTCTTAGCCATGGGTGTAATAGGTAGACACAACCTGGATATACAGTAAGCTTTCTTCAGGTAAGCGCAATGCCATGATTTCCCCTTTATCATCACCCTTATGCTGCCTTACATTCAGAATTATTTATGTTTATTTCCTAGGTGATAGTATATGGCCTTCATAAATGAAGACACATACCATACGCACGCACACGCGCGCACACACACACATACATACACACAGACACACACACCAGAGTAACGTCACCACAGTTGAAAGCAAGTCTACTCCAGCTAAGCTACCTTTCCCAAACGATGGCAACATTTTCTCCTACTCTTGGTAGCACTTGCTCTCAAGATCTAACGGGAATTATTACGCCCAACTAGAACCAAATCCCCAGTCTGAGGGTCAAGTGATAGTGGATAGAGATTCGATTAAACTACCTGGACCGAACCAATGTCGTATTGAGAGTACGGAAAACCTCGCCAGTCGGGAAGCTCTACTGGTCTCGAGTAGTGGTGGAAAAGCGGAGGAAACAGTAAGTTCTGGTTGGAGTATCGTCTCGTCCCAGTAAAGGGACGACTATCTGTCCAGTGCTTACAGTAAGGCTTTCAGAGTCTTATGACTGGTACCATGGGTTGTGGAAATAAGCTCCATATTTTGGGCCTGACTTTGGTCATTTCACGGTTTTGGTCATGGTGTGGGGTTCACACGCTATATTAGGGATAATCCCCAAAATGTAAGCGCCATCTTTGTGTTCTATGACTAGGATGTCGAAGTCATAAGGCTGCGTACTTCTTCTTACCACTCTTCCATTTCAACTTACTTCTTTTTAATTCTTCTTTCACGAGCACTTAGAACTTTCCTAGTACCAGGAAACTATTATGTTATTTTTATAGTTCTAAATAGTTTTATCTACTTTTTCCTATTCTCGTTATTAAATAGGGTAGTGAGTAATTTCTCTGGAATAGTGGGTCTAATTCAGATACTTCACTCTGCACACGTGAAATACTCATCCCCTATATTCTATATCATGGGCGTTTATCTCCCTAACGTAACTCAAAATGTATTCACAATAATTTTTTTTCATTACGACAATCATCATGATCATTATACGTGCTGATCGGCCTAAAAATTTAAAAAAATCATATTTTGATATTCAAAATAGTGAAAACCTGAGAAATAAATTTAAAGTTTAATTAAATAATACTTTACTAAGTGAACACGTAAGGGCTTACTTGCTGAAGCTTTTAGAAACAATCGTTCGTATTCACTTAGTTAAGTATTGTTTAATTAAAGTTTATTCAGTGAATTCAAGATGATTGCAACAAGCAACTGTAAATTTAAAGGTAACTAAATTTCGTACGTCAAGAGAAGCGTCTTAGTAGGATAACTTTAATTTTCGTCTTCTCGAAGAGTGAATACAGAGGAATCTGCGTTCACAGATTTCGATGAAGATATATTTGTGAATTTTTAAAGTTTAAGACATCCCAAAAGAGACTTAGAACCTCAGGACTACAGAAATGAAAACCCAACTTATTAGTAAAACAAAACCACTAATTAATTTTAATACTTACAAATGTCTAAATGCAATGTAAATGAGTTTGTTTGGTGAAACTTCTTTTTACGTGGGTTAGACCTTCTTATAGTGAGAACGATCCTTGAGACAAATTTGAAAACATCAGATTTTGTATAACATCGAACTTTCACTCAACAGGGCTGTCTGCCAGCTTGGACTCAACCCGCACACTATCTAGTTATGCCACTTTAAGTCCAGTCCTCTCCTTCCAACGAAATGATCCTTACACAACTAGGATTCTCCATAAAGGCTTTTGTCCTTCGCCTACGCTAAGTAAACACAACTCCTACCTAATGCAATAACGCAACTCCCACGACAGTCGTCCAGCCAGACAAGTAAAACCATTTAATACCTAAGTCCAACTTGACAGCGACGTATATGGTGATCCCATGACAATTATGGTGAAGTCAATTAAATTCAGAGAGAAGGTCAAGAAACGGAGCGATGGTCTGATATTAACAGTTTAATGTTTCATTTGCGTTTCAACTTTTTAATCGTGTCTCTTTCTTAGACGTTTTCAGATTGTAGCCAGTGGTGCTGCCTCAGCATAACTTCAAAATAAATATAGAAATTAATATACATGCTAAAAAATAATCACAAACAAATAAATAATGGACTAACAATAATAATAATAAAATAAAATAAAGTTAAGCCGCGTAGATATAGGCCTTACGACCAGAAAATAATGGAATACATAAATAAATAACGGAAGCTGTAACTAAGAAACATTGGAGGAGATTTGAATGAAAGAAAATAGAAATAATAACTCAAAAAATAAATATAGTAGAATCGCTATTGACATTGTAAATAACGCGTAAGATTAAAGAGTGCTCACGGAAAATATAATCTGCTTGAATAAAATAAAATAAAAATGAGAGACAAAATTTTAAAAAATGTACAAAAATGATATTTTTCACATATCAGTTTTTAAAAGTAGTTAATACAAAGTGTATATATAAATATTGATTCTTTGAGAAAGACCTGAAGATAACTAGGATGTAAGTCGAAACACGAAGAACGTTGACAAACATTGTGTAAGTTACAGTTAAAAATGTATATTTAGTAATTTATTTTATCAGAATGCATTTCACATTGAGTAATTGGCCACCACCTTCACGTTGTATGCACAGAGCACTTAAAGTGCTCTGTGGTTGTATGATCTATTAGTCATTCATTCACCACGCTGTATTTACTAAGTGAGTGGAAGGACTTCGGCGAAATGAGATTCATGCAGTTTGTGGAAATTATGTCTGAAAGTACAGCTAAAATACTTGAAAGAAATTAAAGAAAAATATTCTCTTGAAATGTCAATAAAACTAGGTACTTGGAGGTGATAATGCGATTGTAACACTTAATCACGTAATTATTTTAAATATTTGTAGTTATTAAAATTTTTTGTTGGTAATGTTTCATAAAAATATTATTAGTTGAGTAAAAATTATTATTTTTGACTTATATACGTAAAATACAGAAACTTAATGTTCTCAGTAGGTTAAATTGTAAGACACTGTGGGAGTAGGTTGTAGATGATACCCATTATACAATATAATGCAATATGTATGTTCACACACACACACACACACACACACACACACACACACACACACACACACACACACACACACACACACACACACACACACACACACACACACACACACACACACACACACACACACACACACACACACACACACACACACACACACACACACACACACACACACACACACACACACACACACACACACACACACACACACATACACACACACACACATATCAGTAGGCCTATATGTATTTTGACAATATATATAATATACCGCTTACAAACCTACAATTAGCGTTATTCTGTCGGGCCTTATTTCTTTCCTGTACGATAAAAGTACCAGTCCCAAACCTTTCGAACTGGACGAAAGTCGATGCTGAAAATAAAACATCATGCTTGTCGCACGATATTATACAAACTTCACTTTTATAATTTACTCATTTTAAACCAGTCTGATCTTAAACATTATCAATATACAGCAAATAATATACAAAACCAAACGCTTTATTGCACATAGTGGTTGTAACGGGTGGTTAGATTTTGCAAAAGATGTGAAATGTTATTACAAAACAACATACATAGAAAAGTAGTTCTTATATAAGGAGAAAACACAGAGTTTTTATATAACACAGAAACATATTATTATTAATACCCAAAATATGAAAAGCACTATTAAACCATAATGTGTTTTGAGCCTGTTTTAATGTACTAAATAGCATGTTTTAAAATGTTCTCATTATAAATTATACTTTCATTTTCTTTTATATAAAATTATTTACACGGACCTTCAGAACGACAGAACTGATTGGTATAAATGACGTACCAAATGTCTTCTCCCTACTTAGGTCGAAATGCAATAAAACTGATGACCTTAATGAAATTCATATCTGCACATAGCAGCTTCTACAGGATTTACTGCTTCATTTTTTTCCATTTTGACGCCTTCCTTCCGCATTCAAAAGAGAGACTCCTTTTATCACTTAATTATTTATCGTTATACTTCTTGTATGCTATTTCAACTTAAAATATAAGATTTTGGTTTCGTCGTACATTTCTTTATAAATTATGAAACAATATTTAATAGTCCAATTGAGTTTTGTCCATAACTATAAGCCCGACGTTTCACATAAAAACACATTTTGCGGGAGGGAATAGAAACAGATTTTCCCATTTGCAACGCCCGTCAATTACATTAACAAATAATATACAAAATGTTCATATAAATGATTTAAAAATCTATTAATATCATAAATCATTCATGCCGTCTAGAAGATTGCGTTTGGCGACCTGGTTCTGACGTTGTCTATTTACAGAATTATTTATTAAAATGAATTAATATTATTTATAAAAAATTATATCAGTTTGTTAGACATAAATAGAAAAAGGAAACAGAAAACAATAAAATATGAGAGGAATAAATTATGAAACAACTTTCTTGTGCGTACACTTGTTGGTAGAGAAGTATTTATGGTCAAGTTACCCTTCTCTGTTTATGTGTGGCTCATAAAGTATTATTGATAAATACTACCTATACAACATTATTCAAGTATACATTAATTTAACCTTTATAAATATGAAAAATTAAATTTCTAAACAAAACAATATATTTTCATACACTACCCTTTATTAAATCATTGTCTTACGATCTCACAAGTTCAAATATTTTACAAACAGTTTTCCTAACTTAATGCATTTCGTTATAAAGTCCCCAATCAAAATGTTTGACTAATTTTCAATTTATCATAGTTTTGTATCTAACTTCCTTACGGAATTAATAAATTAATTTAATAAAAATTTCATTAGTCGCTTATCATAAACATATGAATGAAATCAAGATTGTTGTTACATATTTAATACTAAACCTAGTTACAAAACATACTTCTGTAACATAAAACCTAGATGCTGTAATATAGAATTATTCTGCTCATTTCATATAACAATAATTTTCCATTGATTAATGCTTTGAACAATTGTTTTAAAACTATTTAAATTTAAAAATCATTACTTAAATAAACTCATTTTATAAATACATGGAATTAAATGAAGTGTTTGTTGTCCAGACTCTAATACGCAGTGGCCAAACCTAGCCAATAGTTCAAAAATTTAACTACTTTTATAAAAATAATAATTACATATCTATTTTACCTAATAGTCTGTTAAGAAACCCTTTGGACCCACGGTTTTCACTTTCACTTTTGTTCTATGTTATGACTATCTCTTGTCAACATTTATGTCTCTATGACCACAATAGTTCACTGGCTACAATTTGTACACATTGAAAGGAAAAGCATTTTTTTCTACCTCAGCCTTTTATTGTAATGTTTAGATTTTTTGTCTCTTTCGTTTACATTACGGTCACTTTTAATGAATTTTGTCTTTATCACAAAAATAACTTTCAGTTTCTATGGCTCCGTTTAAAGATTATACATTTTTATAATCTAAATTCTTGATTTTACATTCAATTATAACTAAAATACTTTTTAAGCAAACGACAATTAAATACTTCTCTCAATTTTCTAGTTTTTATCGCGACCAATTGATAACTAGTTGTAACAAATAAGACTTTAGTCTGATATTTTTACGATTACCACTTTTATGTCCTATGATGTACTTGTGCCTCTAAACGGGAGCTTCTATATAATCTGTTAGGAACCTGTTTACGTTCTCATAACCATGTTCAAAGCTAATTTTGTAGCGGTGGACAATCGTGATGGTACTTCAACTCTTTACACCCATCTTTTGTAAGATTTCTGCAATCCTACGGCCATGTTGACTAACTTTATACTTGTGTTGTGTTTTGACAATTTCTACCGATATCGTAGTACACATTTTCTTTATATGCTGATATATAGCACAAATTTTCTCAATACTCTCAATACTTTACCTCAATACTCTCTTTTGTTCTGGTCACAGTTATTTTTTCATTAGCTTCATTGATACGTGGAACAGATATTTTTGTAAATGCTTTTTTTCAGTTCTTTTAGACTCTTATTGACGGTCCCGTATTTGAGTTACATGTTCCTTTTCCACCTTATTCTCTAACGTTCCTAATTATAAATCCCTCGTAATATCTTCTGTGTTAATACCTTGCCATAGCTGGCTAAACCAACTCTCTTCCGTGTTCATTTCCCCTTGTTTATTCTTTAATATTCGGCTACGCCTGAGTATATGCTGGTTATCAATTGGTTAACAATAGCATACGTTAATTTATATGAACGAATTAAAATTTATCAAACCAAAGCTCCACGTTGGGCGCCATTTTTATACAACTTACCTTTACTCAATTGCTCTAAGATATAAAGGATAAAGATAAACTCTTAAGGCAATCAAATTAATACGCAGCTACTTGTTTTTACAATAACTGATTTATTTTAATCCTGAGTTCAAACAGTAGCATTTTTAGGTAGTTACACATAACTAGTTTTAACTAACTCTAAATTTGCCGGTAGGCTTCAAAACTCTTGTATCTATTAATAAATTAATCTATTAAAATGCCCTTAACTATCTTAAGGCGTATATAGGTTACTGCACCTGGTTTGATACATTTTATATTTGAATTACTTATTACTGTTTGAAGAATTAATAAGAAGTTTATGAAGCTCTTAATATTTTTTACTTCAAAGAGTTGCCTTTAAATTTTAGATAATTATTACTTATTACTTGCGTGGCTCCTTGTTTAACTTTACTAGACACCCATTCACTTATTCACAGATATCGCCAATTTCACTTTCACTAGTCACTCGGGAAGCTTCTATGACGTAACTGACTTTATTTCAGTAATATCTCCCTTCATTCTTACTTATTACCCTTTTATCTTCCTCGTTAACCATCACTTTCTATTTAATTATCACCCTTATTATTCTCCCTTAATACTTTACATTGCTTAATTACATTACTTTATTTTAATTTAACATTTCTTACTAAACTTAACACATTTCTCCCTCGAGTCCTGTATTTTGACTCCCTCGAGTTACTCTATCAGAAAATCATTCTCCATAGTTTTCCCATAGCGCTTGGGTGGAAACTTCTCGAACTGTCTCAAGAGCAGTTGTTCTCTGGACGTGGTTTTTCTGGATTTTTATAGATTTTTCACCATAAATCTGCATGGTCCCTCGATATCCAAGTAAATCGCCTCGCCAATGATCGAGGCACATCTTGGTGTACCTACAATGAAACGTTTGGACGTATATAGGCCTATACATACATACATACATATATATGTGTGTGTGTGCGCGCGCGCGCGCGCGTGTGCGTTTGCGTGTGTGCGTGTGTGTGTGTGCGTGTGTGTGTGCGTGTGCGTGTGTGTGCGTGTGTGTGTGTACTGTATATTCTTGAAGAATAGGTGGATTATTTTAAATAATTATGTTCCTTTTCGTTTCAGCATATATACTACTGAAGGCCTACAGCAAAAAATAACAATTATTGTCATAATTAATAAATCATAGGAGACAAATATTTAGGATAATATTTTGTCCACTAAAAATGTTAAAGTGATTATTTTTAATATTTAGTTTGATTTTCCAATTTGTGCGAAACCTGGGGAACTTATTTTGTTGTAATGACAAAACTAAAACAAAATGGCTTTCCCGGGAACTTTAAAGCTCATAGTTTCCCACGCTCTCAGTAATAGTAATGACGAGGACTACGGGTACTTTAATCAACGGTATTAACCACCAGAACGCGAATAGAACAGAAAACTACAACCGTTTTGTGACAAACTATTCGCCCAAGGTCGCTAGCAGACCGGAAGTTATGACCATTATGTTGCCAATATCCGCCGAATTTTCATTTACCGAGATATTTACCCTGTTCGTAGTTAAAATTTACGCCGTATTTCCCACGTTCGTTTCGAACTCCAGTAGGTTCCCGTGGGCAGTGGAAGCCCTTGAAGCTCCTACGGCAGTGGGGGCCCGGTCCGCTGTTGTCGGCGAGTCACAGTTCGGGTTAGCGATTCATGCCATACGTGTCTAACGTCCTCTGTGCAGTGGTGCGTAAGTGTTAGTGAAGTGTGTTATTTGTTGCTATTATTTGGAGTTTGCGTCCTCTACATGACTGGTAAGTTCTTGAAACTGAATTGTTAGTAAAGAATTCAATAGTTGCTGATTTTCACAGCATTTAATTAATTTTGCAAATAATTAATACAAGATTTTAAAGTAAAACTTCACATTTCTTAAGGGGAAGAAATGCCGTTGGCTAAAGCAAATCGTCAACCAGCTGATTAGCGCGTTTGAAATGTTAGGAATTTCCTCGGCTCTAGCTGTGTATTCCGACAATAGCCTCAAGTGCTAAGTAAAAAAAATAGCTCCTCTGACTAGAAACAAATTCCAAAAGAATTAGTGAGTAGGACTTGAAACAAATTATTGTTTGTTTTTACTAAAGGAATTAATAGGCAGCGAATTTCGAATTATTTTTCACGTTTTAGTTGATTTTGTATAGCGTCAAAAATGTCATAATTAAAAAAGCGTTTTATAGTTATATTAAAATTTATTTTATTTTACTCCGATTTTTTCATTTTAAATATAATGCATGGATTGAGTTTTATTTTTAAATTTTCAATTTTTCATTAACTGTTTCCATTTTCAAATTGAGTTACTAGTTTACAACTACACGCCTTAACATAGGCCTATATATTATAGCTTATATCACTAAACGCTTGATTATATATTTTCAAGCTAAATACATTTCGCAGCTTGTACACTTACAAGCTAAATACATGTTGAAGCTTTTACATTTACACGCCTAATACATGTTGAAGCTTAAACACTTACAAGATAATACATGTCGCAGATAGTACACTTACAAGCTAAATACATGTTGAAGCTTTTACATTTACACGCCTAATACATGTTGAAGCTTAAACACTTACAAGATAATACATGTCGCAGCTTGTACACTTACAAGTTAAATACATGTTGAAGCTTTTACATTTACACGCCTATTACATGTTGAAGGTTTTACACTTAAAAGCTTAATACATGTTGAAGCTTATACACTTACCCGCTTAATACAGTTGAAGCTTATACACTTATACGCTCAATACATGTTAGATCTTGTACACTTATCCACTTAATACAGTTGAAGCTTAGACACATTATTACATATTAAAGCTTATTACACTTCCACGCTTAATCCATGTTGAAGCTTTCACACTTATACGCTTAGTACTTGTTAAAGCCTATAAGTAAAATATTTTCGCACTATTGTATTTTTGGAGTTGGAGTTATACAGTATTTAAAAATACTGTATTTATTAAACAACAAAACAACACCAGTTTCTGGTTGTGTAATTTTATAAACGGCATTGTTTTTTTTTATAAATTTGCATCAGATTGTTTCGTATGATCACTTAATTTTCAATTGTGTCCTTAGATAAAAATATGTATCCTGTTAAAAAGTTTCGAGCAACTATAACCGAATACCGATCATCGAATGCTTGAGAAATACATGCAGATGTACGGCTTTATAGGATTTGATTAATTTTATGGGAGAATATTAGGTACGGATAGTTTCTAGCTTTATTTTCCTTGCAGTAACAATTTTTCAATAATAACAAAAGACGATTAAAGTTCAGAAAAAAGATATCAAATGTAATATATAATATCAAGTTATAGCTATACAGACATTTGTTTATTAAAAATAAACTATCAAGAAAAAGGTTCCAGAACATTTTTAAATGCATACAGTCAAAATGATAATTTAAAATAAATTTCAACCCAGGATATTTCGAAACGGCTAATATTTGCCATAATGGTAGTTCACGTCAGTATTGTTAAATTGAATTTCGGCCCACCCTCAAAATTTCGTTCTAGAAATTTCTGTTTTTGGTTAATTTCAGCCAAAATTTTATGACTACCAATTTAATTGAATAGCATTTAAATGTTTTACCATAATGGTAGTTCACGTCAGTATTATTAAATAGAATTTCGTCCCACCCTCAAAATTTCGTTCTAGAAATTTCTGTTTTCGGTTAATTACAGCTGAAATTTTATGATGACCAATTTAATTGAATAGTATTTAAATTTTTTTACCATAATGGTAGTTCACGTCAGTATTATTAAATAGAATTTCGTCCCACCCTCAAAATTTCGTTCTAGAAATTTCTGTTTTCGGTTAATTACAGCTGAAATTTTATGGTGACCAATTTAATTAAATAGTATTTAAATTATTTCTAAATTGTAAAAAGTTCAATTTACCATTCTCGATAAACCGTATGCAAAATTATTCTGAGCTATAATATTTGTATGTTGAGTTAAACCTCAGTTCGTAAAGTTTCATTTAGGCAACTTCCATGTAGAAGTGGTTTGTTACTGAAAAGCGTCAAATAAAGAAGACATGGCGGACAGACAAAATGCATACACTCGAACTATTTACACAAGTAAGAAATTAATTTAAATGAATCAATAGGTACAAATACGTATAAAACCATCATCAAATTCCTCGTCGAGAAGCTAACGAGACATGAAGGAAGCAATGAATATAAGTCCAACACTTTTAAAAATATTTATGTCCAAGTTTTTAGTTAGACGTGTTGAATTGTGTCCCTTACAGCTCACTTCGCAACTGCTTTTGTTGGTTTTTAATTCCTAATAAACAAATAATATAAACAAAAGTTTTTTAAAGTCAATTCCTACTTAGGTCAACAAAGAAATATTTCATTTTAGTTACTTTTTTAAAAATAATTACAGTTATTTATAAATAAAGTAGCATAACTTAATGCGTTAACACAGCTGATCAACCACCTAACCTATAATATGAAATCAGCAAATAAATTTGTTGAGCACTGTGGACTAATTTTTTAACTAAATAAATAAAACCCACTAACCACAATACAAACATCTTTATTACAATTACCTTATGTACATTTCGATTACATGGTAATCATCTACAGAAGTACTTCTGAAGATGATTACCATGTAATCGAAATGTAGGCCTATATAAAGTATTTGGAATAAAGATTTTTGTACTGTTTTTAGTGGGTTTTATTTATTAAGTTAACGAAAACAGCTGTTTTGTAAAATCATTACAAAATCATTACTGTTATCACCTATTTTAAGCTAAATGCGACAAAATAACTATATGTATACCTCGCCCCTTTTTTGACAAGTTTTTCTCCCATATAAAACTAAAATTAGTTAATTTAATTTAATTAATGTATTAATATTTGATAAACCCTATTAATATCAAGTGCCATTTACTGAAAAGTTAAAAAAATGTATTTGAACTCGAGCGGATGAATAAAAATTATGTTACTAACTATAGAAAATATGAACAAGATATTAATAAGGAGAGTGTGAACTAATAGATGAAATTGAAACCTGTTTGGAGAGTGTGAACTAATAGATGAAATTGAAACCTGTTTGGAGAGTGTGAACTAATAGATGAAATTGAAACCTGTTTGGAGAGTGTGAACTAATAGATGAAATTGAAGAGAACATTCCTATTTAGGCGGTAGCCTAAAATCTAATGAGTAATAATTCTTTAGAATATTTAAAAAGAAAAATCAATAGTATTGCAATGGACTTCAGGAACACAAAATCATCTATTAAATGAATTCGAAATCATTATTAAATTTTCTCACACGAAAAATACAACTTCTATCCCTTTTTTTAGCGTTTGTTGAACTAATTCTTTATCCGACAGTTTTAGAAACCATTGTTCATGATCTAATAGTTGCAGAAACAATTTAGAGTCAATGTTGTCAACTGTGAGAAGTCTTAATTTGTTTCACTTTCTGAGAAACTTCTAAACAGGTTTTATCTTGTGCACACAAGGTTCTCGGGCGTGTAACCCTGTGAGGCAATGAGCAACACTGCTGCAACAAATGGGACAAACTGCCCAACAGGTGCCTGCAGTGGCACGTAAAGGCACTCTCAGGTTTTGTTTCTCACAAAGCATAATAGACAAAATCAGAGCTGGAATAAATCAGTTCCATTAATAGTTACCGCCTTTTGTATTGTTTCAAAAGATATATATAACTATTTTGTTGAATAATTTATTGTACGTTTTCCCGTGATTTAACAATGGCGTAAATAATTTCTTGACGTTGAGAGACAGTTTTGCTAATGAGATGTGTTGCCAACGTAACATATATAAAAGAGAAAATAAAAGACAAAATCTCCCTTTTCCCCCTCACACAATTATGATTTAAAAATTAATAATGCTATATTGATTTCATATGTAATGTTAACATTTCTCATATTTAAGTCAATTTGTAAACAAACACATACTTTAATTTGTCCGTCTGTGTCTCTGTTGATAACTGATAGACACTTCTTTTTAGGAGGAGCTCAAATGGTTGAGATAAAGTCAAAGAGAGTTGAGGGACAAGTTTCTAAGCTAATTTTAGCCCGTTCCTAGCCTACCAAGAGATCCTTAAACCCAGTCAACCTACCATTCTTTTATCCTTATTTCTAAAATGAAGACATAAAAGATACGAATTCAGAGTTCACACCTATTAATGACTTCGGAAATATTAGTTGTTTCTCATTCTTTACCATTGATTTCCCTAAAATTCGTTTCATACGTTCAAGTGAACTCGTCAAATCGTCTCCAATAAACCACTCAAATATTTCTAGGTGGTTATTTAAAAACTTTTCCTGTATTATATACCAAAGGGGTTTAATTGTCCAACCCTAAACCTCTTTATATTTCTATTCCATTTATTTTCTTCTTAGAGAACAGTGGTCAAGTTATCTGATCGCAGAAACACTAGAAAAAAGTAATAACAATACTGTTTTCTCTTTCTAAAGATTTTTTTTTTAATATCAGCTAGAAAGTAATAACTGAGGAGCTTATGTAAACATAGCTCGCCATAAATACTTTTTTCAAAAAAAAAATTCTTCCAAAATACATGACCGTACTTAGATAATTACTTATTCTCTTGAACGTTATAGTCAGGGGCGTAGTCAGGACGATGGTTTGGAGGGGGCAGGGAGGCAATACCTTCCTGAGGAATTTTTGAACATTTTTATCTCTAGAAATAATATTTTATGATTTTGTGGCACTTAAAAATACACAATTTTTGAGTCATTGGAAAGATATTTTGCTAAAAACCTAGCGCGTTTTGTAGGTTAATATTTTTTGCTAACACTATTTAATTTGGGGGGGGGGGGGGGTACGTGCCACCTGTGCCTCATTGGCTACGCCACTGGTTGTAGTCCATTACGTTCGGTGAAACTTAATTAATCACTTTCACATTAGTTTATGACTTCCGAACTTTTAAATTGTAAATTTCTAAAAACTTACACAATGTCTCAGTAAAGTTTTACAAATCTACAAAATTAAAGTTCTAATAGGCTTAAACTAAGGTAAAAGTGATTAATTACTTATGATTATGCATAAAAGTTTGTAATAAACTATAGCGTGTTATTTATTCTTGCATTATGCGATGTAAAAAGATTTTTCAGTTCAATATTCGTGGAATATAATGAGTATTGCTAAATTCTTTCATTGACCCTTTTAGAGAAATGACAGACAGTCACCCAAGTTTTATATTCGTCCTTTTTACATATACTATTCAGTCAAGGCACATTTTGCCTCTATTATCTTCATTTAGTTATCTCAGAAATAACACTATTTTATTTTACTCGGTATAACTTTTATGTTAGTTTTATTTTCCAGTTCTTTGGTTTCGTCTTCTAGTTTCATGCATGTATTTCCCCAAACTTTCCATATATTTGAAACTTTTAAATTGTTCGTCGTCTACTGTCTAATTTTTGCTTGAAATTATGATGATTTGATTCTGCTAAATTTGATTCTAGCTCGTTATTATTGATATCCCGTAATGCATTTATAGCTTTTATTCTTCGGTTTTTCTGTCCTTAAAAGGCACAAAGCTAGATTAATCTCTTATCAAAGTGTTCACAGATTATATTATTTATCTTAATCAGGATATTGTTTACAATATTCCGTTAACACTGCTCTATTATTAACGTTAATTGGCACACAATTTTATTATTCGAATTTAATTTAAACCAATAGGAACTTAGCGAAAAATGACGAATAAAACAATGTATACGCTCGTTTGTTAGCATAGAGCGTTAACCAAGTGGTTTGAGGCACCTCAACACTGACAGCATTAGGTACGGTGGTGGTGATGTCATAGCCAGGAATATATTACAGGCACGACAGTAATGCATGGTATTGTTCACACGGTTTGTGAAGTTTAATAAGGGGAACGGTACCTTTACAAATGCAAAACAGCTGATTGCTGGAAAATGGGGACCGATATTTTAAAATAACATATAAAAGAATTTGGAATTCAATTAACGGTTTTGGAAACAATGAGCTACTTTTTTTTGTAAATCCATGAACTAAATTCTAAAATACAATGTTGGCATAAATGATACAGAGATATTAGTGTTTTTTGTAAAAAAATGCAGATTAAAAAAAAAGACATTTAGCAGTAGACGGTCAAAACTGTGATTGACAGGTGCTGTAGTCTACATAAGAACAGTGATAATCATTCTTGATTGTTTCCGAATTATTCTTGCTGTTCAAAGACAAAAACTTCTCATTATCTCCAACTTGCACAACTTAATTGTTTAAAGTTCAAAATAAAATTGACAAATAATTGTTTTAATTAAAATATGGTAAACTTATTGCGGTAAACTTTTACTAATAATATACTATCTTAAAATTTTTAGGTTTTAGATATGCTGTCAAAAATACATTCTAAACAAGAACAAAGTGATTTCAACTATCGTAAGCCATAAATAGTGGGTAATCGTCATGCAAACATAACCTTATTTTTGGAACACACTCGTGTGTCTACCAATTCCTCAGAAATACTGTATCATGTTATGACTCATAACTACAGCCATATTAAAATATACCTACAAAGTATCTACTCATGATAAATTCTGTTATAAAAGAAAAAAAATGTTCACACGCATAGTCGGGCCCCCCACACACACACATACATACACACGGACACACTCTCTCTCTCTCTCTCACACACACACACGCACATACATACACACACACTCTCTCTCTCTCTCTCTTACCCACACACACACACCCACACACACAACACACAAGCGCACGCGCTCCGGCGTGCACACAGATGTAAGTTCATAGAAACCTCGGGCCATTTTTTACTCAAAGAAAAACAACATATCGTTAATAAAACCAATATTTAATTATAGCATAACAGCCATAAAAAAGTTTTTAGTATTCTGGATCCGCAATAAACTACTAAAACACAGGCGTCTTTACTGTCTTGAGAGCACTCCCAGTGTGCATCCGTCGTATAGTTGCACCATCCGATAATCGTGGCCTACGTCCTACTTGATTTATTCTTGGCTGAGTTTACTGGAACTGTCCTACTGTCCTTGGTGAGTTGGCGAGGCGCAAAACAATGCCAGCTTATCTGTGCACTTAGCACATGTATTGTACGGCCTTGAACTGTGCGTATTTGGAGATTTCTTCTTTAGAAGGGGTCAATCGTTGGTCCGCTTTCAGTGAGTCATAAAGCACAGATGCAATCAAGAACTGAGCCACAGCAATGTAGAACATTTGACATATCTCTTACTTACACACACACACACACACACACACACATACATATATATATATATAAATAGATAGATAGATAGAGATAGATAGATCTCTAGAGAGAGAAAGAGAGAGAGAGAGAGAGAGAGAGAGTAAAAGTGATAAAGATATACAGAGGTGGAAACTGTTATGAATTTTCGTTAAATGTTTAAATGATGTCATCACATTTATTGATTCACTTCAGTTTTAAGTGATTTATATTTTGTACTATAAGAAGTTATAGTTATGTTAAAATTTTTTTTCACCTTTAGCTGATTTAAAACTTGAAAAATATTTTGTCTACCTGCTGACTGAAATTTGTTTTTTCCAAAACTTATTTCGAGATTCTTCATTAAGTTTTACGTTTATAATGTTAATACTTCTGGTTTTCTCAATGTCTTTAACACTTAACAATATGCACCTTAAGATATGTGTTTATTATAATGGATTGTTTTAATCACTATTTTTATTATAAAGAGTTGTTACCAGTGTTATGAACTCAAATAATATGTATTATGTGTGTAATATGATACTATGTAACTTATTAATTTCTTATATTGTAAATGGCATTAGAATAATTCTCTGTATTACGTACTGTTTTTCAAATGATTCAGGCTACAAAAGTAACTCAAAGTCAATACTCAAATAATTCTTCAATGTGTTGTCATTTCCGACGGAACTTTCTTTCAACTTAAAGATGTAATCGCTAGTTATTTTCCATATAACACGTAGCCTTATTCTAGAACATTTGATGTAATCATTGACCAATGTACAAGTAAACTGAATAAGTCATACATACAACTAGCGCGAGCCGTCAGTCAGTTCTTGCCTAGTTTTCGTCTAGTTCTTGCCTAGTCTAGTTCTTGTCAAAATCTCGCCAGTTCTTGTTAAGTCTCTGCTAAGTTCTTATTTAGATCTTGTCTAATTTTTATCAGTCGTCTCGCATAAGCTTTGCTTAGTTTAATATTTTAAACTAATTTATACCTTTAAATAAAAATAATATTTTCTAATTCGCCTACTATTTCTCGTACGAAACTACTATTTTTTAAGTCGCCTACTATTTCTGGTACGAAAATACTATTTTATAATTCGCCTACTATTTCTCGTACGAAACTACTATTTTCTAAGTCGCCTACTATTTCTGGTACGGAAATACTATTTTCTAAGTCGCCTACTATTTCTGGTACGGAAATACTATTTTATAATTCGCGTACTATTTCTCGTACGAAACTACTATTTTCTAATTCGCCTACTATTTCTCGTACGACGCGAATTATTCAGTTAACTTATTGCAACATCTTGTATTTGCTTTATCAAATAAATTCTTGTTATACTCAGGTGCGTGTTTCATTGGCCGCACCCCTTGCAAACACAGGGACACAACACCAGCATAAAATGATATTAAGGAGCCTGTAATACAAGTTGTGTATCGTTAGTAAAAAGGTTAAGAGGCATTTATTGTAATTTAATTTACCTAAATCTGGTCAAAAATTTACTAAATATATTCCAGTATATTTAAACCTGTCCCAAGTCTTTCAAACCTCACACATTTCTTCGAGAACTAAATATAAAACTAGTTTTTCTAAAACTAGTATTAACGGCAACACTTTCCTATCGTCTTGTGAAAGCAAGACTATTAGCTCGTTGAGCTATAAATTTTCTTTGCAGTTATTGGTGGCATCGGGTGTCGGCGCGGGAAACATGGGTGCAAGTAGGAAGACATGTGACGGGGCTGAACATCTGTTCGCTTTGATCTGCCAACTTGGCAATTGTGTAGAACCAGTCCAGATTCACTTGAATTGTGACTCAGTCACAATTACCTGTTCTGATTGCGTCAGTTTATTTGTCATTGTTTAAGTGGTCTCACTTGAACGCGTGGCACAAGGGAGACTATCAAAGGACATTGGAAATTTCCGTTAAAGACGGAACCTTAACCTAAATGTTACAATGGTTGATTTCTCTACTTTTTGCCAATAAAAATTTTATTTAGAGCGCACCAAACCTATTGTCTAGGTGGTAGTAAGTTTCGTCTGCAGTGAGTTGTTAACGGCATTCATAGTTATCGCAGGATAATGTATCTGAATACAGTATTAAAATTGTTCAGAAAAGCAGGTAAGAAGAGGATTCTGGGTGGTTAGAGATAAACCTAACACCGTTTAACCTTGGTTAGAATAGCAAACATTTTGAAATTTTTTTATTTTAATTTCATTTGAAATTATTATTTTTTTAAATAATAAATTTGATGTCATAAGAAATTGTTACGGATATATGCATGGCATACATCAAAACAAAACAGCAAGACTATAAAAACATCGAAAAAATAAGACAAAATTAACAAACGAAAAGAAAAAAATGTCACTAAAATGGCATCAACAAAACAGGGTATAATAAGTGGCATAGATATGGATAAATCGTAAAAAACACATATACGAAATAACAATAAAACAAAAAATAAAGGAAATTGATATGATATTGAAAGAGAAGACATTCAACGAATATTTCGTTAATGCTATTATGGCCTTCAGGAATATGACAACTTTGAAGGTCACAGAAAGTATTATAAATGATAGATGGATTATAGTAGAATCTAAAACCTCCCGTTGAGAGACTAAGTGAAGAGCTATAGCATCAGATGTGCAAGGTGTATACCCCAAGTAGGCTTACTCTTCAGCTTGTCTGCTCGTATCACTCCGAGTAAGAGGAAATAATAGGAAAGGATAGGTTTACAAAGAGAGAAAAAAAGTGTAGTAGACAATTGTGTAGAATATTTGCTAGGATCATGGCTATTGCTAAATTGGGCAGGATGTAAAAATTAAGTATATATCTCCCTTAATCTTTATTTTCATGGGGAGGAATTTTCCCATTACTATCCACTGGCGCACGAGAAGAGCCTTGTGTAGAAATGAGTCACGCTCGGTATTCATTTCTGCGCATGCGTTGAAGATGTATTCTTGACGTACAAACATAACCTAACCGTACGGTAGTTTTTTAGTACTTATATTTTAATAAGTAATGTAAATATTTACAAATACGTAAAATTACTAATTTTATTAAGAAAGGGTGCAAAAAATAAATTCTATATGATTATGGTTTTGCATTGTAATGTTATGTGAATGTGACGTTTTGTGCTAGAAATGTTTTTGTGACTGACCTTATCGTTACGACCTGCCTTGGGCCAGGGCTCTTCTCGTGGCAGGTGACAGTACTTCCCCTTACAGAAAGAAGATGAGTAGGAATATGTAGATTTCATAAGAAGGAATGACCTCTAGCACTGGGAGTAGGGAAGATTATGGCTTAGGTGAGTAAGTTGCTATACACCCACATAGCGCTATGTGACGGGATTGGGTGACACTTTCGTCGTATAAGTGTTTTCACATCGCCTCCGCCATTGGGATAACGGGTATACAAATATTTCCTCCCCATCTAAGAATAGGTTTACGTCAGAGTGACCCTACACCTGAGATGCACAAGATATTAACTTTATCTTGTATCAGTGGTTTTTACATCTCCACCTTAAGCCCGCCTATATTGACAGTTTTATGGCACCACAAGGCTGGGGTTACTTACCTGAAGTAAAAACGCGCAGCACAACTTGTTACCATATAACACAACCTGCTACCCAGTGCTACACAAATAACAAACGACTATTACCAAAATAAAACTACCGCAGAGTTCAAAGAAGAGTTTATGATCAGTGGGCTGAATTTAAGAGTATGATTAACGTTGAAGACAAGATGTGGGTCAGAGTAAAGGGAATTTTGTAAATTGTTTCTAATAATCTTAGCTAACTCTTGATTGAGTAGTGTAGAAAATATGGTTTTAAGATTATGAATAGTTTATAAAAACATGAGAAATTAATAGGTTAACATGAGAATGACCTTTCCAGCTATAAAAGTCTACAATTAGCTATTGGATTACAAAATAAAGATTAATATCATTGAAGAGTGAAGAGAAGACTCAGTATGTGTGTAGATAACGGAAAGAAGATATTGTTACAAGACAAGAAAAGCAAAGGCGAAATTTTATATAGACTACAATAGTTTTAAATTATCATTATCTCAAACATGAAAACAATTCTTTAAAGTTTGCTTAGATGGTGAAATATATTTCTTATACTTATTTATTGTTAAACCAAAATCGTAAAAGAAAATAGACATTGATGGACATTTATTATAAAAGTATCGTGTTTCAAACAACCAAGTTTAAAAACAATATTAAAAGTGAAATATAAATAAATTGAAATACGTAGAAAATGGTAAATAATAAAAGAATGACAACAATATGGTTTCATTTCCATGGAAGACAACAATACCGTTCTCCATGAGGTATTTCAGAGCGTATATAGGGACAAACATTCGGACGCTCTTATACGCTACCTCCGTCCTTTCGACCCCGTCCCAAGGTACTCTTGGACCCTCCATAACCTATGCCCCTGTAGCCACCCCTCAATCCTGCGGTGTCACATTAATTAAGGTCTTTGCTATAAATAGTTTATAAGTTAACTAATTGATGTTAGATAAGTATTACCAATGTTAGTTTTAAGCCAACAATTTTGTTAAAGCCACTCCACAACTGTACTATATACAAAGCAAGCCCTTAAGCTCTAAGTTAAACTGTTTGTGTTAGTTTTAAGTGACCCATGATTATGTCAGAATAAGTAAATTCCATGTAAATTTTTAAGCCACCAATAGTGTAAGCCCAAGCCCGTTAGTTTTAAGCCAAACTGATCATGTTAGTTTATGTTGACACATGCTAGATTTAAGTATGTCATATTTTGTTTTCCAAGATTCTGTCCAAAGATTATGCAATGCTTGCTTGGCAATGAAAAAAAAAACAGTCAGTCAACCATACTCTCCCTCTTTATTCTTGATAAAACATCGTCGAATCGTCCCTCCAAATAACAGCCCCTCTCAAAACAGTCCCTCCTACACATTCCTACAAGCAGGAATTGCCCAAGCAGATGCTGCAGATCCATAGGGGTCTCCAAACCCCATCCTTTCTATGACTGACTGACTGACGCTCTTATACGCCAACTTTACAAGGCACAGTCTACTCTTCTAATACGTAATTATTAGCAGGGTAGCTGGCTGACTCGACCACTACACACACATACATCACTAACAGACATAGTTAATGTGCATTACCATAGTTAATAAGCATTAACTCGCCGGTCACTCAGTCAGTTTATGAACTGATTGATACCGCACTTATGCCTACATACACACTCTCCTTGAGTGCTTATATGGCAAGACGCTTGTTTTTAGTTGTATGATTATTAACTACTCGAATTAGTAATTGTTACTTTTTTTTCTAGGGCATTAGGACTAGTTTAAAGTCTTATAAATTAGATGAATTTAAAGTCTTATAATTTATATATTAATAAATAATATATTTATATTTAATATATACTACAATTTAAAATGTATGATTCTGAAACAATTTCACAAAATGCTAGACCCTATACAATGAAAAATATAATTAACTAGTATTGATATATAATTAAATAGAAAATGTTTTTAAATTTTAACGAAAATGAATATTTGACAAAAAGGGGCTCATTACATAGATGTATATTCCACAAAATAATTTACAAAGTTTTCCGAAAATGTCAAATAAAAACATTTTCGAACAGAAAACTCGAGTATATCTGAAAAAAAATAGTTGTAACACGAATCTACAAGAAGCAGTAATACGTTCTGAAGAGGACGTTCCTGCTATATACGAAATCGTGGACAGTGATGGAACCAACCTGATTAATTCTTTAAGTTAATTTTTAAGAAATACATTGCTGCAAATGAAACTTTTAAGTATTGGTGAAATGGTGGTAATTTTGCTTGACTGTACCAGAGCAAAAGGATATAATAATTGGCAATTGCACTTGAGAGTTATGGTGAACTACAAATGTTGCTCTATAACCATATAAATTTCCGGGTTTTATTTCAGATATGGCTTGAGTGCCGCTTGAGGTGGAAACAGCCTCTAAGCAAGGACGGTTTTCAGTAAAAAAATCTAGAAAGTTCAACAACGTTGTTACATATCATGCTTTAGAGCAGTCTTTGATTAGGTTTCCAAAAGTGCAAGGGGGACTGATTGGAGTTACTTAAAATTAAAAATGCTATGCACAATTGGTGTCTTCTTTTCAACTTCAAATCTGCTGTTTGTCAATCTCGTCAAGAATTCTGTGATATTTATCAAGCCTTACCAGCAATATTGATGAAAATTGTCAAACAAAATTAACAGATCGGAAAGAGGTGAAAATGATATTCAGCTGATTATTAACTTCATGAAAGACGACGACAATATTTTTGATATCCGATCGTATCGTGTACAGCCAAAACGTAATACTCAGAGCCTACTATATCTTATAGGCACATGATATTACTTTATTTCAATAGAAATATAGTTTTCTGCTCCTTTCAAAAATATTTTCATTTGAATAAATGATAAAAGGGTTGAATATCCAGTCAAGTTGATTTAATTAGCGCAACGTTTCGGGAACTAGTTTGTTGCCCTTATCAAGTATGTAATCCTATGAAAAACAAAGTCTTTGCATTTACAGTTTAAATCAGTAATGTGAAGGGACAAACATTAAAACCCTTCACTTCACCTAAAACTTTGTTACATTCATGAAGTAATGGGGAAAGAAAAGTTAAAAGAGCTACAGCTCAATGAAAGTTTATGTTGAAGTGTAGAGGGTTTGATGCTCTGACTCTTCACATTACTCATTTGTATTCTAAATGTAAGGGCTTTGCTTTTTATAGCACCACAGGCTTGACAAGGGCATGAAACTAGTTGCCTCACACGTTGCATTAATTAAACTTGATTCGATATTCAACCGCTTTGTCATTGACTAAATACTTACCTCGAGTGCTCAAGCATGACTTCATTTGAAGTTTTCGGCAGTGCTTCGTACATTAATTTGTGTACCCTTACAGCTCTATTTTAATGAACCTCTTTTAGAATTACCTTTTTACAGTTTCACCGCAGATATCTGTCTCGACAAAAATTTTGGAAAACCACTGTCACTAACAAACTGTCTTATTACACTTAACCAGTTCTTAGGCAAATGAAAAGCACCAATCCTGAGAAATAAGGTCCTGATTGCGTTCTTTTGAATTTGTATTAACTTGTCTAATAAATATATCCATGTCACAAGAACGGATTGGATGTCGTCGTCCTATATCTTCATTTATGGACGTAAAGGTTTTCATTACAGTTCAAACTGCATCTGTTGTAGGCGGTGCTGAACGTAAGGTACAAAAACCTATTGACATGGTTGATTTCGAAATTAGTTGGTTGAAGGGAGTTCAGTCAGGGCACAGTGCATGCTTAGGAAGGGTATTATGGGTCACAGACCTGTGACAAATTCTGCTCAGAATCCAAACCAAATCACTGACATTAATTTTCATTGAGCATCACTAGGGTAAACACAATTTTTTTCCAGGATAGTATTCTGGCTTCCTTGTAACGCTAATGAATTTCCTTATGATTTGGCAAGGAATGAATTCGTCAGTGTTTAAGCAGGTGGTGACGTTCTTTCTGTTTTAGGAATGAGGTTATACTGCTCATTGCTGTCTGATATAAAGCCGTAGTAGGGACGTGTTTGTTCGTTTCGTCTAGGGTTTCCTCTAAAAAATTATTATTATATACAGCGTCTTATAGAAAAAAATCTTAATCACGAACTATGTTACAAGGCCGATATATGGCTCCGATTTTGTTTTTAGTTAAAATGTCATTTCCTGCATTATCAACCCTTTTCAGACTGGTAGCTTAAACAATGTCCTAGGTTGTTGAAGGTTGCTATTAACTTCTAACTAATATTAATGATTTACTATATAAGAATGTTACGAAATATGTTCAATCCACAAAGATACAACTTTATTCAAAATTATGTTCTAAAATTTTTTTTATTTTTTGATATGACTATTTCTCACAGTAGATGTCAGTATATTCCACACAGAGAAAAACTTCGGATTACCGCGAGGTTCTTCATATTTAGCTTGAACTGAGTTTATGTTATAGATTATGTTGTAGAACAAATGTTTTGACATGGTAAGTTATGTTACTTCATTTATTGTACATTATTAAGTTAGAATCGTATTATTAAATATATTGTTAGTAATGTAAATATAATGTGTTGAATATTTATTAGTTGATAAAATATTAGTCTACTTAAATATAGATAAAAATTTATTATACGTAATTAATTATAATGATATTGAGTTATACATTTTTAAATTCAAACTTCTTTAGACGTATCTGAAACTTTTTAAGAACCGATATTAATTAAACTCGTTTAATAAAAGACTTTTTGCAGTAAATCTCTTAACATTTATTACAGATTTTCTATTAACTAGATTGAATAGATTCTATTCAATCCTCAAATAAATAAATTGTTCAAAAGACTATTAACTTGAGTTGGTTAGGCCCACCGACTAATTTTTTGAAATTAGGCCTACTTGTGTATGTTTTAAACATGAAAAGTTCTTTGGCTTGGAAAATAATTTTTTTAAAAAATTGTTCACGTATTTAGAAGTCCTGTATTATTGTTTTTATTTAAAAATTTACAATGTCATCTCCCCCTCTTTGAATAAACTTTATTTATTAAAAAAATATTGTTATAAATGTAAGATTTTTTAAAGTTTATTATACTCAGTCAAGAATTGAATAAAATATAGTATTCCTGTCGGTCAGTAACACTAGGGCCTGATCGTTCTACATACTACAATAATTTAATACCTGGATAGTAATTATACTATTTAAAGACTGTTGTAATTTGTGTAATATGGCCTATTTTTTCTGTAATAATAAGTTGACATGTTTATGAAATTATTAGCCTTTATCATACCCGCGAGTGTTTGTATTATGGTAACTTGATTATCCTGGATGATGAGTTTTTACTGCCTCAACACTTGACTATTCTATAATTTATTCAATACTACTTAACTGAGGTTAATTATATATCTTTAACAAAATACACAAAAGAATGCAACATTTGAGTGTTTTAAATTCTTTTTAAGAAAGAACTAGATTGAAATAAGCCCAACCTCTATCATAATATAAGAAGGGATTTACTTGGTAAATGAATGTATAAATAAATATATATTAAGAGGTAAATAAAAACATGTAAAGATGACTATTTTTTCTGTACAAAAAGTTGACATGTTTTTGAAGCTTATTAGCATTTATTATACCCGCGAATATTTGTATTATGGTAGCTTGATTATCCTGCATAATGAGCTTTTACTACCCCAACACTTGAGAATATTCTATCATTTATTCAATACCACTTAACTGAGGTTAATTATATATATTTAACAAAATACACAAAAAATGCAACATTTGAGTGTTTTAAATTCTTTTTAAGAAAGAAACTAGATTGAAATAAGCCTAACCTCTATCATAATATAAGAAAGGATTTACTTGGCAAACGAATGTATAAATGAATATATTAAGAGGTAAATAAAAACATCTAAAGAACGCAAGAAAATCATAAAACAATTGATTCCCCAGATAATAACTTATCTATAGACCAAAAATCACTCTAATAATCTACTCCATAAGGCGTCGACAATATAATACCATAATTCCCTTCTTGAAAAGGAACTAATAACCAGAAGAAATACCAACACAGAATATATATTACTAAACATAGCAAAAACACATAAAACTTGAATACAAAATACATAATTTTTTTCTGGAAACAAAACAGATATAAATAACAGTTTCGACCTTGAAATCCATGCCCTAATAAAGATACGCGGCCTGCAGGGTACTGTATCATCAAACCAGTCGTCGTGGTTATTACCTTATTCGTACAAAAACGTAAAAGAATGTCAACTCGAATAATTTGTTGAGAGTTAATTGTGTTTGAGCTAAAAAGGCGTTCAGGCAAAGAGTAGCTTAGCTGGGTTATGCAATCGCTAGATTATCTGTGATTCACTGCTAGAGTTTTCAGATTCTGATTTCATACTAAAGGAAGAGGGGGAAACTATGAGAAATGCCTTTTCTTTGTTGCGTTTTTTATATCTTTTAATACTGTCCAGAGCAAATGTAAATAAATTTAGAACGACACAAGTTATATCAACTCTGTATTAAAAAATAATAAATTTCTACTTAAGCAAACGAAGAAAATTTAATTTTAGTTTCTTATTATTTTATAATTACAACTGGTTACATATGTATATACATATGTCAGAACAACAATAGGCTATTAAGTGGCAAAAATGAAAGCGAATTTCTTTGCATTTTCAATTTTCCTTCCTATGTATCACGTTGGATTATTATTGTTGTTTGTTACTATTTATAGGTTTTTTTATCGTTTGCATTGTATTGTAGTTTATTTTCGCTTTCCTCTTGCATTGTCCATATGTGAAGCAAGTTTCGATGTCGTTAATCCAGTTTGTTTGATTATTTTATTTTGTTTAATCATTTTTTGTGCATTATTTATGGTATTGTAGGGTAATCATCCCAATAATTTAAGGTTGTACAATGGAGATTTCTTCGACAACCAGATGGAAGCACACAAAAAATCGTATACGTCTTTAAAAAATTTATTTATTGGTATTGGAAAGTGCTAAAGCGCGCTGGACTTTGAACATTAGGATTCACAGTTCGAATTGCAAGACCCTCGCTCCTTTTGTGAAAGGCTTTTCTCTCATTAAAACTAAAATTAATGCACTAAATTTAACTAATAAATTAATATTTGAAAACCTCTGTGTTTACATGAAGTATCGTCCACTACAAGTTTAAAAAATGAATTTGTACTTGAGTGGATGAATAAAAAGTAATTTTTTAACGATTAAAAATTCGAAGACGTTATGGAAATATGATATAGGGAGAGTGTGAACTAATAAAAGGAATTGAATAAGCGGTTTTCGCTCACGAAAGAATATTTAATGTTTCAAGTAAGTGAGATGGCTTTCGCGGTTTACATTTTGATTTGCTAATTTCTTTGTAACTATTATTTTAATAATCAAAAGTGCATTAAATGTGTGTGCAATTAAATACTAAATAGATAGAATTTGACGTCATATGATACTGACGTCTTTTATAACACATTTTAGGCAGTCTTCTAATGTATAGCACTAGATTAGAACTACTGTCCAATCATTTTATTTCATAAAGTGTTAAATATGTTGGGGTAAAATGATCTTCTTAAAATTGAAATGGACTCAGCCATTTCCTGAAATATTTAGGAATAGTGGAGTTTCGCGAAAGATCGTAATAATATGCAGTAAACAATTTGTATGTGTGAGAAGATACAATTCTTTGCGTTCTCAGGAGCTATAAAAAGAAATGAGTATTGGCGACATAAAAGTTTCATTTATTAAGAGACTACCATTATAAAGTACCAATACGGAAGTAAAACAGAGTTAACAGGAGAGAGGAAATACCAATTGGAGAGTCAAGTTTCGGCACAAGCCCAGAACCTTATCCATACAAAGTACGTCTCCTTGTTTCTTGCGTGGCTGAAAAAAAGGTAGATACATTATTATAATATCATTTTAGTCAGATAGTTTCACAATAAATTGCTTAAGAAGGATCGACAATTGTTGCGAACATTGGTAGACTCTAGTTAGGGGCATAAATACCTTATTTAGAGGATAAAGGGGCGATAATGGGGCATGATATGTGCAGGGTCGTGTAACTGAAGGGGACCTACTTTCAAACGGAGTCAAAAAGATCCATTACCCTCGCTGTAAGATGAAGGCTGAGGAAAAGTATATGGCTTTAGGTTAGACTAAGGAAAAGATGTAATACTCCCTTGGTACTGGAAATGGAATTATTCGAAATATGTGCTCGCGAACGCTCGCGCGCGCATATATATATATATATATATATATATATGGTGTGTGTGTGTGTGTGTGTGTGTATGTGTGTGTGTGTGTGTGTGTGTGTGTGTGTGTGAGTGTGTGTGTGTATGTGTGTGTGTGTGTGTGTGTGTGTGTGTGTGTGTGTGTGTGTGTGTGTGTGTGTGTATGTGTGTGTGTGTGAGTGTGTGTGTGTATGTGTGTGTGTGTGTGTGTGTGTGTGTGTGTGTATGTGTGTGAAAGAGAGAGAGAGAGAGAAAGAGAGAGAGAGTCCCGTAACCACTGAAACACATACGCAACGCCTCGTACGATCGAAACGTTTTGCCTTGGTAATTACGTTTGTCGAAAATGTGTGTGTGAGTGTGTATGTGTGTGAAAGAGAGAGAGAGAGAGAGAGAGAGAGAGAGAGAGAGAGAGAGAGAGAGAGAGAGTCCCTTAACCACTGAAACACATACGCAACGCCTCGTACGATCGAAACGTTTTGCCTTGGTAATTAAGTTTGTCGAAAATGTGTGTGTGAGTGTGTATGTGTGTGAAAGAGAGAGAGAGAGAGAGAGAGAGAGAGAGAGAGAGAGAGAGAAAGAGAGAGAGAGAGTCCCTTAACCACTGAAACACAAACGCAAAGCCTCGTACGATCGAAACGTTTTGCCTTGATAAATACGTTTGTCGAAAATATACGAGTACTTAAATGAAAGTTCGTAAGTCGGGTATTAGTTTACTATCAACCTTAAATTAATTTAACTTGAAACGATATAATATGTGGACAATTTAACATTATATATCTTAAGAGCGTAGCTCCTTGTATAAATCATTTTGTAAAACTATTTTTACGTTGTAATTAAGAATGAATGAATTACCGTGGATACTGGGCGTTGAATACTTAAAGGCCTGCTCTCTGTCGGGGCTTTGAAGAGGCACTTCCTTGTGACGGAAAAGTAAAGAAGGGTGAGTAGAATTATAAAGGAACGATGAAATGCCACAATGATATCCAGGTTTTGCGAATAGGGGAAAAATTGACATCACATGTCCAGGGTTACCCAAAATAAATTTAATTTCAACTACCTTCTCACTAATTGGTCCCTAAAAATAACAGCAGTTCAGCACGGCACATGATTTTGAAAAAAAAAAACTCGTAGCTTTGAATATTATAATAAAATCAGGAGTATCGAAAAGCACAGAAAGAAACCTTGATGGAATTGCTTGATGGAAGCGGACTTGACGGAATTACGTGGCAGTAAATCCAGTGTTAATCTTTTACCATATATAGAATCACACGGGGTGGGTAGGTGTCGTTAATCAAAATCAAAACAATTTTACTTGACATTTTCCTAACCAACAAACCTTGAAACTCGAACATTGCTGGAGTGTGGACACATTTCAGGTGTGTGATTTTTTAAAGAGAACACGACTGGGTGCGGAAGGTTTGGATCACGTGGTACATGACGTCATCAGTCCTTGCGGCGTATATTTTGCCAGTGTCACCAAAGGTCGTATTTGAGGTGTAATTGTTTATTACAAACGGAACATTTCCGATGAGCAGCCGATTAATTTAGCTGTTAAAACCTGTCTTGTTTTAGTTATTACAGCTTAAAGGTGGGTAGCGGTGACAACACCATAAGATTCCAGTGGCGATTATCCTACTGTAATAATGGGAAAGTCGATAGCTAAGTCAAGAAGAATACACCAATCACAAAATAACAATCAACCCTAAAACATTTCACTTAGCTCAAAGTATAGTAAACAACAAATTTTAATTTACGAAATCAAAATATATCAACAGTGTTGTGAAAATAGTGTTGTCAACAGTGTTGTGACGCAAAATTCTAAACTAAGCCAGGCGGCTGTGACATTTCGAATATTTAAAGGTCACGACTGTCTAGGGGCACATTTGTAAAAGCCAGTGTCGCTTGTGATGGCCAATAATTATGAAAAGAGTATTTTTGCGGGGTGCGGATTAGAGTGCAATGTTAATAATATTTATTATTATTTGAATTTTTTTCTGGCGAAAAACCAAATAAGGTTGTAATCTCCGTTACAACAAACCTTAACTAACTATTGTTTCTCGGAGCTGAGTCCCACAAACAATAATTACTATTCTAATTGGCACACGACATAAAGTAAAAACAAGAAATAGTGCCTGGCTGCTCCTACCTATGGAGGCCTGTGGTAACAATATTGCTAAATATTCAACCGATAAATAACTACAAATGTGTGCTGATATGTTTTCATTCTTTTTTTCGTTTTAAACACTTAAGGACTGAATATTTAGGAGCAACAATTAAGTCTTGGTCGGGTTGGGTGTAACTTACGGGTCGTAGTTTGGTTGGCACTGCCTATACTTCACAGCATCCCAGTTTTACCTCCTGTGCAGAAAACCTGGTTCTATTGTGAATGGTGGCTATGTGAAGGAGTGCGAGCATTTACTGGAATACCATGAAGCAAGAAGGCGAATGGAGTTGCTCTGAACGCCTGAGTTTTAAAGTACACTACTAATTGTTAGTGGAGTCTTCCTTAGCGTCTATATAGCTATTGATTGCTTTGAGGGTCAGTTCAGATTAAAAGTTCAAGGTTATAAAATAAAAACCTATCATAAGTTCCGGAGTAATATAATTTCTTTAACTTACTACATACAATGCATCTGGTACAGAACTATTGCAATACTTAGACTTACATGATATTTATAGTGAAGTTTAGCGTTAATAAATGTGATTCCACTCTCGTAACACACTAATGCCTTTGCAATACAATAATCGACAACATAAATTAAAAACCAGTTTATAATCAGTTGAATTCACTCACAGTTTGAACTGAAATTAAATAAATGCCATCAGCATAGTTGCATATAAAAGCCTTAACTAATCACGTTTGTGAATAACGAACGTAGCGCCACCTACCACAATCCGAGCCAAGGCCCGAGTCACTTGAGTGTTAGGTGTTGAGTTTCCTTATTTAGTCAGTGGTTCTGGCAGGAACCGCTCCTCCGGACTGCTCCCAAATACGAAGCCATGAATACCAATTTTGAATTGAAATGGTGACAAAACTAGTTATGCTGATCCGGGTACTGTAAAGAGCACGACGAAGAAAACTAAAACGTTGAGATATGCTTAACGATCAATCTAACTTATAGCAACGGTTTTACTTTAATGCATCATGAAAGCAATAAAAACCTATTGCTGTTATTAAGTTTGATTATAATATTCAAAGCAAACTTAAAATTATATGCTTAAAAGCTAATAATTTCCTCTCTATCGGTATACACCGATAGAGTATTCCTTCAGAGTATTAAATAAAATTATATAAAATTTAACTTAAAAAATGGGCCTATGCGTTATGACTACGTGCTGAAACTCAATGTAGCCGCCAAAACTTATGGAAATGTTAAACTTTCAAAACGAACATAAATCTGTAGTTTGGGAAGAAAGTATATTTTTAAAATAAATGTTTGCTACACATCTGTTGTCTGCATATATTTCCTTACGGTTTAGGATATTCTTCGGAATAATATGTTCCTAGGATTAATATCTAATACCTAACAATAAGCGAGCCATTATCCTTACATTTTTCTAAAGATTTTAGAATGCTAATCGGGTTATAGGGAACATTAAATATTGATGTATAATCGTTGCAAAATAGAATCTTGACAAAGGATAAAGATATTTTTCTAAGCTATTAGATTAGTTATCGTACTTACAAATGCCTCAACCAAGTAGTGAATACTGTAAACGGTAGATTTAGACTAAGGCATGGTCATCTCGAGGACATATTTAGCTTCTATTTCCAGTAGCACGGGCTTAGTGTCATTGCCTTAACTCAGGTCTCCATTGCATCCAAAAGCCTTTACCTTTCTTCTTAGAAGAACGAATAATTACTTGCCTGTGATTTCGATGACATTTGCCCTACTTTATCTATGCAGACCTAAATGATCAGATAATCATTGCTTCATTTTATTAAACAGAAGAGTATATATATTTTTTATCTTAATCTTCTTTATTATTTCTGTTAAATCCTTTCTTATGTATTGTAGGAGTAATTACTAAGGAGTAATATTAATTAGTAAGTGTCGACTGCCTAATCCCGGGAGAAAGAAAGAACACTGTATGTGTTTCTCCCTCTCTTACTCTGTGTTTGTATGTATGTTTGTGTGTGTGTGTGTGTGTGTGTGTGTGTGTGTGTGTATGTACGTGGGTGTGTGTGTATGTGTGTGTGTGTGTGTGTGTGTGTGTGTGTGTGTGTGTGTGTGTGTGTGTGTGTGTGTGTGTATGTGTGTGTGTATGTGTGTGTGTGGTGTGTATGTGTATGTGTATGTGTATGTGTATGTGTATGTGTATGTATGTATGTGTGTGTGTGTGTGTGTGTGTGTGTGTGTGTGTGTGTGTGTGTGTGTGTGTGTGTGTGTGTGTGTGTGTGTATGTGTGTGTGTGTGTGTGTGTGTGTGTGTGTGTGTGTGTGTGTGTGTGTAATATGTTTATGTCTCTGAGATTTTACAGAACGCTTTTGTTTAAGAAATGGGTTTAACATTTGTATTCGAACTGAATACGCTGTAACATCATTGTGTCATATTAAAAGGTAATTTGGCACAGTTATGGTGCGGTTAGTTGACATTGGCAGCAAACAATGATACGCATGGGCTGGGATATGAATAACATGTCGACTCTTGTGTAATGGTTTCCGCTACGTTACAACAACGCATACGTTTGTCTTGATGAGTGATTCGCGGTTCATTGAGTGATTCGGACAATTTGTTGAGGAATTGCACCCTTTCTTTCTAAGGAGGCATGTTACCGCTAAATACGTCTCTAATGAGATACTATTTCGATAGAAACTAAATAATCGAGCTGAAGTTGGAAATTTAAAGCTCTTCTGATTGTATTAAGTGCGGATTTTCTCTATGTTCCTTATTGAACTGTCTCATATAAGTTCTTTTATAGAGGCTAAGTTATTTATTGTCTGTCTTTCGCAGTAGCCTTGTCCACGATAAGAATGTAATTTCATTGAGTGTCGAGTAATTTAGCAAATAAAAGTGTCTGAACAGAAAACATGAGTAAATATTTCATCGATTCGATTCATTTTATTGTATTTTCAAAGGACTAGTTCTACCCCAGCGTTTATTTATTGTGTTTCATCCAAGAAGGAACCTGTTGACATCAGCTGACAAACAAATCAAGCAATCTGCCAATGTTGGAAAATGTTTCTTATATTCTATCTGGGGATATTACTCTTCCTAAGTAGATGTTAAGTTGAGTGTTTGACTGCTCTTTTATTAACAGAAAACAAGTCATATAAACAAAAAGGTGTTTGAAGTAAATTTCTACATAGTTCAATAAAAAAAAATTTAATTTGAATTACCTTATAATAAATAATAACAATTAATTTATATAAAGTAATATAACCTATACGTTAAACAATTGTTCTACCACATAACCTACAACATAAAATCAGCTGTTTTATGAAATCATATGTTATCTCTTATTTTAAGCTAAATGAGACGACATAAGTATATTGCATACCTTGCTCCTTTTGCGGCAAAAAGTATTTCTCCCATAGAAAATAAAAGGTAATTAATTATTAAATTTAATTAATGATTTAATATTTGAAAGAACTGTGTTAACATCAACTGTCATCGACTAAAAGTTTAAACAAATGTATTAGAATTTAAGTGAATAAATAAAACATATTTTATTAAAAAATTGAGAATATATATATATATATATATATATATACATACACACACACACACACACATATATATATATATATATATATATATATATTTAAGATTAAATAATATACACAATTACAGGAATAATTTATTGAACAATACATTCTAAATATATATATATATATATATATATATATATATATATATATATATATATATATATATATATGTGTGTGTGTGTGTGTGTGTGTGTGTGTGTGTGTGTGTGTGTGTGTGTGTGTGTGTAAGGAGAGTGTGAACTAATAGAATTAATTGAATGAAGACATCTTTCAACCATTTTACTTAGTTTTAGAGTATCCTTTAACACCTTATGTTTCGTTCAGAAACAGTTCTGCAGTTCGTGCAGTTCATTCTGTAATCCATTTCTCCGTATCACACATTTCCCCTAAATTAGTCTATGTAATAAGCGTAGTATTAAGGAGTTTACCTTCTTATACATCTTCGTGTGGGCTGCTTGTGGACCTTGAAATACGAGTGTTATTGTACTAGATGTAGTTAATGTCAGTCGAGACCGTCTTAGTTACTTAACTACTCAACTAGATTACTGGAATAGCGTCAACAGATCCCCTAAGGCAGTAAAAGTGAACACATGGCGTGAGAAGTGAGGCGTCTTGAGGCTTGGCAGAGCCGGCAACACATACACAAATGAAACAAACGACTTTTCCATGAAATGTTAATGAACCGTAATACAGACATCTTTCCGCTTTGTGTACTTCCGACAGGAAAATATATTTCCAAATTACAGGTGTGGATATTGTGTGTAACCAAATCGAAACAGGTTTGGGCTTTTGGCGATAAGGCGAGAAGACGCCAGCGGTGGGCGGGCCGGAGATAACCTTCTGTGGGTGTAAAAATATTGTCAACGGAGATCGGAGGATATGGCGCAAGCATTTCTATTTGTTTAAGTATTGCGTCACCCCGGCTTTCCTAGAACCGATTTCCTGAACACTGAATCCACGTACGACGTTGTGTCGCTAGTTGTGCGACGAGAATTTCACTTCTTACGTAAGCTAATGATTCGTTAATAGGCGCACTTCCAAACAATATTCCTAATATTATAGTGCGTTTAAATGGGTTAATACTTTTTCCACTTAAATTACTTCGAATAAACTGCTTGTTGAGCCTAAAGTGGGTTCATTGTGGAATAAGTGGTATGACTATAGGCTTAAAGAGAAATTTGAGATCAGTTTCTCTAGAAGAGCTAAGGGCTCTACCGCTCTCCCCTCTCTCTATCTATCACCCTCCTTCTCCTTCTCTTTCCTCCTCTGTCTGTCTGTCTCTCTGTCTTAGCATCTCTCTCTCTCTCTCTCTCTCTCTCTCTCTCTCTCTCTCTCTCTCTCTCTCTCTCTCTCTCTCTCTCTCTCTCTCTCTATATATATATATATATATATATATATATATATATATATATATATATATATAGTGATTCTTACTATTGTAACTCCTGAAGATGTTGGTAATGTAAACCAACGAAAAGCTTTGAGTTTATTGTTCAATAAATTAAATATTCCTGTATTTGTGTATATTATTTGATCTTAAAAATATTCTAACAGGAAAACACATTTGATATTATATATATATATATATATATATATATATATATATATATATATATATATATATGTATATATATATATATATATATATATATATATATATATATATATATATGAAGTTAATATATTACTATTGTAAATACTTTTATCCACCACTAAGTGCAATCATTTTACCTTGTGTGATGAGGCACCTTTCGGTCCATTGTCGAATTAGTGATGAATATTTCTCTATTTTTCTGGTGTAGAAGTTCGGTCCGTGATCTTGGTATTTGTTGACGTTACACGCATTTTCTCTTGAGTTGCGTGTATAATGTTTTGGAATAGTTTGTCTGTAGGTTCATTAAATTGTTGTATATATTTTTATAAATGTGGTATTTTTCGAGTGAGTTTAGTTCTATTGGGTTATTATTTATTTCATCTATGGTTGGGTTATTTTCGTAATTTGTTATTTCATCTTTATGTGATATTAGGTGTGCTACAATATTTGATACTTTTGTATTTTTATTTTTGAATACTCTGTAATGTTCTTCAAATCCTATTTTAAATGATCTGGTCCTTTTCCCTATGTCAAATGCGTTGCAGTCGTTCCATATAATTTTGTAAATTCCTGATAGGTTATGTTTTTCTGTAATTGTTTTGTGGTTTGTGTTATTAAGATATTTTATTATTTTGTTGTTTGGTTTATATGTTGGAGTGTAGTATTTTTTGTTGTATATATTTGTTCATTTTTCTATTTTTATATCGGTGTATTTATATTTTAGGTAGATTTTTTTATTTTTATTATTTTTGTGTTCAGGTTGTAGTGTTGTGTTGAGGTTAGGTTTTTTTGTAAGTTTATTGTATATGTTTTTATAAGGTGTTTGTTGTATCCATTTTCTATTGCTATTTTTGTAATGTTATCTAATTCTTCATTTGACCGAAAGGTGCCTCATCACACAAGGTAAAATTATTGCACTTAGTGGTGGATAAAAGTATTTACAATAGTAATATATTAACTTCATAAAGTCAGTGTAACGGTAAAATAATGGACAACGTAAAATATCAATATCAATATATATATATATATATATATATATATATATATATATATATATATATATATATATATATATATATATAGTTTTTTAAATTCCAGGTTGAATAAATTTGGACATGGTTAGTTAAATATAAATTGATAACAACACTGATGATGACTATTTGGTAATAGCATCGTCATTTCATTAATTACGATTTCATAGGCGTGAGGTTTATGTTAGTTTTATTATATATCTTTTATTCCATAAACGTTTTACTAGTTTGGTTTAATAAGATTTGAGTCAAATTACTCAAAGGTTTTAATGTAAAAATAGATTTTTATTAATATTATAATAGCCTTGGCTTATGTGTAGGAAAGTGACAGAAATAAATCGAAACAAATCAACCATAAAATTACCTGTCACTTTTGGTTCTATCTTCGGCAAATGCGTTCATTAGGCTTCATGTAACGTATTTTAATTAAAATGAATCGAATTATTCTCGCCTCGTTGAGTTTCAAATTCCTGTCAGATCCATGACAGGACTTTAGATAAACCCAGTTTGTTAATTAAGTCTGGAATTAGGATTTGTGCAGATATTAAGTTATCTATATTTGCTCTATCGAAGAGCAAAATCTAAATTACAGATATAACGTGTTTTGGTTGCGTAGGTAAGTTGTTACTCTAAAAGTCGATTAAAAGGATCATAGTAACGTAACAAATATGCCGTACCAATTGAATTGGATTTAATAGTAAGGTTCACTTTGAACTTTTGCGTTTATAAGTAGGCTAATAGGTTTCAAAATTTATTAAATACACAATTTTTTGTTTGTAAGAAACGTATTTTCTAAAATTTAAATTGGAAAGAGCGTAGTTAAAAGTAACACTTAACAAAACAGTATATGATTTTCCGTTAAAATCTACAATAACATTTTCCTGAATGTTGCGACATCTAGTAGGAAAATCTATTACTAGTAGTATGGAGTGATGGTACTTTCATATGCTACATTGATGACGTATTCTTTAAAATTGTATTCTTTATAAGCAAACTAGGCTTACCCGGTGCACGTTGCTGCGCCCGAAATCATAATTTTTGTAATAAGAAAAGAAAATCAAACATCTAAATAATTATATTTCATTTACAGCAATGCTAGAGGATAGACATTGTTTTTCTTCATTTCATTAGGCGTATAAACATACAAATTTTAGGTGCCCCAACCCATGAGAAAGCAACATATAATTATCCGTGGTAAAAGCTCGAATGTTCCAAATTTAATCCAGCAATGGTCAATGATTGTCCTTGTGCCTTGTTTATGATTATAGCGAATGTAAAACGCGAAGGAAAATATACTCGTTTGAAATCAGTAGATAGGTCTGATGAAATCATCGGTATTCAAGGAATTAAAACCATCTCTCCTTTGAACTTACCCCCTCTGTTTTCTGCCTGGATCAAGTTGGGTGTCGTCAGTTTTTTTTGTGGTTATTCTCGTACCGTTGCACAACTTTGGTTGATTCAAAATTCGCAAGAATATTATCGGCGGTCCTACTTTTAATATCAATAAGTGTGATAGCAATAATTGTACATAGAATCTAGCGTTTATAAACAGTTTAAAATAATTAAAAATGTATTTTTATTTCTACATATTGATTATAATTTTTTTAAATTAATTTAAGTAACGCTGGTATGGATATACATTTTAACATTAGACTTATGGAAGTCTGTACACTGAACCATCATAAACCTCTGGCGCGGTGGTGGATGGATTTATACCAAACCTCACACGAACCATCCTGGGAATATGTTAAACAATTCCTTCAAATTTCATTAACTTCAGTTCAGCGGTTTAGGCGTTCGTAAGGTACATACATATATACACCATTTTTTGAACCATTCTAAGTCTCTGGGGCAGATCCCTGTGAATGGATCTACACCAAACTTCACATGAACCGACCTGGGAATACATTAAAAAAATCTCTCCAAATTTCATTAAACTCCGTTCAGCTGTTTAGACATCCATAAGATACATACATACACATATACATATATATATAAGTTTTGAACCATCCCAAGCCTCTAGAGCGGATCCCTGTGGATGGATCTTCACCTAACGTTACATGAACCGTCCTCGGAATATGTTAAAAAAATCTTTCCAAATTTCATTAACTTCTGTTCAGTGATTTAGATGTCCGTATGATACATACATACACATATACATATATAGATCAATTTTTGAACCATCCTAAGCCTCTAGAGCGGAGCCCTGTCGATGGATCTTCACTTAACGGCATATGAACCATCCTCAGAATATGTTAAAAAAATCTTTCCAAACATCTTTCCAAAGCGTCCATAACATACATACATACTCACATACATACATCAGTTTTTGAACCATCCTAAGCCTCTGAAGCGGAGCCTTGTGAATGGATCTACACCAAACCTCACATGAACCATCCTGTGAATATGTTAATTATTCCCTTCAAATTTCATTAACCTCTGTTAAGCGGTTTAGGCGTCCATAAGATACATACTCGTACATATATACATAGGTTTTTGAACCATTCTAAGCGTCTGGGGCAGAGCCCTGTGAATGGATCTACACCAAACCTCACAGGAACCATCCTGGGAGTATGTTAAACAAAGCCTCCAAATTTCATAAACTTCTGTTCAGTGGTTTAGGCGTCTGTAACATACATACACACACACATACATACAAACATTCATTTTTATGGATATAGATTTATTCGACATTAAAGACTCTTTTGCGAACAACTAAAAGGGATTACTATCGCCATTAACAAATTAGTGACTAGCAACTAGTATTAAGCTAAGACTATGCAATTTATAATAACTCCATTTGTGATATTTAGAGTTAAAACAAAAGGGTCATAACTAAACTACATAAAAATAGAGAATTACAGTTATAATATTTTGATATAAAAAAAAGATTAAATGTATTTAGATATCCCGTCCATATAATTATACGGCTATGTTTAGATAAGGGTTGAAAAAGTCAATAGAAGTTAATCGTGCCTTAATGCCGTGTTAACATTTTCTCGAATATTTTACTTGGCACTATGTTCACCATATCTTCAAACGGTTTATTTTATTGTGATGTTGATTCAAACCTGTAGCTTCACACAACTGACAAAGTGATCAATCTTGGCGCCAAATATCCACGAGTGACCAATAGGAAGACGAAAACATCAATATGTTCTTTACGATTCGAATGGATGGGATCTACATGAACGAAAGTGTCTTTTCTCAGTTTTCTGTGAACAAACAATCACTATTCTTAATCAAATTTACTGAAAGTTGTATATTTTAATTAGAGAACCATATGCCACCTGACAGGTAGTGTAGGTGACGTCATACTTTAAGTAGGCCTATTTTGTAATTTAAATGTTTAGTAATTTGTGTTTTCAAATATTCCACATTATCCAGGGACCAAGAAAAATGTTACCCCTAAAGTCCCCATGACTAAGGTCAGTGACTTAAACAAAAATATCTTTAAACAGAGTTGTAGAGTATTTATGCAGATTTCCTTTAGCTGCACTTTTGAAGGCAACACACACACATAGAATCACCTGTATTTGAACCTTTGAGAATGGCAAATAGTCAATGTGTAAAACACTAGAAACATATTATGCCTTATTAAGGCATTTCATAAGTATAGATACATCCTAACGCATATAATATAAATCCATCACCATTGCCCAGTTTCGATTAGTCTGTGAAATTAACTTCACTTTGTTAAGAGATATTAAGAGATCAATTTCTAAAAAATCCCTAAAAAAATAAGTAAATAAAAAATATGACACAACTCTGATCCAAGCAGGAAGGCACATAGATCTGTGTAGGGATTTGTAAATCAAATTTTTCGAAAATGAGCATGGTTCATACATCAAATGGAGGTCTTCAGCTTTATAATGTTTCTTGAGAGTTATAAAAACCATTTTGAATCCTGGATGCTTTATATTGTTCAGTAGGCCTGTGATATATTGCATTTATCATCTGACATTTGCATGACAATGATGGTTCTACAGTCTCGGAAAGAAGTTTAGATATTGGCTCTGATCTAAAGACAGCAGTAGATGTTATAGGTTCAGTTATATATACTGAATCGAATCAAAAGTTGCCAGAACCGTGGGACAACCAATACAGCCACAATAAACGAACGACAGAATGGAAACGTAACACGCATTCTTACTATCTTGCAACCGGACCCAATTAAAAATCTAAATATACTTTAAAGAAAGAATTGCTTTTAGAAAATATGAAATTATAAACATCTTGATTATTCAAATTCATTTTTGTTTTTTGCATCAACAAATTAGTTCCCAAGAAAGTCAAGCAGCTTCTAAGCTAAGTGTATCTTCAATGCTGTTAGGTTCACTCGACTCGATAAATTAGTTTGTCTTCTAATTGTTGGTTACTGTTAATTGTTATATAAAAAGAAATAAACCAATAAATATTATAGCTTAGTAAAATTCTTTACAATTGACTTTTTCATCATCTCAATATTCACCTATTAAAAAAAATCAAGCTATTTTTTATGGTTATAAATGATGATTATTCGAAAGTACGATTCTTCGTTATAATTGTACTTAGTTACACACCTAACTGTTAAAATAACATTGTAGAATAAAACAAACAAGAGCTTAATTTGTGTTGTTCAAATAGTAGAAAACGATAAAAGTCTGTACTTGAAGTAGTTGGAGATCTACCCATTGTGTAAAGTGAAGAGAAATGCCCAATAGAGACAGAAAGGTTCGTGATAAAGAACGGATATGATAAATAATAATAAAATATATAGATAAAGATGAAAGTGATAGAGAAAGAAAACGAAACCTTATGCCATCGATAAGAACGGAGAGGGAATTTAAGAACGAAAATTTAAAGATAAACTCAAAGAATCGTTAACAAAATTTTCAAGTCAAAAGAAAGAACCCAGAGGAAAGAATCCGCTGCCTGTAGAAGTCGGAAGAACAATTAGGCTTATCGATTATCTATTGTAAAAGTTTAAATATAGAGGCGTTGATGTCAACTAGTATATTACGTACGCAAAGTACTGCCAACAACAATAGTGATACAAAATAATTAATGATATAGTAAAATAATTCAATTTAAAGTGGGGGATGGAGATCAGATGGGAACCGACGCTTTTTGCGTCTCAGGGTTGCCAGTATATTTACACTATTTCCCCTTACGCAGGGGAATACTATAATTTTAATATGAAGTGAGTATCTACAAAAGAAGGAAACTTTAAGTTTTTAAATCAGAAATGATTTTCTTAGAGAACATTTTATTTACTACATTAGGTTATGGAGGGAGTGCCATTTTGATAGTTGGCATTTCATTTTCTTAAGAATAACACGGCCTTGAGTTTTTACAAATGAAGTTGACGCCAAATTTACCAAAATCCTTATAAAAGTATGCAAGGTTTATTTGATTGTGGGCAGTACGAATAACAAATAGGCATTTCAGAAACACCTTTTTTGCAAATATCTGCATGTATCTTAAAAATTAATATTTCTCCCAACCCACAATACCTTTTAAACGACGAATCAGAAAGTAAAAATTGCAAAATGTGGTCATTCACCTCAGCAGAATCTGGAGCTTCACTGGGCGTTCTGTAGGTGTTTTGTGGGCGCTTCACTCAAGTCTCCATTAGTACACCCAGGACTTCTTAGGCAAGTTATTACAAACCTCTGTATGCTTTGTAGGTTACGACTGGAGAATGAACACAGGCCGAACATATAAATGTGGCTATTACATACCTAGAATATTACTGTACTACATAACATTTCTATTTATAAAAGTACATCATGCATTCACTTTGTAAATGGAGGCGAAGTTTTATGATTTTAGGTTATATCAGCTGTTACAACATCGGCGGCCATATTGCAGTGTTAGTTTAAAAGATCAAACAGCTGATTTGAATATTTTCTGGGTAAGTAGTTGTTTGATTTATAAAACACATGATTCTCACGAGAGAACAGCTGGATATTTTAATTGGTTTGCTTCTTTAATCATGACAGCAAAACTAATTAAACAATTCAGATTTTTAATTTAACAATTCGAATTCTCAATGATTTTGTTATAGTATCATATTTTCTTGTTGGTTTTTTATAAAACTGTTAAGCTTCTTAATATCTTAGAGGAAACAGAATAGCTAAATCTTCGACAGTCGAAATAAAATATATTAAAACCTAAATTTAAAATATTACCGGAAAATAAATTCTCCTTCCGCAGAGAGTTTTCAAAAGTAAAAGAACGACGTTAACTAGTAACTGCATTAAAACTACACAGTTTTATACGAACTGATAATACGCTGCGGTTTTAAATTGTATTTGGATATTTACAGACCGGTTACTTGGTAGTATAGCCAGCAGAGCATTAGTTTACAAGCCTAATGGTTTTGGACTCAATCCCTGGTAATTGCAAAATATCTCTGTATGCTCTTTCAGTTCCAAAGTCAACTATGGAAATGAGAGCTTAGGGTCAACCTTAAGTCAGTTTAAGCGTCGAACTGGCCACTTTTGCTAGAAAACCGTATGACCAAAAATAAGGCAGCTGTAACCTGCCTCTCCTAAACCATCTTAACGTTATCAACGAAGTAATGCTATTATATTGTAAGACTTAATTTATTCGATTATGGGATTTCGATTAGTTTATTGTAGGGGAGGGGAAATATTTCAAAGTTGCAGCTTCCCTTAACTGCATGTTACTCATTACCATACCCTACCAAGATTAAAAGCTTTTAGTCACTTTCCTAACCTAAGGTAGGATTCTATTCATTAGTACTATGGATATCAGGATATAGTTATTCGCCACAACTCACTAAACCGATTATACCAATTATAGTATTTATTATACCATGTTTATACATTATTTAACGCATTGTGTGCAGACACCATCGTCACTCCGGTAAGAAAATCTGGTAGTTTCCCCTGACCAACCTATGCTATAATTTTTCTTATTCATAGTAGCAGGCGATTATTGTGTCATTTCCTTCTTAGTCTCACATATTTCCATCAACTCATCGTTATCCTTTATTTTGTGCGACCCAGGTACATATTTGTGATCCCGGTGAAGATTAGGCCTTCTCTAGACACTTGACCGTGATGCTATAATTTTCTTTAATTCCTTCCTCAGGAGATTTTATGTCCTACCTACCTTCCAGTTCGTCCCTATCCTTCATAGGCGATGGTGAATTTTCGCCTTAAAACTATAAAAAATTTGGTTCTAGCCCTCGGCGGAGTTCCGACAAAAGTGATAACAAAATAATTTCGCAATACAAAATCTATAAATTTGTATTCAATTTTTACATTTTATTTGAATGATGTATTTAATAAAGACTAATAGTTATTGTATTTAATAATAAAATAATGTGGCTAACAAAAAACATTTATTAGAAATTTACTGAATAAATTTTTTTTAACAATTCAAATCAGTTCGTTAAAAAGTATAAACGGGTCTAAAAATGTTTTCGTTTAGAAAAATTGATTAAAAACACATAACTTATTATTATAGTTATATTTAATTATTTTTATTGAGATTTATCAAAATTTAAAACATTTAACATATTTATTAACTGAACAAAACTATTTAATAATAATCTATTTGTAACACTGCGGTTCTACAACCTAAAACACAAAATCAGCTGTTACATGAAATCATATGTTGTGATGTATATGCTGTAAGATGTGCGTTAAAAAATACCTTGACACGAAAACAATGACTATGTTTTGTTTACCGCGCGTTAAGAAGCTATCTCTTCAATAATTGCTCTTAATATAATATAATTTGTTATTCATTATAATTTTCACGTTCATTAGGGCAACATAAATATAAATAAACCTATTCATTGTTGAGTTTTGTTTGTCCTTAATATAAACTAAGTAAACACCATTCGGATATTTGGAGTATAGTACATTTTGCTAACTGTTAGTACTACCTGCTACTAACACAGCTAACTATTAACCAGTGTCTAACGGTTTTGCCTTAGTACATACGCAGACCAATCGACATTAAAGCACAGTACTAATGCGTGATTATCTCACAAGCCTCGGACAAAAAGCTACAGCTGTAAACTGAACTGTTGATAAGATCAGCTGGAACGTCTGCGCTCATTGTTCGCCGTACTGACGACTTCATTTATAACCGATCATTGCGATTTGACGTGTGACGTTTGAAAGCACACGTAACATAAATAGCTATGAACAGCTTTCATAACCCCCATTTCTCAGTGCTTTCCGCCTCAGCAAACCACGTGTCTTGTCCTTTTATAAAAAAGTAATAAAATATCTAATTGGTTAATTTTCCTCGACTCGTCCATGATACGTTACCATATATAGAAATGAATTTTTCTAAACGACCACAAAATTAAGTCTGACTTCAGGAATTATTTGTCTCGATAATTTTCCTTTATTTCCTAGGTTCTCATGTACAAAATATAACCTCAAAGATCGATAATTATGAACAATATTCTTAGATAGAATTAAGTACAATAACGTTAGTTTTTTAATTAATTCTTTGCTCTGTCATTTAAACTATTTATAAAATAAAATGAACTAATTTTTAATCTCATAATTAATTGTTTTTCTGTTCTTATACCTTTGGGTGTTGGTTTTTGAAGTGAATACGTCTTATTGTTGGGCATGACTGTGTTTTGCACTCAAGAAAACTCATCTCATCAGTCACGCTTCATTCCGTCCGTCACGGGACTCTTTTATATTTTAGTCCTAATTAAAAGACAATATACGCTGTCTGTTCAAAAAGTATCGAGACTATTGTGTTTTTCAAAAATTATTTATGTTTTCATGAATATCTATTTTGTACCCTTCAAAGTAATCCGCAATAGATATTATACATTTGTGGCAACGTTTTTTTCCAATCCTAGAAGCACATCAAGAAATCTTTTGATGATTTCCTCATCAAGAAATCCTTGTGATTTTGTTCAGCTCCTTCTTCGATGCAATGTTTATCTCTTCAATCGTAGCGTAGCGTCGCCCTTTCATGGGCCTCTTCAGTTTTGGAAACAAGAAAAAATCACAGAGGGCCAGATCTGGGGAACACGGTGGTTGCTCATCATTAGTGTGTTGTTTTATGCCAAAAATTCGCGCACAAGCAAACAACTATGTGTGAGCAGTGGCGTTGTCAGGGTGCAAAAGTCAACTTTGGTTCTTCCACAAATCCGGGCGTTTCTAGCGGATTTCTTCGCGCAAATTGCGCATAACGTGCAGGTAATATTCCTTCGAAGAGAAGCAATCGAAGAAAACTGTAAGCAAAACTTTCATTTGAACGAATGTGGGATGCTTTTTCGGTCTTGGCTCGTGCTGACGCTTCCATTGGGAAAATTGAGCTTTAGGTTCCACTTCGTAACCATAAATTCGTCAGCAGTTATGACCTTCTGGAGCAAATCTGTCTCGTCGCGAACAGAGACCAACACTTCATTGGCAATGTTATTGAGTTGCTGGTTTTGAACGAAATTGAAGAATTTTGGTACGAATTTGGCAAAGACACTTGTCGTGCCCAAATCATTGATAAAAATCGAATGGCACTAGCCAATCAATATATTTAGGTACTCAGCAATTTCTCTAACGGTGATTCGACGATTGGCCAATACTAATTTCTTCTCTTCATCAATGTTTTCGTCTGTTGTTGACGTGCTCGGGCCTCCGCCACGATCTTCGTCATTCAAATATTCTAGGCCCTCTGAGAACATTTTGTAAAACCGATAAATTTCTTCGGTTCTAGGTAGCTTCTCCATATGCTACAGTCAACATTCGGAATGCGTCCTCACCCTTGATTTCGTTTTTCACAAAAAATTTGATACCGATTCTTTGAACCATTTTTTGGAACATTCAAATATAATTTAAAAATGAAAATAAGTACCAACATAACGCCACAAGAAAAAAAAATCAAATATACGTAACCTGGGGAAATTCAAAATTCCCGATACCTTTTGAACAGACCCCGTATGACATTTAAAACATATGATTTTATGTTACAGGTTATAAGGTTATATTACAGATTAACTGTGTTAACACGTAGGTTATGTTATTTTATTTATTCTATAATGTACGAGTATTAAGTTAAAATGTCATTATAAAATATTTTTTCAGCTAATAAATATATTAATTTATTTATATTTCAACAAATCTTACTATAGTTAATACGAGTACAATATAATCGTAATGATTTATATAGGTCTATTTCAATTGTTAAATTAAATATTCCTAAGGGCCGTCTGACACTTTTTAAGAACTGATTTAAATTACTTAGAATAAAATTATTATTTAGTAAATTTGTCAACATCTAATACATATTGTCTTTCATACATTCTTTTATTATTAAGTAAATGAAATAGATTTTATTAACACCTAATAGACTACTTACATTCTTCTCGAAATAAAGCCCTACTGCGACATGCTATTTGTTCCCAAAACATTCGTTATATGTCTTTACTTAGGGAAATCTATCTCTGGATATACCTTCAAACAATTAGAGCAACAAAATCATAACACTCACCAAACTCATCACACCAAAAAACTACTTCGCATACCAACACAAATTTTACACACAGAAAGACGGCCTCCCTATAAAGTTCCCCCATCTCAGACATCCTAGCAGAAATATTCCTACATCACATTGAACAACAATACATTCTATAGAACAACAATCATACACAAAAAATAATTTATTACCATAGATATGTAGGCGACATTTTAATATTATACAACGGCAACAAACGGCAAATCAAAGAACTATATAATTACATTAATACCATACATCAACATCTGACATTTACCCTCGAATTAGAACAAAACAATAAAATTAACTTTCTAGACCTTACTATTACCAAACATAATTTCAAAATATACAGAAAACCAACAACCACCGATACTGTCATACATAATACATCTAATTACCCCACACAACACAAACACGCTTCATTAAATCATATGTTACACCGCCTATTTAATATACCTATGCTACAGAAAGACTACGACGAAGAACTCAATACAATAAAATACATCGCTCAACAAAACGGCTAACAATATTCGTTCATAGATAACATACATGAAAATTAAACATGAACATCATCAAACAGCCACGCAGACAAACCTCACAAAAAACAACAAATACATATCCCTCACTTAACATAACAAAAACACACACAAAATAGCTCCCAAATTAAAAAAAACTTCATTACCAATAATCTTACAAAAAAAAAAACACAAACACTTTAAGATAGCACATACAACCCTTTCATAAACAAACAGACAAATACAATCCATCCCGTATTTACAAATTAACGTTACAAAGTAAAGAGTGTCCCAGCTAATATATCGACCAAACCGGTAGGTCATTCTACACACGTTTCGAAGAACACATCACCCAAAGAAACCACACAAACTCAAAATCCAGCTACACAATACACCTTAAAAATCGTACAACACACACACACACACACGGGCATACATACTAATTTAAACATTCTCCACATATTAAAACAAAGTAAAAAAAACTATTAACTTTAGAAAAATACGAGATATACAAAGGCTTAGCATCAGATAAAGTAAACATTAAATGACTACGCACATTTTGAAGCCAACACCCTGTTACAATACACAGGACACAACAAACTTTACCCACCCCCGCTACACTCATAAATCTCATCCCAACAACCTTTGTACCTAGTGCGACGCCGCCAGTAAAGGCTTTGCTTTGTAAAAGGAACGATTGTTTTAAATCAAGCCATATGTATTCACTTAGTTAAATATCATTTAATTAGAGGAGGTTGCTAGGTTCAAATATTCTAAACAGATGAAAGCATTATACGGGTTATGAAAGCAAGTTGTAATTTATTCAAACATTTACGTATATTATAGGACAAAATTAAAATTTAATTTGGTTATTAACAGCTTATCTTACCTCGTATTTCGCAGATTTACGCATAATGTAGTCAATTTTGATTTCTAGGCCTAAACCATTCCCTAGGGAATAACGTAAAGCATACAATTTTCTCACTTTTGCTTCAAAATAATTTTTATAATATAATTTATTAGCTCCGCCGCTATTAAAGTAACAATCTAACGTGCTATCCGATGATGTAGTGGTCACTAAGAGCATAGGCTGCTGTAGCTTTGGGTACTCTTTAAAGATATATATCATATATCTTTAAAGAATATATATATATATATATATATATATATATATATATATATATATCTTTAAAGAATATATATATATATATATATATATATATATATATATATATATATATATATATATATATTCAAAGTACGTTTTAAGAGTACTGAATTTAGACTCAAGGCAATCCATTTACACAATTTTTGTTAGATTTATTTATTTATATTCTAGTTCACCTACTTTGGCAACATGTGTTTTTAAAAACATTTTAGTGAGATTTGTATGAATATAAACAATATTATATATAAACAAACCATAATAAAATAAAAAATACTACTAAAATTATTTTTAGATTACTTTTAGTGAATTACGGAAGGATTATATTTATGGGCTTTTTTGGCTCTATAGTTGTTAATATTTTAAAAATCACTGATTTACCAAAAATATCTTGTTTGGTTTCAAATAATTGATATAAACCATTATTAGTTATTGCAATCGCTGCTATGTGGAAACGATATTTAGTTAGTATTCAGGAAAACGTAATTCTTTTAGATTTTAAAAAACGTTTTTGGCAAAAGTTTATTTTTAAGTATTATTTATTACAAAAATTTTGAGTATGTCTGAAATAATTTACATACTTTAAATATAGTGTAAATGTTTTCTTGATACATATCTTATCATCCCAAACATTTCCTCACGAGGATAACATGTATAAATAAAAGTGGTTTTAAGCCTTTACAATAAATCTAAAAAATAATTTTAGGAGTGTGGTGCTGTCACTCAACAGTTATCAGCTGTCGAATAGACTGACAATGAATGTAGACGAAAAGCTTAGAGCGAATTAGTTCTTGTTATTTTTCTGATATATTTGTTTATAGAATATGTATAAGTTAAACTGTGTGTGTGTGTGTGAGTGTGTGGAGAATTTTATGTTGCATGTTCTAGAGTAAGCTCTTCCAGTAATTTTGTGATTCTTGCTCCAGATGAAATAACCACCAATGTTGTATGTAAAGAGGTTTTGACATAATCAAAGTATCAGTGAAAATTAAAAATCATATGTCAAAAAAATTTATTAGATCTTTTATAATAAAAAAAGATAAATACTTAAATAAACATTCTTATATTATAACATTCATTTAAAACTCATTTTCTCATATTTGGACCTCTTATCAGATGGATCAGTATGCATTTCAAATACTGAAAAAATAATTTCATAGGGAAAAAATTGGTGAAATAATATTTTCTTTATAGATTTTTTCAAGTGATTTGCTAAATGAATTTTTAAAATAAACTACGGTTTTTCCAATTTAAATTATTTAATTAACAATAAATACTACTTATATAAGTAAATATATGCATTATATATTGTCAACTATCATTATAATGTGTTTAGGCTATATAAAGTGTAACAACTTTAAACTTGAGAGGGCGAAGCCGTGCAGGGGGTGCTAGTACTTTATATTCTGGATAACCTGTATGTTTTTACCCTTATAATAATTGCAATTGTGAAGGCTATATATATAACGTAGGCTATATATTTATAATGTTATACGTCTATCTCGTATTTTGATTATTGTTGTTTAGTTTTGGTGTGTTAGTATTGGTTTAATTAATTTCATCAGAGTTACTGGAATTATTGGTTAAAAATCTTTTTGTCACGATTTCTTTTCTCATACCTGACGTTGAAGTCTCTATCGCTTGTAATTGCAAAGGACCAAAACGCAAGAGAGCCTCGTGCAATCTCGTCAGGCCAATATATGTCAAGGAAGGGGCTCCTTATTAGGCAACAACCTAGAGCGGCTGCTACGGAGGTCGCATAACACATCTCATGCGGAGAGTTTGATATCATGCGCACGACAGATTTATTTCTTCCGGGCTTAATCATTCTTTGTTTGCACGATATACGTACCCACTGTGTTAGAAAAGTAAAGAATCTCGGCAAAACAAAATTACCCACTTCTACAAGTAATTACAATTTTTGTTTCTTCGAACATGAGAAATATCTAGGAAGGTTGGTCCGGATAGTTAGGATTATGCTAATTGGAAAATAAATATACGTTTAAAAATGTGTAAAATTTTGTATTGTAATTTGCATGCATGACAATATAATGGGTGTCATGGGGATATAAAAAGTTTTATGACTATCGTTTTAAAACAAAACTATTGTTAAAATCATGCAAGTCATTACGACGTCGATAAGAAAGTAACCTTGTAAAAGTCTTTCATAATAAAATTTCTTTGCATATTTTAATGTTAAACAGAAGAGGCATGGAAATCATACAAATCATAGCTTTGATAAGGTTTACTTAAATATGCACACTTTTAAATTAAAGTTTCACATTGCACCATATTTATAAAATTTTATTTTTAATTTCATGAACAGGTCCTAGAAAATAAACCCATTTAATTAATATAAAGAAAGTCAGTATCAGATCATTATATTATGCAAACATATTTAATGTTAATGAATTAACAAATATTATAATTTCCGTTAGATTAGCTTACGTTTCAACTTACAAATAATATAAAATACAGAAATTAATATAAGAAGTAATATAAAGATTTTATGATGTTACCACATAATTAATTTAAACACACGGTATTTCTGAATATATAAAATATGGCATTTGAAAAGTGTTTATACATAAACATCAAATAACTTGTCTTTGAAGAAGAAAACAGATGTTAGCAATGTTTGGCTTTCGGAGAAACTAGCGACACTTCATGTGAAGTGACATCATATTCACACAGTTCTGCTCGTATTGAAAGGAGTTGTGCCTGATAAGTTACTCTTAAAAATAAGAACAGGTCAAGGTTATAAATTTAGTTCCTTTTATACAATTTTGTAAAAACTAATTCATAATTGTAATCGAATCAATTTACCTTCGGTAAAGAGGTAAACTCATGTTTATGTATAACTATCTCTATTCTACATCTACAAGTGACCCGGATAGTGGAAGTCCAGAGAAATGAATTTATACAGATATAAAACAAGATTCCTCTTTAAATTTGGCCCCTCAATGTTTCAGTTTTAGCTGAACGTAAGCTCTCTACCGTTTTGATATTTTACATCTAAATAAAGTTCAATTGGAAACTTTAAAACTATTAACCTGCGAAATCTGCTTGGATTTAGTCTAATTTTCTAATAAATTTACATAATCATTTGAACGAAAATATCCATCTCATCCAAAATTAATTAGCTTACAATAGGTTTTTATAAATAATACATAATTATTAGTTGAAAATAAGATTAAAGCATTGGGGCTGATCATATACACAGAAAGAAGTAATTACTAAAGGGTAGTTCAGTTAAAAAATACTAAAAATTCCAATATAAAAAAATAAGTTATAATCAACACATCCTCCAATAAGAAAAACAAACTCAAATAAATAGTAAATAAAACTAAAGTTGGAAACTTAAAATTTAATCTCCTATAGGCCCAACTGAAAAAATGCCATTAATTCTAAAGGACATTTATTTAACTGAAACAAATGAAAACTAAGTATAATCTCCTCACAATGAATAATATAGTAACCTAAATAACAAATAATTGTTAAACCTAGACTTAAAAAATTTAATATATATATATATATATATATATATATATATATATATATAGAGAGAGAGAGAGAGAGAGAGAGAGAGAGCGAGAAAATTATTAAAACCCATTCTTAAATTTTACATAATTATTTCATGTTGAAATCTTGTTGCTGTTCATGATGAGCTGGTTGTTAATTACTTATTACACTTTGATATTACTTGCGACCAGACGTTTTGTTAACTAAATGTTGTTAAATTGTTATCTTAAACTTGGAGGAAACGTTTTCGTCTTACGACTTCTTCTAACTTTCAAAAATCGGTACCAAAGAAGCACAGCTGTAGCAATCCTAACGGCTAACGTACGAGACTGAAGAAGTCGTAAGACGAAAACATTTCTTCCAAGTGTAAGTTAACAACATAACAACCTTTAGTTAACAAAAAGTCTGGTAGTAAGTAATATCAAAGTGTAATAAATATTTATTTCATTAGAATAAAACCTAGATATAAAATTGATGTCCTTTGTAGCGCCCTATCTTCTGTCTTATGAAGAATAGCCTCTACGCATACAAAGGTTCTGTTTTTACTTTTTTTTTTAATAAAAAGCTTTACAGGTAAATAACTAAAAGTACTATTTGGGAAAAGTGTACCATACGTTTAATATTATAATGTTACGCTCTCAACTCTAGCCATTAACTTCGCGTTGGGGCAAAGGAAATACAGACAATGAATTATGTGGAGAATAGATTTAAAATTAAGCTCTAATTCTACTAAATATTCAGTCAATCGGTCCATTTTCGTTACAATGGATAAAAGCTACTTTTACCAAAGAACAATAAAATATACAAACATTTATCACAAATAATATTTTCGTGCTGTATTGCTGTTAAACTCTCCAACCTGAATTAACAAGAAAAACATACGAAATGATTTGGATTTCATAAGAACCGATAACAACGTCTTATTCCTAACAGATGTGAAAAATTGCACTCTCTATAATACACTTAATTATTGGAGTCGTTTTCTCCACCTCATATTAATGATTATTCCGTTAGAGAGTAGGATAGATTAAGTGGGTTTGCAGGTCTCCGAGATTATTCGGGAGGTATTGGTTTAAGCAAAGGTATCTGTAAGACAAGACGTTTAAAGGTTGAGAAAATAAAGATGCTTTTATACTGGGGGATTATGTTATTTTAAAACCACAAAGTGGGATATCTGACTCTCTCTCTCTATCTCTCTTTTTTCATCACTTTTTATCACATGTGTGTAGTATGGATGTATTGCGACAAAATAAAGTGTCATTATGTGTTAAATCTAACAGAAAACACCGTTATTTGTTCTTACTACGCCAGTTTGTCAATGTTTCACACTTTATACAAAAGCCTTGATACTAACGTGGTTCATAATTAAAACTGTAAACACCGTCCATCTCAATACTACCATGCATTTTTTGTATTACTGGTGTTTGCATTACAAAAAAAAATACGCGCGTGCACATATGCGTGTGTGTGTGTGTGTGTGTGTGTGTGTGTGTGTGTGTGCGCTCAATGTTTTCTATTATGACGGTATCAAAAATTCAATTAGAAGAAACTGATAAAAACTAAAACTTGTGATTTAAACGGTAAATAGGAAGGAAGCTCAGCGACATCTTGTGCCTGCAAGGCGATCTCAACTCCTGGTGTACATACAAAGTATAAAATACTTTACTGTCAAGTAAGCCCACTGCTCCAGTCATTAAAGCTTTCACTTACGTCGACACTCCAACTAACCTAACCTAACCCTTCGCCCAACTGCTTCTTTACTGATTGCTTTTTGTAATTGAAGCTTTCACCACAGACGAAGCTACGCCTAACCGCATCAACAAGCTGCCTTCTTGACATTTCACATTCGTACCGTTTCTACTTATTTTAATTAAAGTGACTAATCAGTAACTAGATCTATGACCGATGATCAGATTAATCTGTGACTCGGTAATCTACCATCGCGGATAATGAATCCGTCGCGTTAGTAATCATGCATTATAAATCTTGTGGTTTAACTGCAAATGTTATTCAAGTCTTGATGTAGGAATATAAATACCTTTGTAATTAAGTGTTGTTTACTATTCTACTGATTATATTTCTTGTTCTATAAATAGCAAAAGTCATTGGTTATTTAGCAACTCGTGTTATTCAAAAACATTTAGATACTAAGTGCGCAGTCAATATTTATAAAGGCATGTAAAGGAAAATAGAGATTCCTTTTGTGTGTTGTATTTAATTGTTATCATTTGTGAAGGACGAGAAGATTGTGTACATAGGATAAAAATGTAGAATAGGATAGCAATTAGAAAAGTAGGCTACATAAAGTTCCCTGAATCTAGATCACAATTAACGTATGAGGCGTCACCTGAAGAAGACCTACCCTGTTTCGAAATTATAGGGTCTTTGCACGTTTATAAATAAGAAAGGCCCCTTGTTACTAGAAAAATTAATTGGGTACAAAACCATTCTTTAACAAAGGCAGTATAAACAGAGGTTTACATCCAAAGTCGTGTTGTTAACTGCAAAATGGTAAAGATTTTTCGAATTAATTTTCCTTTTAGCCAAGGAAAATAGGAAAAAATATTCTTTCAATCCTGTATTTCAGGATTCCTCTTTTCTTTAAGTGCCTTATCCTCCTCAAAAGTTATAAACTATTTACACGTCTTGTCTTTACCCACAGGGGCCCATACAATCGTTGCAAGTTTTTAAGCCACGATGTTTTTCTATTTGGGTTACTGAATTTAATTTTACATCGATTTTGCTATTGTCTGCAGAAGGTGATGTAATTTGTCTCGCACAACATGAATAAAGTAGCCTGTTAAATTTTACATTGTGTTATGTTATTATTATTACTTATGATATTCTTACTTTCATTTCGTTCAATAACCGAGGTTAGTACTTGTTATTTCGTCCTGCCAGATCATGAACTTGTTAACATTCTTCCTGTATGTTTACTTTTTATAAGTCATCTAATCTTTTTCCATGTGGCTATACATCTATGCATGCTTCAGTAACATACAGGAGATCACTAAATAGAAAGACAATTTCCACCCTCCTCAGTTTACAAAATCGTTTTAAGCGTTGTTTCAATTTTCGTTCTAGAATCAGCTGATATAGCCTACATATTCTTCGCCACCATCTCAATACTGGACTACTATTACCCAGTGTAAAGCTATTTAAACATATATTTGTTTTGAACTTTCCAAAGATTGTTACCCATAATTTTGCGATTATTTTAATATCTTTTACTGGTAATATAAAAAACGAAATGTTTCATAACTATTTATGAAAACTTTACAAGTTTTAGAATTATATACAAGCTAAGAACTGTCCTTACTTCCTAACAATGAAATCTCCCCGAAAATCGACGCATTTCAAGTGTCTTCTATCTACCAAACATTGTGTGTAATTTATTGCATTAATAACACAGTTCTATATGAAGGACTATTGAAACATAGAGAACTATAGAGGACGTAAAAAGCAAGAAGATTACTGTTTTGAGTGTATTAATATAGAGCCTAGCCGAATAGTAAAATATTATAATAATAGAAACTGATATTAAACATGTATTTTAAATCTCTTCTATCTGCTCACACTCTCCTGACACACACACACACACACACACACACACACACACACACACACACACACATATGCATTTCTTTGCCCCTTCTGTTTGTCGTCGAAACCTCTATTGTACAACCTTAAATTGTTGCCATGGTAACTACACAATATTAATAATAATCTTTTAGGATTAAAAATGAATGGAAAGAATACAATAAACAAACCAATCGGAATATCGGTATCAAACATCGCTTCACAAACGGAAATACGAAAGTAAAGCCAAAAAAACTACAACACAATCCAAGCGACGAAAAAAAATCGTATAAATAGTAACAAACATAGATAATAGTCCAACACCACACATAGAAAAGAAAATGGAAAATTGAAAGGAAATTCTCTTTCTATTATGCTACAAATATAGTTATTCTGACATATGTAGGCCTTAATACATATTTATATTAATTGTACTTATATTAAAAGGAAACTAAAATAAAATTTTTTTAATTGACTTAAGTAGGAATTGGCTTTAAAAAACATATTTTATATTACTTGTTACATTTCTAAACAAAAAAAAAACATTTTAAAAAAACTGGAATAAATTTATGGTCTCCTACTTTGTTATAAATCAGTTAGATTTGTTAAGAGTGCGCTGAGTGTAAATACACGTCGTAAAAAAGTAATTACCAAACGCAATAGGGCACATATGTTTTACGACCACCGAGTTATACGATATGTGTAAACCTAGCCGGTGTAAAAGTTGACCTTTTTATTTTGAATAAATAAGTGTGTTTAGGCCGAGCATAGTTCCTTAAACGGGGTCATATAAACTTTACGACAGCTTTAGTAGTAATGTGCCTTCAAAGCATCAGGCGGAACAACGAATTGCATCAAATTAAACTGTAATAATCCATTGTATATTCGTACAGTGGATCTGATTCCTTCATAGTGTGGGGAATTTAGAGACTTAAATACGGCGCTTGTGTGTAGTGCAGTCAAAGTATCAGGCGTAGCAACGAATTGCATCAAATTAAATTGTAATAATCCATTGTATATTCGTAGAGTGGATCTGATTCCTTCATAGTGTGGGGAATTAAGAGACTTAAATACGGCGCTTGTGTGTAGTACAGTCAAAGTATCAGGCGTAGCAACGAATTGCATCAAATTAAATTGTAATAATCTATTGTATATTCGTAGAGTGGATCTGATTCCTTCATAGTGTGGGGAATTAAGAGACTTAAATACGGCGCTTGTGTGTAGTGCAGTCAAAGTATCAGGCGTAGCAACGAATTGCATCAAATTAAACTGTAATAATCCATTGTATATTCGTACAGTGGATCTGATTCCTTCATAGTGTGGGGAATTTAGAGACTTAAATACGGCGCTTGTGTGTAGTACAGTCAAAGTATCAGGCGTAGCAACGAATTGCATCAAATTAAATTGTAATAATCTATTGTATCTTCATACAGTCGATCTGATTCCTTCATCCTGTGGTCAATGTAGAGATTGGAATACAAAGTTTGTATGTATTACAGTCAACAACGGATTATTCAACCTATATTTATATCTCTCAATGAACCCGGTGAAGGAGTTGTCAGACTATTTTTGAAACCGATCTGAAGCTCATTCGGTCGGTATAAAAAGAAACTCAAACGACGTGTAAGTGAATATGGGGTCTTGATTTAACAATCTTGTATCACTGTAACAGTCTTGTGTTTATTACCGGTTTAATACAGCTTTTACATCTACTTCTGCCTTCCATTCTGGGTTCAATGCTCTTATCTTGCAGCATTGCAGCATATAGTTCTATAAGGTACTTATAAATTCTTGATAATGCTGATACTGTCAATCAGCGAAAAGCTTCAATGTATGAATAAAACTGAAATAAAAATTCTTTTTTATGTAAATGTTATTTAATTGTGTATACATAAAACAAGAAAAAGAAATTGATCTAAGAATTACAATATATATATATATATATATATATATATATATATATGTGTGTGTGTGTGTGTGTGTGTGTGTGTGTGTGCGTGTGTGTGTGTGCGTGTGTGCGTGCGTGCGTGCGCGCGCGCGTGTGTGTGTGTGTGTGTGCGTGCGTATGTATTATGATCCCCAATACAACTTGAAAATCCCACGTTCAGTTTTGAACTATAAATATATGGTATTGGCATATAATGTTTGTAAACAACACCGATTTTCATGAAAATATAGAATCAAGTTCTAGTCTCTTTCTCCACCTAAAAATCTACCCTGGGCTAGAAAGTGTTTTCAATTTTATAGGGGTAATAAATACCCCTTTCTGTAATAAGCTATAGTTATAGAAATAAATGTTTATATGAGTTTAGATCCCTTGATATCCTCAAGCATGATTTATGATACATCACAATGTTTCAACCCTTATAAATCATATTCTAGACATAGTAATTTAATTAAAAAATCATTGTTAATGGTACTTTAGAACAAATAAGATTTGAACGTACATTCATATCGAATTACTAGTAGAATAATTTACTAATAGAATATAATTTATTATTGATTGAAACCCTTCAACCCTTATAAAACGACCCATTATGTTAAAAAAAATTATAAGATTATGGTTGTAATTTTTATCTTTAGTTTGATTTAGAGTTTTCTTTTAAAGTATCGAGAGCTAACATTGTGTAATAGAGTTGAGCCGTTCCCTTCTGTGCGTCAATTTGTGCTTTCTATCATAGACAACAAGCACAACTACTATGTACAGACAAGTACATCGTTATGGTGCCATAGAGCGTATTGCATTGTAACTACTGTACTAAGAATCGTAACCAGTACATCGACACTGACTGTTCTTTGTATGGATACAACTTCCCAATAATATATTATATGTTGATATAGTAATAACTTTATTTAATTTATTAAAAACTGTTGTTTAACCAAGCATTTGAACAAGGAAAATGATGTCTAAAGGTTGTCATAAGAATTATACGACCTTGTTTAAGAAAACAACCCTTGCTTAAGCACACTTAAACATTCGAATCTAAAGGCCCACTTTTACACCGGCTAGATTTACACGTATCGTATAACACGGTGCTCGTACAAGATTCGCGGATCTATTCCGTTTCGTAATTTCATTTTATGGCGTGTATTTACACTAAAACATAGTCTCAACAAAGGCCAACAACCTGAAGCAAATTGGCATGTTTAAAATAAATTTTAATCAAGTTCCATCAGAAAACCAATAAAATAGGACAGATTAGAGGTAATTTAAAAACTTAAATTTTTTTCGAAACATTCTTTAATCTTGTTTTTTGATACTTCAATGTTAATTTATTCCTTAAAGGCATTACAGTTAGACGTAAAACGTTAGTTCCAAAATAAAATCTATTTTGAATATACCTTTCTTCAAAATAACTTTTTATCCTTCACTTTTCATGATGGTATCATGGTTCAATACGTTTTTAGATATTAGTAGAAATTTAATTTTGAGGTGCCATACCTAAAAAATATGTTTCCGAAATATTTGTTGAAAGTCTGTTCGTAAATGAGCGTGTGCTCTTTACTGAAGACTCACGAGGCGAATTACCCGATTGTTGTCTATTATCTTAGACGTAATTGGTAAATATTTTCATTATTACTTGAAACTACTAAAAATCAATAATTTGTATTTAAAAACATCTGCTTCCAAAGTAGTAGCCCTCAAAATTACTCAAGGACACGCTTTTTATAAATCAAGTAATTATAGAATTTACTTGAAATACGCCTTTCAGTATACAATCAATTATTAAAATTAAAATATTAATAACACTATTTTAAAATAACTGGTTTATTAAAATTTATTGTAGAAAAGCCTATTGTTAAATACGTAGGCCTATATGATTCTATTTCATGGCCAGAGTTCCAACTGGAAACCTAGCCTAACTTCTCCGTGACAGACCCAGTCATATTCGTTTTATTCAGGTTGTTATAGATACTTTTGTGTCGAAGTATGCACTAGCTTAAATACGTATTAAAATTTTACGTAAATTAATATTGTTCGCTTAAAGGAAGTCTCGACCTCTTACTCGTAAAAGGTTTTAAGACAGATTTCACGGCCGGTTCACAGAGAGCGTTGTGTGAGCGAGGACTACCATGGGAACGACACAATTTTCTCACCGTCCATGTCGTTTGTCCTAAGAAAGCTTCCTCACTCCACTTTGACAAACATAGCCAATTGTTCGTTTTGTTTTCTGACCCACACTTCCATAATGACGTCCTTGACATAGAAACAAAACGAAACGGCACGGTTTTAAATATATTCGTCATTTCTTATCTAGTAAATGTGTTTTTAGAAGGTCCACTTACGGTATAATGAACTTTTCAAACAATTTGTTACCATCAGAGATTGTATGGGACGCCAATAACTGCTGAAAGGGTTAATCAGTTAAAAGCATGCAAGGACTCCGCTCCTGAACCTAGCAATAATTCATAATTTTTCCAATATGAGTTTAAAAATTACCTGGTAAAAAAAAATAAATTGTAAGCCTAATATGAGGCGTCAAAATTATGCCTACTACAGGAAAAATTAAGTAAGGAGAAATTACAAAGTCTGTTTGCGTTAGAATCTCTTTAAACATACGACCTTTATCTAGGAAGTTGAAGGGAGTGTCTTACTATTGAGGTCCTTCTAAGAAGCTGTTGCTACGTAGCCTTCACGTTACAGTTAGAAGTGGAATGTACACGAGAATTGAAAGGGTGGAAATATTTGAGAAATCCCTTGGGATTTCAGGTATAGAATTCAGTTCTGTGCAAGGGTAGCACCAGGCTCTAGGGCCATAGAATGAGTACTGGAGCTTGATGTGTCACTGTGTTTACAATGAATGAGGAGAAATGATCTCAACAGGTATTAGAAGTTACTCCGGAGTTGAATAAAGCATAAACTTCCATATAAAGTCTTTATCTGGACGGGATATGGGAGGGTTATTGCCTGGAAGACGTTGTGAAATTGTAAACTCAAGTTAATACAGAAATATCTTTTAGCTGGTGCTAAAAGATAGACTAAAGATAGGTCTCAGCCTCTCAGTTCAAGTGGACGGAGTCGCTTTCTCAAGTAAAAGTCCTGTCTATAGATAGCATAGAGAAAAGCTTACATTATAATCGAATCGAATCTAGTGTGTAGATAATTAAATTACAATTGTTAAGCAGAAAAGAAAACAATAATCAGTTCTGTATTTGACTCACTGTTGAGGTGTTACTCCGGCGTTAAGGAGATGTTACTCCGGTTTCGAGGAGGTACTACTCCGTCGTCAAAGACATGTTACTCAAGTGTTGAGGAGTCGTTACGCCAGCGTTGACAAGGTATTACTTCGGCGTTAAGGAGATGTTACTTCGGTTTCGAGGAGGTACTACTCCATCGTCAAAGATATGTTACTCCAGTGTTGAGGAGCCTTTACTCCGGTGTTGGGGAGGTATTACTCCAATGTTGAGGTGGTGTTACTCCGGCGTTGAAGAGGTGTTACCCCAGGTATTTTAGTAAACAATGTAAAAGCAGGGCGTTCAAAAACTGTTGAGCTGTATTTTTAATATAAGAGCATATCTACTTTTTCTGAGTGCAAATTATTATGAATTTGTTGTATTTTATTTAAGGATATACATTAGTTCCAGAATTAGAAGTATAGGCCTATACAATGTCAGAGTGGTTTGTCATGAATTAATTTTAAATAACCATAACGAAGAAACTGAGAACTAGGGGTAGTGAAGAATATATTCAAGAGGAATGATAAGAAAAAAGCAAGAATATTACAAATAGGAAGAAAAAGACGAAAAAGGAAGATATGAAAAAAACGACGATTACGACATAAATTAAGAATAGAAAAACAGAAAGAATATGACAAAGAGATAGGATCTAAAAATTGAAGTATACTCTAAAGAGGAAGAATACTACCACAATAAATGTAATTGCAAAGACGAAGAATATGTCAAAGAGGGAAACGAATATGTTAAATAACACGACAAAGAAGAAAAAGTGTCCAAGCAGCGATGATGATTATTGAACAAATGAAGGTTACAGCAAAAAACAAAAAAATGACAAATGCAAAGAAAACGACTAATAGGAATTATATGAAAAAGGAAAATGTATGGGAATGGTGAAAACATAAAGCGAAAAATAATAATATGAGTAAGAATAGCAACCCAACAAAAAGGAAGAATATTATAAAAATAAATGCTTAGTGATGAAAAAACAGTAAAAAGCCAGACGTGTTACTATTCAATTAATCTTATTTTACCGAGGAGCCTACGAGAAATTTTGTTCCAACGAACATTAATGTAAACTGCGTATATGCAACTATTCTCACCAGTATAGTGCCGAGAGGGTGCTTCAGCGCCCCATAAACCGTCCAAGTTCTCACGTGAGTTGCATGCTAATGCACAACCTTGCCGGATGACCTTCGGGTATAAAGGTACGTTTATGGCTATGGAAAACAATAACTCATTTGAAACGAGCATTTGCATAAGCAAGCCTCAAACTTGCTCTGGCGCTGATTGCTCACTGCAAGCGGACAATAACAAATTGCGCACAGTGTTTATTGCATGTAAACATTCTATTTGTAACAATAACGCATTTGCGCGCAGGTTCTGTTGCATCACACTTTGGTTCTACGACTTGTCGCATTCATTAGTACCTTGTCGTCACATGACTCTTATAGATTTGTATTTGCTGTTGGAAAGAGAAAAGCAATTGCATGAAATACGACGCAAAATTAATAAATTTAAAAGGGTTTTAGTTCCTAAATTGGTGGTTGAAGTGTCCAACGGGTATCAAGGTATGGTTCAAGCTAGCGATTTCCAGCTTCATACTTTAAAAAAATATTTATTATTTAGGTATAGCTTCATAAATTCTAGATTAGTAAAAGATTTTTTTGGAATTACCTGCATAAGCGTGCAAAGTATATTACCAATGGGTACGCTAGTGGTTTGTTACCTCCCTTTCCTAAAATTTTAGAAATTTAGATAAACACACGTTAAAATAAAATAAAAACTTTGATACTATAATAGTAATGCAATAAAGAGGAACAGTTGTTTAGATTACGACAATTATGTCATTGATAAACGAGCTTGTAGCGTCTTTGATCGCCATTTTACTTTTGTAATACCGAGCTTAAAAATTAGTCTCTTCGCCTGTATATTAAGCAAAGTTTATTTAAGTTTCCAAGTTTCACAAATTGTGAGTACAACTGCACTAACTATGCGGGAAAAGATTACCTGACAAAGTATTACTTGCACGTCCTAATTAAACTTTCCTAATTGAATTAAAGAGTTGGAAATACTTTTTGTTACATTTTTAATTTTTCTACGTAGATTACAATCATTTATGTCTATTATGCTTATTATTCTACAAGGTATTTACATACTTCTTACAAGCATATTATACCTATTTTTGGATTATTATTTCTATTGGTATAACTATCTGGAGTTATTTGAACTATTTAGTCTAAATATTCTGCACGCAATTCCGAATTAACTCCATTTCATTGTACATAGAAGTTATGGCTCTTTCTTAGGATGAGATCAAAATGTTTTTACAAGTTACTTAGTATCTAATCCTCGTCGGTTATAATATAGTTGTGTAATTTAGTTATCTAGGTTTTTCCATTAAATAGTATCCTATTAACTACTAAATAGTAATAACAAATATCAGTATCCTAACTGTCATTAGAGTTTACTGATAAAAACACATATTTCTTACACCTTTTCTAATTCGTTTTCGTGTTGAACACGTGTTACCGTGTTCTGTAAACATTCATTACTTGTTTCATCAAGATTTTTACCTGTCCTTTTTACATTTGTTGATTCCATCTTCACGTGAGTTACTAGTAATCACTAAAGACTTTTAAATGTTTTAAACTTGCCTATAATAGCACTTACTTTGTTTGTTGAGGACGGCCGTTTCGGGAGATGTGTCCCATTGTTAACTCAGACCGTAACTCCGGCTCAGAGTTACGGTCTGAATTGACAATGGGACACATCTCCCGAAACGGCCGTCCTCAACAAACAAAGTAAGTGCTACTATAGGCAAGTTTAAAACATTTAAAAGTATTTAGTATCCTTTTTACCTTTGATTTGTTGTAATGTCGGATGATACTTAATGAAAATATTTTACTTTGTGAGTTTACCAATATTATACATTTAATTCATATGTTATTGCGTTTGTATTACTATTTAATTTTATATTTCAATGTTGCAGGTAAGCCAACCGTATCTTATACGTAAGTCAAAATAAAGAAGTAGGAAATAAACATTTGTGATTGAAAACGATACTGGAACAAAAAGGAGACAAACCATAAGAAGTAAGTTGTTTAATTAAACGCTTTAAATACGTATTGTACTTAGAATAAAGGGCTTACTTGAAGCTTTTCTACAAAGTATAACTAATTTAGGAATGGAGTAACACTTGTTGAGCAACTAATTGTTGAAGTGTTAAAGAGCAACAATTGTAACCTCTTACAAAGTGACTACTGACATGTGTAAGGAATAAACCATGGCTGACAGCGCAGGACAGAAGTAGAACTAGGTTAGATTTAAATATGTGATCGTTCAAATCCCTTACAGGATATCTTATAGCTATTCTTTCTCTGACTTGTTTAGGGTAATGGTCATATTTTGAAACCCTCCCTCTAGAGACTCATGTATTGGTGTAATCTTTTCATCCTGTCTGGAGGAGGTACAGTATCACGTATGAAGGGCAACAACGCTAGCTATGAAGGGCTGGTACTAGCTATCGTTCACTTATATGCCTATAACACCTAAATAATTGCCCCAATATGCCCTTCGCTCTTTACCCAAGGAAGTTTTAGTGTAAGTGATTTTTTTTAGCCAAGCCAATTTGTTTTGACCATCATCGGATGAATCATCTCCATTTACAAGACGTAGGCATATATTTCAAGTCGCATTCTCTATGTTTCAGAATATAGTCCATCTTGAAGTTTTATCACATTTATTTTTTGCAGCATTTACTAATAAACTTACACTACAAATTAAATTTTTAGGCTAACAATAAATTGTACGATTATCAGTTAGAAAGATAAGTATATGAAGGAAAGGTTTATGTATAAAATATGTGATTAAAGTTTCAGAAGCATCACTTTCCTTGGATTTATAGTAGGATAACGGGTCACTTGTGCAGGTACATAGGGAGCTTTCTCCTCTGTGTAGAAAGAGAATATACCTGACAGATTTTTTTCAGGTTCTTAAGGAGCTTTCACCCTCTTTATAGAAACAGTGTACACCTAAAATACTTAGATCTTTTCCCTATTAGGTTTTTCGGGAGCTTTCATCCCTGTGTAGAAAGAGAGTATACCTGACATCGATTTTTTCAGGTTCTTAAAGAGCTTTCACCCTCTGTATAAAAACAGTGTACCCCTAAAATACTTAAATCTTTCCCCTTTAGGTTCCTAGGGAGCTTTCACTCCTGTGTAGAAAAAGAGTATACCTGAAATACATAGATCGTTTCCCTATTAGGTTCATAGGGATCTTTTACCCCCTGTGTAGAAAGAGAGTAAACCAGAAATACTAATATTTTCCAATCAGGTTCTTAGGGAGCTTTACCCTCTTTGTAGAAACAGTGTACCCCTAAAATACTTAAATCTTTCCCCTTTAGGTTCCTAGGGAGCTTTCACTTCTGTGTAGAAAAAGAGTATACCTGAAATACATAGATCGTTTCCCTATTAGGTTCATAGGGATCTTTTACCCCCTGTGTAGAAAGAGAGTAAACCAGAAATACTAATATTTTCCAATCAGGTTCTTAGAGAGCTTTACCCTCTTTGTAGAAACAGTGTACACCTAAAATACGTAGATCGTTTCCCTATTAAGTTCATAGGGATTTTTCACCCGTGTGTAGAAAGAGAGTAAACCAGAAATACTAATATTTTCCAATCAGGTTCTTAGGGAGCTTTACCCTCTTTGTAGAAACAGTGTACACCTGAAATACGTAGATCTTTTCTCTATTAAGTTCTTAGGTATCTTTCATCCCTGTGTAGAAAAAGAGTATACCTGTAATACGCAGATCGTTTCCCTATTAGGTTCATAGGGATCTTCTACTTACTGTGTAGAAAGAGAGTAAACCAGAAATACTGATATTTTTCCTATTAGGTTCTTAGGAAGCTGTCGGCCCTGTGTAAAAAGAGAGATTACTTGAAATACTTTGATCGTTTCCCTATTAGGTTCATAGGGATCTTTTACCCCCTGTGTAGAAAGAGAGTAAACCAGAAATACTGATATTTTCCAATCAGGTTCTTAGGGAGCTTTACCCTCTGTGTAGAAACAGTATACACCTAAAATACGTAGATCGTTTCCCTATTAAGTTCATAGGGATTTTTCACTGCTGTATAGAGAGTCCACCTGAAATAAATCTTTTCCTTATCAGGTTCATAGGGATCTTTAACCCCTGTGTAGATAAAGAGTATACTTAAAATAGATCTTTTCTTTATCAAGTTCATAGGAAGCTGTCATCCATGTGTAGAAAAGGACAAAGGCAATTATGTTTAGTATAGATGAAAGAGTAAGAAGGAGGATAATTTCTTCTGGTAATGAGAGTGGATGAGAGTTAGCGCTCCCGTAGGCAGGATCTCTCAACTAGGGTAAATAGGGCAGAACCCCCTATATCCATTTTGTAATCATTGTTATGTTTACATATTTTAGTGAAAAGGTTAACATTGTAAAAGTAAATACTAATGTTCGATGTAATTTTCAAACGAACGTTTGATAAAATAAAAGTAAAATCTGACGATTACTTCATCCCTTAAGATTTTTTTTCATGTATATGTCATTTAAACTTACATTGAAAACAAAATGCGATTTTAAATATATAGAGGGCCTAGGCTGAAAAGGGCTTGAAAAGTTTGAAAATTTTTTCGAACATAACCTAAATGCACAAATGCTCACCAAATTGTAAAAAGAGAATGCTTCTTTATAAAATATACAATTTTTGTATTGCATTAATTTATTATATACCAATTATACTACCTAACCACAAAATATTCGCTTAAAATAAGTTTGTTTATATAAAAATAATAAGTTATTCACGGTTGATGTCGAATACGGAAAGCGGTTATGTAGGCTGCTTAGTCTAAGTACGCTAAACGATGTCAGTTAATGGAGAAATAAACTTATTGTTTGGCTTTACCAATCCTTTTTTTTACATTAGAAAAGTAATCTTTTGTGTTTTCTAAACAACATTTATCCTATTGAATGCTTTGTACATAATTTAAAATAGTTGTGTAGCCTATTAGTGGGGTACAACACTGTCTGAATTCATGATGTTGATTGTTTGAATCATCAGTTACTCAATAATTACTTATGAATTCCAGAGGAACGATTACTTCAAAAGTGCGTTTAAAAATAAGGTTTTGTTAGATTTGCGACTATCGCATATTCATTGGACTTCAACATTTAAATTCGGTTTATTATTGCTTAGAATGTGTTTTTGAATAATATATGCAAACAAAATCGAAGGTGGTGGATTAACTGTCAACTATTACAAAAATCAGGTAGATTTTCATTAATTACTGAATATATTTTATATATTCTAAAAATTAAAATATAAATAAGCTCGAGATCATGGCGTTATAAGTTAAACCCACATTTTTTATCTCTTTCCTTTTCTACGTTGAAACAATTAGCAAGCTGTGTAATGAGTGATTTCGGAGGCCAGCCTTGTTAGCGACTATTACGTCTTGAACATTCCGCCTTTAACTTGGGACGACCTTGACCAACTTGCTACAGCTGATCTTTATAAACATATGTTAATACAAGCGTGTAACTTGTGGAAAGTGTGTTTACTGAATGTCTTTGGATTGAGTCGAAGGACAGAATTGTTTTCGTTGACAAGTGCTTGTCAAGTAAACATGTAACGAAAATTTTCCCTTAATGGTCAATAATTAGTGAATTCCATGGCTACTTAAATACCAGAAAATATTTGTATAGTGTTTAGGAATTTCTTACACTAAAATTCGATTGTAGGGACTTGCACGTTGGCATTAGAGGTATTCATAACCATAATGTACTTTAAGTTATAATATAATTTTTTTGGCGCTGATTTTGATCTACGTAACGAACCTAATTGCAACCTGTATTGTCTGTCTCTAGTCTTTGTAGGGTTTTCTACGCCTCAATATTTAGATCAGTGAATCAGAACTTGTCTAGAGAATAAAATAAAAAATAAACGGGAAACACGCGTATAATGAAACAATTTATATATATATATATATATATATATATATATATATATATATATATATATATATATATATATATGTGTGTGTGTGTGTGTGTGTGTGTGTGTGTGTGTGTGTGTGTGTGTGTGTGTGTGTGTGTGTGTGTTTTTATAATTTATTATACAGAATGAACCGAATTCCATTAAACCCGATAAATAAGTTGAAAGAAATAAACAACAAATAGCAATACAAAATGAATATAAAAAAGAAACCATTAATAAATTGAATAATACGATCCTTAAAAAATTGATAATAACATAAATAAAAATTATTATTCAAATAATAAAGAAATTATTTGGTCAAAATTCTTATTTACCGGTTATGAAATCAAACCAATTATAAAATTATTTAAAGACACTATGTCAAAATAGCTTATTACACTAATAACACAATTAATAATATAATAAATACAAACATTAAAATAAATAAAATTAATATAAACGGCGTATATAGTATTAACTGTACAAAATGTCAAAAATGTTATATAGAAAGGACAAACAAAAAAAATAAATAAAGGACCGTTACAAAAAACATTTAAATGCATTTAAAAAACCACATATTTATAAATATAATCTTGCAACACACTGTATAGAAAGAAATTATGATTTTCCAGATATTATTAATATGAAATTAATTAAACACGTACAAAAAGGCTTAAAAATGAATATAATAGAAAACTTAGAGATATATAAAAATAAAATTAAGAACACACTAATAGAGGAACAAGTCCAGATTAAATCAAAACATAATACAATCTTTAGCATATATGATGACATTTTAAAAATAAAAGATTAGGACAAATGGAAATATTAAAGTATATTTATCTAACAGATAAGATAACGATACCAGGTTTACTGAGCATAGTACAATTATATTCAACAGTCTTACTCTAGTCACATAACTGGATAGTGATTCATAAATTTTGACAATGCTGATAATGTAAATTATCAGCTTCAACAAACATTATTGTGTGTGTGTGTGTGTGTGTGTGTGTGTGTGTGTGTGTGTGTGTATGTGTGTGTGTGTGTGTGTGTGTGTGTGTGTGTTTGTTTGTGTGTGTGTGTGTGTGTGTGTGTTTGTATTATTGGGTTTTGTCAGGTATTTTGAATAAATTATCTTGAGTAATAATTGAGGAAAAAATTTAAACATTATGTCGGCTCTCATTTATTGCAATATGTTTCAGAGCAAAACTAAATTTTAAAGATTATTCACACGGTAGTTGTATAGCTTTAGGGCAAAATAGAAATACATTGAATAACTAATTGCAATTAAAATAAAGTTACATTTAAATTTATTGCATTAGGGGCAGCGACCATAATTTTTGTCTGGTTACGTCTTAAGCAACAAAAAAATGTTTTTCAATAAGAAAAGTTAGGAGTGATGAAGGGAGAAAATGATCCTCTCGTTTTAGGAATATTATGATCGCTTGGATATATGAACTCACAGCTCTGAAGGACACATGCTCTCCAACGGGATGAAAAAGCCGTGCTGAGGATTAGTGGCAGAGTAAGATATCCTATAGCTGACCATAAGGAAAATGGAAACCCCTCCCCGTAACATTGTAGAGTGACCGTGTGTCGATAAACAAGTAAACCATGATTTGGAAGGATATTTCTAGCGAAATGTGCCCATCATCTTAGAATGATGAAGTAAAGAATATGAGGTTATATGCGCCCCGATACTTTTTAATATCCTAGGAACAGCGGGATATAAATATTCCAAGTGTTGTCAAGGGATACCAAACATGTATAGATATATCTAGGAAACCTCTTGCCCACTACAGCTTTACTTACAAAAGTTCATCCTTTTAAAAGTTTCACTGAAAGCAATTGTAGAAATAATTAAAGCATATCTGTAAAGAATTGCACTGTGTGTTATGGGTTTTCTTGACCGCACGAAAGCGTTCGTTTAAAATCTCTTCAACCTGCATCTCTACATTTTGTAATATCCAACGGATTATAACGCCTCGAACCCTATCAGTCGAGATCACTGAGAACCGTATCCAAATCTCATTGGTTCCTCTCCAATACCACCATTCGAAATTATCTAAAGCCTTGCGGAATTCATCCATTCCCTCTAGGGTAACCTTTTTGGCAAGGCCGTAAAGTTCTGTCTATCCGTAGATATTCATGTTCTCTGTAATTTGACTGGGACTTCTACCTTTATTCCACGACCAAGCGTAATCCCTAGAACTTCCATAGCACCTGTAATTTACGCCATACCCTTTCTTTCTCTGCAGCTTGCCTAGTAACTTAAGCTGTACCATTAAGTCCCTTTATGCCTAGTTCTTAAGTTAATTCTTCATGTTTAAGTTAATTGTTCAAATTGTTTGTGTTAAGTATTAATATTGAGTCACATGTAGCCTATTCTAGTTTTAGGCCACCTTGTTCGCTATATGTCCCTATTATTTAGATATCTAACTCAGTCAGCCAAACTCCTATTAAAATTAAACAAACCCTATCGTCCCTACCACTAGAAAATGCCCGTCCTTAATCCTAGTCCAATACCAAAAGCCCTGATCCCCATAATCCTTCCCGCATCCATTGTTACGTGACAGATGCTACAGACTTCGGGGACTACTAAAACCTCTCTTTCTTTTTGAGTGATTGGCTAACCGATTATATATTCTTCACAAATGTAAAATTGAACTAGAATTATTTATATTTAATTTAATCTATCCTAAATAGAGCTTTCAAAGTTAAAACTAAATTCACGGTTAAAATAATGCAAACAAAATTAAAGCTAGGGCATTATTACTAAGTCTACCGTTTATTCAGTTTGTTGATTATAAAAATTATAGTAAATTATTTTTTGGTGAAACGTCAATAGACTCGGGTTTTCGAGCAGAGGCTAGACACCTCCTCATGATCGCAACAGAAGAAAGGTCTGCTTCGGGTATGCTTCCTTATAAGTAGGATTAAAATAGCTAAATCAATATTAAACTAATGAAGTAAATAACCTAATTCTAATTAAAATTAATAATATTTTCTTTCTTATTCATAAACGATTATAGAATATTAAGGAGTTATTTTTAGAGACAAATCACCTTAAAACACTAAAGATACGGGAGTGAGATGATCATTTCTTCATAACAGTGTTTTAAGCAAGACAACGTGACGTAAATAGTTATTTAATAGGTATATTATAAATATATTTTAGTTAAAAATATACAACAGTTCTGTATATTGAACGCTACAAGTATTCTTGTTTCACCACTACGTCGAGAGACAGCGCTGTCTGCAAACAATGATATTTACGCACTCTTTAATCGAACCACGGAACTATAAGCGCTTTAAATAAAAATTCGTTTTAGCTCAAGATTTTAATGGTAAAAGCTCATCCAGTTCATAACGAACCCAACTTTTGTCTAAATTAACTTCAGTGCATTATTAACATTTAAATGTATTTACTAAACATAAGTATACAAATATTAAATGTTCATATTAGTTTAAAAAATAACATGCTAGTTATATTATAGGCCTACTGTAGATTATATTCTATACCAGAAAGTTGGTAATATAAGTTAGCTCTTAGGTTAAAAAATAACATGCTAGTTATATTATAGGCCTACTGTAGATTATATTCTATACCAGAAAGTTGGTAATATAAGTTAGCTCTTAGGTTAAAAAATAACATGCTAGTTATATTATAGGCCTACTGTAGATTATATTCTATACCAGAAAGTTGGTAATATAAGTTAGCTCTTAGGTTAAAAAATAACATGCTAGTTATATTATAGGCCTACTGTAGATTATATTCTATACCAGAAAGTTGGTAATATAAGTTAGCTCTTAGGTTAAAAAATAACGTGCTAGTTATATTATAGGCCTACTGTAGATTATATTCTATACTAGAAAGTTGGTAATATAAGTTAGCTCTTAGGTTAAAAAAGTAACAATTTACAAAATTCACTTAAATGTATTGGAGAATATCACTATGCCAAATGCCCGGGTTTGTTGCTTCAACACAAGTCAGATAAACAGTTTTAAACCTTAACGTTATTTTTAAAAACTGTTATTTAATTGATAGCTCTTGCTATTATTCAACTCTGAATAGTTCTACTTTGCGTATACTACCTTACCCACGCGGCTCATGATAACAGACAAATTCACGATGTATAGCTCCTATTCTTCATCCAGTAATAATATATTTATCTTTTTTCTTGGCATTTATGTATAACGTTTTAATTTAACTAATCTGAAAAAAAATTAATGGATGATATTGTTTGGATACAACACACAGAAATAGCGTTCGTTTTATCTGGATCCAGATACAAATAGCTATTTATTGCAAAATTGACAATAAATGTTTGTACAATTTCAATAGTTTAAAACTAGTCAGTCAACTTCATCTTGTTAAAAGTTTTCATATATTTTTCTCTTTGTACTTTTAAGGCAATCAGCCAGAGTACACTATTATCGCCAACGAAGGATGGGAAAGGATTCTGTATATATACAGGATTAATGTAAGGATATAAACCGCTTGTAAGAGGATTTATCTGGAACCGGAAGTACATCTACTCTCTATCGGAGTATTTAAGACTTCTCTTTCCCTCATAACACCCTGTAAGAAGAAGATAAAGAAGAGTAGATGGAGTTGCGAAGGACTAAGGAAAGGGTCTGGTAACGTTGGGAATAAGGGAAAATTATGCTATCACGTGCACATAGTTGTTCACCTGAAGACTTGAATTCAACAGGGGTCAGGACAGGTGTCTACCAGGAGTTTTTGAGTCCTTTATTCGAACAAATAATATAAACGTTTTTAAAAAGTACTTTCCTACTTAACCAATAACAAAATTTTATTTTAGTTTTGTTTTACTTTCATAAATACAATTAATATAAATATGTATATACATATGTCAGAACAACAATACTAAGAGTCAAAAGAGAAAATTAATTTCTTTGCAGTTTTCCATTTTCCTTTCTATGTGTGGCGTTGGACTATTATTTTTGTTTGTTACTAATTATACGCTTTCTTTTTTTCGTCGCAGCATAGTGTTGTAATTT